>JAOTON010001697.1:0-412500 GCA_034440635.1 Lepas anatifera
GAGACTCTAGGGAACTAGATATGGATCTCGGGGGTCCCCTGAGCTGGGCCTCAGGAGCCCCCCGAGTTTAAGTCTCACGGACCTTTCTGATCGGTCTCAGGGTCCCCAGCTTGGCTCAGGGACCCCCGGAGCTTGGGTCTCAGGAGCCTTCTTATCTGGTCTCAAGGGAGCCCTCCGAGTTTGGTCTCAAATTTCCGAGCTGGTCTCAGGGGCCCCCGAGCTTGGTCTCAGGGGACCTCCTGAACTTGGTCTCAGGGGCTCCCGAGCTTGGTCTCACGGATCTTTTTGATCTTGGTCCAGGCGGCCCCTTAGCTTATCTCAGGGACCCCCGGAGCTTAGTCTCTGTAGGGCCTTTCTATCTGGTCTCAGGGGGCCCCCGAGCTGGTCTCAGGGACTCCCTGAGCTTGAGTCTCCATGGACCTTCCGAGCTTCTGGTCCTAGGAAGCCCCCGATCATCGGTATTGCAGGCTCCAGAGTACCGAACATTGACCTCGGGGGCCCCCTGAGCTCGGTCTCAAGGGTCCCCGAGCTTGGTTTCAGGGGCCCCGAGCTTCAGTCTCCACGGGCCTTTTTGATCTTGGTCTCAGGGGGCCCTGAGCTTGAGCGTCACGGGCCTCCGAGTTTGGTACCAGGGGACCCCCGAGGTTGGGCCTCGAGGCCCCCTGAGCTTGGTCCTCAGGGGCTCCTCGAGCTTGGGTCTGTCTCAGGTCCCCCCAAGCTCGGTCTCAGGGGCACTGAGCTTGGCTCTAGGGGCCACAAGCTTGGCATCCAGGGTCCGAGCTTGGTCTCACGGGCCTTTCGAGCTTGGTCTCAGGGGCCCGACGCCTGGCTCACGGGCCTTTCGATCTTGGTCTTAGGGGCTCCAGAGCTGGTCTCAGGGATCCCCGGAGCATTGGTATCGATGGCTCCGGAGCAGCGAACATTGACCTGGGGAAGTGGGGGGGGACAATATTGTCTCGGGGTGCCCCCGACTACGTCGGGGCGACGCCTTTGGGGGCATCGCGGAACCAAAGACGATTGTTCAGCACTTTTAAGCCAAAGCAATGTTTTGCGTCTCCGGAATGGAAGACCCTCGATAGACACCGGTCACGTGACGTCTGGCACGTGCAGAACTTCCACTCGATGATCTAAGTCCAGAACATACCCGGAATTGCCAATAAGAAAAATTAAAAAATTGCATCTACGGGACGGAAGGACCCCAATGTATTAGTATTCCAAAGTCTCGCACGTGCAAAACTTGCACCATGCTGACCTCAGTTCATCCATTAACACCAACATGCCAAATTTTAGCCCAATCGGCCAATTAGTTCCCGAGATAGCGCCTGAGAGGATATGCAGCTACTGCGCATGCGCAGTCAGCAGGTCACTTGATTGGCTGCTTCTGAGAGGCTGGCCAGCCTGGGTCACCATCCCCGGAAAACGGTAAGTCTAGCTTCGTTTGTTTGCCTCATGATAACATTATTGGTCGTCCGTAGCCATAACACTCCAATCCATAGGGTATCTTCAAACTGGGGGAGTGCCCGTGTGTACGGGAAGGCACCGTTTGCGCCTGTTACCCTATTACTAAATCAGACGGTACAAATAAGCCTCTGACGGGCATTTTAAGACTTAGGGAGACTATCTGCACCACCAGCAGCCTTATAGTGTCTTAAAACCAAATTTTGATTAGTGTCGGTCCCCCTCCAGATCACGGGTGGCACGCGCCAGGGGTTATCCAGACGATTCAAAGTGATGTTTATTTCTAACATATAATCCACAAAAACTACATCGAGGCGGGTTTCATCTAAAACGTTCCCATACGGTAGAAGCTAAGTATCCCATAGCCTTAACACTAATTCAAAGGGTATCTTCAAACTGGGGGTGCCTGTGTGTAACGGGAGGGGCGCCGTTACTCACTTTTACCCTATAACTCAATCAGACAGTACCTATAATCGTGGTCTTAGGACTTAAAAGCGGGTGTTCTTAACCTCAGCAGCCTTATATACTGTGCTAAATCCTAGTTTGAAGGGGTGCCGGTCCGCACTCAAGGTCACGTGGCACGCGCCAGGGTCATCGAGACGGGCTCCTGGTGGTATCATTTGAAACATAACCCCTTGCCTACCATCGATGCGGGTTTTATCAAAACGGTTCCTTTAGGGTAGCCGCCATGGGCTTGTGTACTCAAAAATTGAAAAATCTCCAGAAATTTATAAAATATCTAAAAATCCTCTCTAACAGGGGACCTTGATCGGAACCAAGTGTCGGGTGGGTATGGTACCTCCACCGGCGACAGTTGCACCGCAGGTGTCAGTTTGGCCTTATCTAGGCTTCTGCGTGCTGTAGGGGCACAAATCTTCGACCCAAGAGGAAAACTTCTTTTAAAAGGTTTTCGCAGCGGAGGATCCCCAGCCAACGTAATGAGCACCGATATAAGCTCCCACCAGCTGCCCCCAGACCTTGTTACCAATAATAACATGCATACACTTATTGGCCCATTCATGACACCGGTGAATTCAGGACCCCCTCAGCGGGGCAAAGTCGAGATTTTTGGCCGCTGCAAGGTCATTTTCAAGGTCACCATAGCGCGTGACTCGAAGTTTCCCAGATATACCGCCCATACCCTGTAGTACCCAACGGTGCCCAAGACCTAACACCTCAAGAAATTTAAAACAGAATCGTTAGAGCCATTTTTGAGAACATTTTGGTTTTCTAAATTTTCGATCTCTTTCCTGGCGACTTAACACGATGAAATTTCACGTACAGATTGCACGTGCCTCCAGGTTTCCTAGGGTAGTGACCCACACCACAAGGTAGGCCAGCACCAGAACCCCAACTCTAGAAAAAATCACCAAAATCGTACGGAGCCGTTTGAGCTGGAAAACCAAGTTGCTGTTATTTTCAACACATACAGAAATGCACCCCTGGAGACGTGGGGCGACTACCTTTAGGGGCATCGCGGAACCGAAGGTGATTGCTCGAGCACCTATTCGCTTTTCCGGAACGGGAAGACACCTTAATAGTGAATACTTGTCTGAGGTCTGCCCGTGCATAACTCGCGCCTTCCTGTTTTCAGTTCATAAAACCGCCACTGAACAATTCGGCAGAAATGATAAATTTGAATCCCCGGAACGGAGGACCTCGATAAAGATTGGCTTTTGTCACGTGAGCACGTGCAAAACTTCCATCTTGCTGACTTTAGTTCACAACATAACCCCTACATACCAAATTTCAGCCGAATCGGCCCACTGGTTGGAAAGATATAGCCCATTGAGGTTATGTGCTACTGCGCATGCGCAGTGCCCCGGTCACTGATTGGCTGTTTCGAGAGGTGTAGTAGCAGGCTTGTGGCACTGTTCCCGAAAACGGTAGGCGTAGCTCTATTTGTTTTGGCCCTGCAAGCATCATAAGTGTTCCATTGCTTTAACACTAATGCTTAGGGGTATCTTCACACTGGGGGGTGCCTTAGTTTATGTTAGCAAAGGGCCGTTTGCACCTTATAATCCTATCACTTCGTCAGATGTAACCCCAATTACTACAAACGGTACCCGTAGCTCTATTTGTTTGTCAGTGGAAACCTCATAAGTGTTCCGTTGCTTTAACACTAGTCCATAGGTTATCTTCAAACCCCCCTAGGGGTTCCAGTGTGCATTAAAGGGCACTGTTTGCACCTATAACGATATCATTCTCTATCAGATGGTGTCAGTAATCGTCGTCTCCGTACGTAAAAGTGCTCTCTGTTCGAACAGAGGCCATATACTGACCCAAAATTCAGTTTTGGAGGGGTACCGGGTGCACACTCAAGGTCACATGCCACACAAGATAGGGGAGGCACCCCAAAGGGTTTCAAACGAATTCATTCAACACATAACCATTCTGGGTACAAACGAGGCAAGTTTCGTCAAAAACACGCCCATACAGTCGCAGCCAGGGGCTTGTGTACTCCAGAAAGGAGAAAATCTCCAGAAATTTTAGAAACCTCTAAAAATCTCCTTAATGGGGGACCTTTATCAAAACAAGTGCAGGGCAGGTAAAGAACGCTAGTGGTAATAGTTGCACCGCAGGTGTTAGTTTTACCCCCATCTTTAAGGCCTGGGGTGCTATAGGGGCTCACCCACCCGACTGGAGAGGAAAAAACATATTTTTAAAGGTTTTGCGCAGTGGAGGACCCCTGGCCAATCTCTTACCACCCATTAACCACCCATCCTAGTGGCCCCAGGCATTGTGTCCATGGATGCATACACTTTTCGGCCCAAAGGCCACCGGTACCCACCTATCGGGCCTCCTCCTCTAGGGGGCAAAATGAGATTTTTGGGCTGCAAGGTCCAATTTCAAGGGTCAAATTGCACTCATTTAGGATTTTCCCAGATATGCCCACCCATAACTCCCCTAGTAGTCAAAGGTACCGACTAATACCTCAAAGAGTTTCAGAAAAAAATCTTTGGCGCCATTTTTTAGATAATTTTAATTCTTTAATTTTCCGAAAAAATCTCCGTAGACTTAACACGTAAATTCCTCACAAGCAGATTGCACGTGCTTCGAAGTTTCCTGGGGTAGTGACCCATATCACGGGGTAGGTTCCCATGGGTACCATATCATATTAAAAAAGGAACAAAATCTATCGAGCCGATTTTCAGCAAATTGGCCATCTTTGTTTCCGTAATGTTAAACCCTATGCAAAAAGGGGTGCGTCGATTGCACGTGCATCGGAGTTTTCCTGGGGTAGTGACCTATGCCACCAAGTAGATCACCATCGGGACCCTAACTCTAGAAAAATCATCAAAATCGTATGAGCCGTTTGGGCTGGTACCAACTATCCCCGATCCTCCATGCAGTTGATGGAAACATGTCCTCCGATGAGTTAGCTCAGTTGATTTTCAATGGAAAATCTCAATTCTAAAGAATAGAGCTTTTCAACATTTGTAATCACCTTCGGTAATGTAGCTCAGTCGATTTTCAATGGAAAATCACAATGCTAAGGCATAGCGATTCGACCATTGACAATCGCCTTCGGTTACGTGGGGCGACGCCTTTAGGGGCATCGCGGGACCGAAGGTGATTGCACGAGCTTCTATTCGCTTCTGCGGAACAGAAGACCCTTGGAAGTGAATGGTTTTGGTGACGTTTGCTCGTGTCCAAACGTGCACCTTCTTGTTTTTAGTTCACATAATCCCCACAGAACAGTTCAGCACAAAAGACAAATTGCAATCCGGAACGGAGGACATTTGTGAGACTTCCTTTGTCACGTGAGCACGTGCAAAACTTCCACCTTGCTGACTTTAGTTCATAACATAACCCCTACATACCAAATTTCAGCCGAATCGGCCCACTGGTTGGAAAGGTATACCCCATTGGGGTTATGCGCTACTGCGCATGCGCAGTGCCCTGGTCACTGATTGGCTGTTTCAGAGAGGTGTAGTAGCAGGCTTGTGGCACTGTTCCCGAAAACGGTAGGCGTAGCTCTATTTGTTTGTCCCTGCAAGTATCATAAGTGTTCCATTGCTTTAACACTAATGCTTAGGTATCTTCACACTGGGGGTGCCTTAGTTTATAGCAAAGGGCCGTTTGCACCTATAATCCTATCACTTCATCAGATGTGACCCCAATACCACAAACGGTACCCGTAGCTCTATTTGTTTGTCAGTGGGAGCCTCATAAGTGTTCCGTTGCTTTAACACTAATCCATAGGGTATCTTCAAACTGGGGTGCCCGTGTGTACAGAGGTTCACTTTTTGCACCTATAACCGTCTCACTCCATCAGATGGTGTCAGTCAACGTCATTTTAGTACGGAAAACGGCTATCTGTACGAACAGAGACCGTATACCCTCCGAAAATTCAGTTCTGGAGAGGTGCACATCTGCACTCAAGGTCACGTGGCACGCACTAGGTGGCACCCAAAGGGTTTTAAATGGTTTCATTTAAAAAGGAACCCCTTTCAGTACAAACGAGGCAAGTTTCGTCAAAAAACACGCCCATACAGTCGCAGCCAGGGGCTTGTGTACTCCAAAAGGAGAAAATCTCCAGAAATTTTACAAACCTCTAAAAATCTCCTCAATGGGGGACCTTTATCAAAACAAGTGTAGGGCAGGTAAAGTATGTTAGTGGTCATAGTTGCACCGCAGGTGTTAGTTTTACCCCATTTTGAAAGGCCTGGGTGCTATAGGGGCCACCCACCCGACTGGAGAGGAAAAATATATTTTAAAGGTTTTGCGCAGTGGAGGACCCTGGCCAATCTCATACTACCCAATAACCACCCATCCACTGACCCCAGGTATTGTGTCCACGCATGCATACACTTTTTGGCCCAAGGTGCCACCGGTGCCCCACCGGGGCCCCCTCTAGGGGCAAAGTTGAGATTTTTGGGCTGCAAGGTCATTTTCAAGGTCAAATTGCACAAAATTTCGGATTTTCCCAGATATACCACCCATACCCCTAGTAGTCGAAGGTACCGACTAACACCTCAAAGAGTTTCAGAAAAATCGTTGGAGGCATTTTTGAGAAAATTTTAATTCTTTAATTTTCCGAAAAATCTCCGTAGACTTAACACGTAAAATTTCACATGCAGATTGCACGTGCTTCGAAGTTTTCCTGGGGTAGTGACCCATACCTCAGTGTAGGTCCCCATGGGGACCCTATCATATTAAAAAAAGAACAAAATCTATCGAGCCGATTTTCAGCAAACTGGCCATCTTTGTTTCCGTAATGTTAAACCCCATAGGAAAAAGGGGTGTCGATTGCACGTGCATCGGAGTTTTCCTGGGGTGGTGACCTATGCCAAAGATTAGATCACCTTCAGGACCCTATCTCTAGAAAAAATCATCAAAATCGTACGAGCCGTTTGGGCTGGCATCAAACATCCCCGATCTCCAACAAGTAGTGAAAACATCTCCCTGATGAGTTAGCTCAGTTGATTTTCAATGGAAAATCTCAATTCTAAAGAATAGAGCTTTTCAGCATTTGCAATCACCTTCGGTTACGTGGGGGCGACGCCTTTAGGGGCATCGCGGGACCGAAGGTGATTGCTCGAGCACCTATTCGCTTCTCCGGAACGGAAGACCCTTAATAGTGAATAGTTGTCTGAGGTCTGCCCGTGCATAACTTGCGCCTTCCTGTTTTCAGTTCATAAAACCGCCACTGAACAATTCGGCAGAAAATGACAAATTTGAATCTCCGGAACGGAGGACCCTCGATAAAGACTGGCTTTGTCACGTGAGCACGTGCAAAACTTCCACCTTGCTGACTTTAGTTCATAACATAACCCCTACATACCAAATTTCAGCCGAATCGGCCCACTGGTTGGAAAGATATAGCCCATTGGGGTTATGCGCTACTGCGCATGCGCAGTGCCCCGGTAACTGATTGGCTGTTTCAGAGAGGTGTAGTAGCAGGCTTGTGGCACTGTTCCCGAAAAACGGTAGGCGTAGCTCTATTTGTTTGGCCCTGCAAGTATCATAAGTGTTCCATTGCTTTAACACTAATGCTTAGGGTATCTTCACACTGGGGGTGCCCTAGTTTATAGCAAAGGGCCGTTTGCACCTATAATCCTATCACTTCATCAGATGTGACCCTTAATACCACAAACGGTACCCGTAGCTATATTTGTTTGTCAGTGGAAGCCTCATAAGTATTCCGTTGCTTTAACACTAATCCATAGGGTATCTTCAAACTGGGGGTGCCCGTGTGTACAGAGGGTCACTTTTTGCACCTATAACCGTCTCACTCCATCAGATGGTGTCAGTCAACGTTATTTCAGTACGTAAAACGGCTATCTGTACGAACAGAGACCGTATACCCTCCCAAAATTCAGTTTTGGGGGGTGCCCGTCTGCATTCAAGGTCACGTGGCACGCGCTAGGGGGACCCAAATGATTTCCGATGGTTTCATATGACTCATAACCTCTCTGGGTACAAACAAGGCAAGTTTCGTTAAAAACAGGCCCATACAGTCGCAGCCAGGGGCTTGTGTATTCCAAAAAGGAGAAAATCTCCAGAAATTTTAGAAACCTCTAAAAATCTCCTTAATGGGGGACATCTATCGAATCAAGTGTACGGCAGGAAAGGTATGTTAGTGGTCATAGTCGCACTGCAGGTGTTAGTTTTACCCCATCTTGAAAGGCCTGGGTGCTGTAGGGTCCACCCACCCGACTGGAGAGGAAAAAATATATTTTAAAGGTTTTGCGCAGTGGAGGACCCCTGGCCAATCTCATACTACCCATTAACCACCCATCCAGTGACCCCAGGTATTGTGTCCACGCATGCATACACTTTTTGGCCCAAGGTGCCACCGGTGCCCCACTGGGGCCCCCTCTAGGGGGCAAAAATGAGATTTTTGGGCTGCAAGGTCAATTTCAAGGTCAAATTGCACACAATTTAGGATTTTCCCAGATATACCACCCATACCCCCTAGTAGTCGAAGGTACCGACTAACACCTCAAAGAATTTCAGAAAAATCGTTGGCACCATTTTTGAGAAAATTTTAAATATTTAATTTTCCGAAAAATCTCCGTTGACTTAACACGTAAAATTTCACGTGCAGATTGCACGTGCTTCGAAGTTTTCCTGGGGTAGTGACCCATATCACGGGGTAGGTCCCCATGGGTACCATATCATATTAAAAAAGGAACAAAATCTATCGAGCCGATTTTCAGCAAATTGGCCATCTTTGTTTCCGTAATGTTAAACCCTATGGAAAAAAGGGGTGTCGATTGCACGTGCATCGGAGTTTTCCTGGGGTAGTGACCTATGCCACAAAGTAGATCACCATCGGGACCCTAACTCTAGAAAAAATCATCAAAATCGTACGAGCCGTTTGGGCTGGTACCAACTATCCCCGATCTCATGCAGTTGATGGAAACATGTCCCTGATGAGTTAGCTCAGTTGATTTTCAATGGAAAATCTCAATTCTAAAGAATAGAGCTTTTCGGCATTTGCAATCACCTTCGGTACGTGGGGGCGACGCCTTTAGGGGCATCGCAGGACCCAAGGTGATTGCCCGAGCACCTTTTCGCTTCTCGGCAACGGAAGACCCTTGACAGTCAATTCTAAGGACTTCTGCACGTGCAACACTTGCACGTTCCGGTTTTCAGTTCCTAAAATTCCTGCAGAAAAATTCGGCAGAAAATAACAAATTGGGATCTCCGTAAGGGAGGACCCTCGGTAGAGACTGGTTTTGTCACGTGAGCACGTGCAAAACTTCGATCTTGCTGACTTTAGTTCATAAAATTACCCCTACACACCAATTTTCAGCCGAATCGGCCCACTGGTCGCAGAGATATTCCCCATTTAGGGTATGTGCTACTGCGCATGCGCAGTGTCTTGGTCACTGATTGGCTGATTCAGAGAGGTGTGGTAGCAGGCTTGTGGCAATATCTCCGAAAACAACACCCCTAACTATATTTGTTTGTCGGTGGTAGCATCATAAGTGTTCCATTGCTTTAACACTAGTCCATAGGGTATCTTCAAACTGAGGGTGCCCGTGTGTATAAAAGGGCACTGTTTGCACCTATAACGATCTCACTCTATCAGATGGTGTCAGTAATCGTCGTCTCCGTACGTAAAAGTGCTTCCTGTACGAGCAGAGACCATATACTGACCAAAAATTCAGTTTTGGAGGGGTACCGGTGCACACTCAAGGTGAAGTGGCACGCGCTAGGAGGCACCCAAAGGGTTTCAAATAACTTCATTCAACACATAACCCTTCTGGGTACAAACGTGGCAAGTTTCGTCAAACACGTTCGCATACAGTAGCAGCCAGGGGCTTGTGAACCCAAAAAATTAGAAAATCTCCGGAAATTTTAGAAACCTCTAAAAATCTCCTTAATGGGGGACCTTTATCAAAACAATTGTAGGGCAGGTAAAGTATGCTAGTGGTAATAGTTGCACCGCAGGTGTTAGTTTTACCCCATCTTTAAAGGCCTGGGTGCTATAGGGGCCACCCACCCGACTGGAGAGGAAAAAATATATTTTAAAGGTTTTGCGCAGTGGAGGACCCCTGGCCAGTCTCATACTACCCGTTAACCACCCATCCAGTGGCCCCAGGCATTGTGTCCATGGATGCATACACTTTTTGGCCCAAGGGGCCACTGGTGCCCCACCGGGGCCTCCTCTAGGGGGCAAAAATGAGATTTTTGGGCTGCAAGGTCAATTTCAAGGTCAAATTGCACACAATTTAGGATTTTCCCAGATATACCACCCATACCCCCTAGTAGTCGAAGGTACCGACTAACACCTCAAAGAATTTCAGAAAAATCGTTGGCACCATTTTTGAGAAAATTTTAAATATTTAATTTTTCGAAAAATCTCCGTTGACTTAACACGTAAAATTTCACGTGCAGATTGCACGTGCTTCGAAGTTTTCCTGGGGTAGTGACCCATATCACAGGGTAGGTCCCCATGGGTACCATATCATATTAAAAAAGGAACAAAATCTATCGAGCCGATTTTCAGCAAATTGGCCATCTTTGTTTCCGTAATGTTAAACCCTATGGAAAAAAGGGGTGTCGATTGCACGTGCATCGGAGTTTTCCTGGGGTAGTGACCTATGCCACAAAGTAGATCACCATCGGGACCCTAACTCTAGAAAAAATCATCAAAATCGTACGAGCCGTTTGGGCTGGTACCAACTATCCCCGATCTCCAACAAGTAGTGAAAACATCTCCCTGATGAGTTAGCTCAGTTGATTTTCAATGGAAAATCTCAATTCTAAAGAATAGAGCTTTTCAACATTTGCAATCACCTTCGGTAACGTGGGGGCGACGCCTTTAGGGGCATCGCAGGACCCAAGGTGATTGCCCGAGCACCTTTTCGCTTCTCGGCAACGGAAGACCCTTGACAGTCAATTCTAAGGACTTCTGCACGTGCAACACTTGCACGTTCCGGTTTTCAGTTCCTAAAATTCCTGCAGAAAAATTCGGCAGAAAATAACAAATTGGGATCTCCGTAAGGGAGGACCCTCGGTAGAGACTGGTTTTGTCACGTGAGCACGTGCAAAACTTCGATCTTGCTGACTTTAGTTCATAAAATTACCCCCTACACACCAATTTTCAGCCGAATCGGCCCACTGGTCGCAGAGATATTCCCCATTTAGGGTATGTGCTACTGCGCATGCGCAGTGTCTTGGTCACTGATTGGCTGATTCAGAGAGGTGTGGTAGCAGGCTTGTGGCAATATCTCCGAAAACAACACCCCTAACTATATTTGTTTGTCGGTGGTAGCATCATAAGTGTTCCATTGCTTTAACACTAGTCCATAGGGTATCTTCAAACTGAGGGTGCCCGTGTGTATAAAAGGGCACTGTTTGCACCTATAACGATCTCACTCTATCAGATGGTGTCAGTAATCGTCGTCTCCGTACGTAAAAGTGCTTCCTGTACGAGCAGAGACCATATACTGACCAAAAATTCAGTTTTGGAGGGGTACCGGTGCACACTCAAGGTGAAGTGGCACGCGCTAGGAGGCACCCAAAGGGTTTCAAATAACTTCATTCAACACATAACCCTTCTGGGTACAAACGTGGCAAGTTTCGTCAAACACGTTCGCATACAGTAGCAGCCAGGGGCTTGTGAACCCAAAAAATTAGAAAATCTCCGGAAATTTTAGAAACCTCTAAAAATCTCCTTAATGGGGGACCTTTATCAAAACAATTGTAGGGCAGGTAAAGTATGCTAGTGGTAATAGTTGCACCGCAGGTGTTAGTTTTACCCCATCTTTAAAGGCCTGGGTGCTATAGGGGCCACCCACCAGGGGTCTAAAAACTTGCCGATCTACCTACGCCGTCGGCGACCCTATCATCTTTTAGTTGGCGACCCAGCAACCGTCTCAAACTCTGATTCCATCTGTTTTCCCATGATTTTAGCTTCCACCATCCGCTCCTGCTTCTAAATATGCTTACCCTCTCCACTGTCTCCACGCGTCATCGTAATACACCCAGTGCCCATAAAAATCTATTGGATGAAGTCTGCCAGTTCCTTTAGCCAAGAATGGGCATAATCTACTTCGACAAAGAGCCAAGTTAGCCTTCGTTTCCCGGCTTATTTGGCGTTTCTGAAAGACAGCTTGGCTACAACGGGGCATCGTTGGCCGATTACATCTGGCATCATCACCGCCCTTAGTTGCTGCTAGTCTTTGCTAGTTATGTTTCTTCTTATTACAATTTTTGGTTCCAATTTTATGAAAAGCGACTGAAATTACCTGGTACCTTAGCTGATGCCATCTCCTTATACCGTATCTATGTATTATTTTTAAGTTCAAACTAGAATGTACTAGAATTCGTCACGAGTCGGTACCAAGTCGGTGATTTTCATTTTTTTCAATAGGCGACCAATGGGAGACCGAGTCGGCCGAAACCGCCGACTTGCGTGGTTGCCTGGTCGCAGGTGGTCACCCTGGTACATTTTCGGTGTGTGCGGCCGTCAGAACGAGCGCGGCGTGGGCTGCCGCTAATATTTTTGTATTCTTGTTGGTGGGCGCCGTTTTTGACGACTGGTGTTCAATTTGTTAAATCCAAGAGGTTAAATCAAGATGTGCGTTTATCATAGACGGTCCGTGCAATCTAGGTGGGTTTTGGAGTCTACTTGCAATGATGTTTCCTTGTTTTGCTTTACTGCGAAAAGTCTCAGAAGGAAAAAAACTTGAATACCAGTGGTGCATGTTTAAACTCTTTCCAACCACAATCACACTGAAATGTCATCGTAAACATTGTTCTATAGTCACACATTCCCAAGGGCGTGGATATTCTGAACGATTTTTGTGGTGCCTAATTATGAGACTATCCATTACAAGTATACTATTTTTGATACCACCATGTTCTTGCCTTATAGCTGGACATATAACTGGGTGACCAAGTAGGCCTGTTATTTAACGATTTAAAGTCCCTGAAATGAGAAATAGGAAATTTTTTTAGGATGCTCTTAGTAGGCACAGAAATTAACATGAGCTTCCATTTGGGGTGCCACAGCAGTGACAGGTCCAAGGAATCCCTGAACTCGAGTTCAGGACCCCGTAAGTTTGAAAGGATTCAGGGCGGCCTGAAGAAAAGGGTACCCCAAAACTGATTAAACCAGATCTGCGAGGCAGAAAATACCTTGCTACTGCCCCCACCACTAGAATACAAATGATGGGGCTACAGATGGAGCTTTGAAGTTTAGAAGTTGTGTAAAATGGCATTAAAGGTGCTGAAAACAGGTTTTGTTTTGCTAGGTTGGCTCGCATCATGTTCTGTATGGCCATATGTCTTGGTCTGTATATATTATTATCTCAAGTGGCAATATAAATCAAATATTTAAAAACTTTTTGTTGTTTTTCTAGATATCTATTAATTGATTTTGTATATGACTAGTGTTTTATTTACACAGATGCACCAAGACATGTGAATGATCATAATAAACATGTTGAGCTTCAATATTTGAAGCAGGGTATAAAGTATGATTTCCTGTTTCTGTTTGAAAGATAAATGCCCTCTAAAACTTGAAGAACAGAAATAAGCCAGGTAGAAAGACGAAAAGTTTGTTTCATAGCCCAAAATTTTGTTCTGGAAAATGGTCTCAAGCATTCCCATAATTGGGAATGGGTGTTCCCATCTATGGGTCAAGCATTCCCATTTATGGCACTGTTACCAGTTTTAGGTCACACCAATTACAGTTTTCTCCCACTGATTGATGACGATAGCCACCCTTTTGGGTAAAGTGTGCCCTTTTGGTTGACAGGATGCAATCTCAGAGGGCTGCCCCCTACTAAAATCCTAGATCCATCACTTTGCATTGGTACCCCATAAGGGATATAAATGTGCATTCCTGCACAGCACAAAGATGTGAAAAAGCATTTCCAATTTGCCAGAAGACTCCACTGCAAGGACAATGGTCCAATCCAAGTCTGCCAAACATAGAATAAGCTGTGTCTTTTGCACAGATGGATGCACACTGGTTGATCAGGGTGTGTGTGTGTATGTTTTTAACTGATTGATTATATGCATCCAAGTTTCTGATAATATCTTGTATTTTTGTCACAAGAAAGTTGACTCGTTTTGTTTTCTCTAGCATGGATGAACTATGGAAGCACTGCCACAGAGGTACAGTAGAAATATCACAGATTGTGTCCACCACAAAAGAACAGGTTGCTGAAATGCAAACTGTTCTTCTCAGTACTCAATCCTGGTCCAAATGGGTCATCAGCAACTATTCTGGAAACTTTTTCAGTCCTGATTATTAATGCTAAAATGCATCAATTAAGAGCTTTGGAAATAGTTATCATGGGAATGATGTCATGCAAAGAAAATAAGGTTATTCCCAAGAGACAGCATTGCTATTGCTTTGAGTAGAACCATGTTCAACAATGGAGCAAAAATTGGGCCTCATCTTAGCAATGGTTGATATTTTCCACTGTACTTCTGAGGAAATGTTGCCAATGAATAATGTTTGAATTATTTATTTGAAATGTTACATGAATTTATCTGATTTGTGGCGCCTCAAGGTGAAGAATGACAAGTATTTCATGATGCATGTATGTACATGAAAAATGTTTTTTCTCTAGTTAAATGAATCATCGGAACTGTTCCTGAGGCTCTTTTTTAAGGTGCTGCAAACCCTTTTATTTGTCTCCAAGATGAGGCCTAACAATTTTTCACATGGATGGGCACAAAATAAAACCATTATTGATGAGAGAACAACAATGGTGAATCAATCATGGTTGTATCTTGGTTGGGATAGAAGTAATAGGCGAAAATTTTAATGCCCAGGGGTGCTGCCACGGAATTTTTACAGGGGAACGGACCCGGGCTGGTGCTGGCCGGGGTAGGGGAATTGTGAGCATCTTTGGTACCTGACAGCATTATTGACGATGAACCGAAAATTTTGGGGAGATGTCCCCCCTGGTTGGCCAACAGGGGGATGCGTAGGTACCCCGTCCCACAGCTTTCGGCGCCCATTTGATTGCCCTTGTGTACGGACAGCGTATCATCTTTGACCTCGATTGACCTCCAAACAGACTTAACCTAAGCTCAGTGGGCACTATCGATACGTATTCATGACTGCGTAGTGCGTATAAATGACTGATCACTATCCAACACTGGCTTTTAGGTCCGACATATCACGCTGAAAGCGAGCGTTCTTCCTATTATAACTTGAAGCTACGTGATAACATCTCCAATATTCAGTGTCCTGTTGCGCCCTAGCCTTTGACCTGATATGAAAATGGACGTTGCCTTAGTGAAAGAGCTGGTCGGGCTCTGTCGAATAGCGTTGAGAAAGTGGTTCCGGCTATTTTGCGTACGGAGATAAGCAAGGTTTTATAGAGCACTGCATTTGATACATTTTGACGTATATGAATTTTTCCCCTCTGGTGACCACAGTATTGACCTTACGCAAAAATTCCAGGAGTAACGCCGATTGCATTTCCGGTGACCTTTCGATCGCTTTTTCCGCTTCTTTCTTTGTTTCCGAGATCGAGGGTGTCATTTTTAACACCCTCCCACCAGGGGGGGTTCATAGGTGATTCATGCTGGTCACCGGGGCTAGGGTTAAGGGCCAGCATGTATAGTTTTGTTGCTTTCAGATCATAACTTTGACTTTAATACTGAATTATAATCTCATGAAATCACTTAGGTAATGACTTGATTCTGGCTTAGGTCATCGATATCGAGAAACTCGATCTATATTTTATAGGTTTTTTATATCTATATTTTATTGGAACCTTCCCCCTTGCACTCGCCAGTGCTTCCCTATAGCCATATTTATACCACTTTTAAGACCGATTTTGTAATACATGTAGCATTAGGTTCGGCGACCATCGAAGAAGCTTGGATTTTAGTCGGCGACCACAAGCTCACTTTTTAGACCCCTGCCCACCCGACTGGAGAGGAAAAAATATATTTTAAAGGTTTTGCGCAGTGGAGGACCCCTGGCCAGTCTCATACTACCCATTAACCACCCATCCAGTGGCCCCAGGCATTGTGTCCATGGATGCATACACTTTTTGGCCCAAGGGGCCACCGGTGCCCCACCGGGGCCTCCTCTAGGGGGCAAAAATGAGATTTTTGGGCTGCAAGGTCAATTTCAAGGTCAAATTGCACACAATTTAGGATTTTCCCAGATATACCACCCATACCCCCTAGTAGTCGAAGGTACCGACTAACACCTCAAAGAATTTCAGAAAAATCGTTGGCACCATTTTTGAGAAAATTTTAAATATTTAATTTTCCGAAAAATCTCCGTTGACTTAACACGTAAAATTTCACGTGCAGATTGCACGTGCTTCGAAGTTTTCCTGGGGTAGTGACCCATATCACGGGGTAGGTCCCCATGGGTACCATATCATATTAAAAAAGGAACAAAATCTATCGAGCCGATTTTCAGCAAATTGGCCATCTTTGTTTCCGTAATGTTAAACCCTATGGAAAAAAGGGGTGTCGATTGCACGTGCATCGGAGTTTTCCTGGGGTAGTGACCTATGCCACAAAGTAGATCACCATCGGGACCCTAACTCTAGAAAAAATCATCAAAATCGTACGAGCCGTTTGGGCTGGTACCAACTATCCCCGATCTCCAACAAGTAGTGAAAACATCTCCCTGATGAGTTAGCTCAGTTGATTTTCAATGGAAAATCTCAATTCTAAAGAATAGAGCTTTTCAACATTTGCAATCACCTTCGGTAACGTGGGGGCGACGCCTTTAGGGGCATCGCGGGACCGAAGGTGATTGCCCGAGCACCTTTTCGCTTCTCGGCAACGGAAGACCCTTGACAGTCAATTCTTAGGACTTCTGCACGTGCAACACTTGCACGTTCCGGTTTTCAGTTCCTAAAATTCCTGCAGAAAAATTCGGCAGAAAATAACAAAATGGGATCTCCGGAAGGGAGGACCCTCGGTAGAGACTGGTTTGGTCACGTGAGCACGTGCGAAACTTCGATCTTGCTGACTTTAGTTCATAACATTACCCCTACACACCAATTTTCAGCCGAATCGTCCCACTGGTTGCAGAGATATTCCCCATTCAGGGTATGTGCTACTGCGCATGCGCAGTGTCTTGGTCACTGATTGGCTGATTCAGAGAGGTGTGGTAGCAGGCTTGTGGCAATATCCCCGAAAACAACACCCCTAACTATATTTGTTTGTCCGTGGAAGCATCATAAGTGTTCCATTGCTTTAACACTAGTCCATAGGGTATCTTCAAACTGAGGGTGCCCGTGTGTAGAAAGGGGCACTGTTTGCACCTATAACGATCTCACTCTATCAGATGGTGTCAGTAATCGTCGTCTCCGTACGTAAAAGTGCTCCCTGTACGAGCAGAGACCATATACTGACCAGAAATTCAGTTTTGGGGGATACCGGTGCACACTCAAGGTCATGTGGCACGCGCTAGGAGGCACCCAAAGGGTTTCAAATAACTTCATTCAACACATAACCCTCTTGGGTACAAACGTGGCAAGTTTCGTCAAACACGTTCGCATACAGTAGCAGCCAGGGGCTTGTGAACCCAAAAAATTAGAAAATCTCCGGAAATTTTAGAAACCTCTAAAAATCTCCTTAATGGGGGACCTTTATCAAAACAAGTGTAGGGCAGGTAAAGTATGCTAGTGGTAATAGTGGCACCGCAGGTGTTAGTTTTACCCCATCTTTAAAGGCCTGGGTGCTGTAGGGTCCACCCACCCGACTGGAGAGGAAAAATATATTTTAAAGGTTTTGCGCAGTGGAGGACCCCTGGCCAGTCTCATACTACCCATTAACCACCCATCCAGTGGCCCCAGGCATTGTGTCCATGGATGCATACACTTTTTGGCCCAAGGGGCCACCGGTGCCCCACCGGGGCCTCCTCTAGGGGGCAAAAATGAGATTTTTGGGCTGCAAGGTCAATTTCCAAGGTCAAATTGCACACAATTTAGGATTTTCCCAGATATACCACCCATACCCCCTAGTAGTCGAAGGTACCGACTAACACCTCAAAGAATTTCAGAAAAATCGTTGGCACCATTTTTGAGAAAATTTTAAATATTTAATTTTCCGAAAAATCTCCGTTGACTTAACACGTAAAATTTCACGTGCAGATTGCACGTGCTTCGAAGTTTTCCTGGGGTAGTGACCCATATCACGGGGTAGGTCCCCATGGGTACCATATCATATTAAAAAAGGAACAAAATCTATCGAGCCGATTTTCAGCAAATTGGCCATCTTTGTTTCCGTAATGTTAAACCCTATGGAAAAAAGGGGTGTCGATTGCACGTGCATCGGAGTTTTCCTGGGGTAGTGACCTATGCCACAAAGTAGATCACCATCGGGACCCTAACTCTAGAAAAAATCATCAAAATCGTACGAGCCGTTTGGGCTGGTACCAACTATCCCCGATCTCCAACAAGTAGTGAAAACATCTCCCTGATGAGTTAGCTCAGTTGATTTTCAATGGAAAATCTCAATTCTAAAGAATAGAGCTTTTCAGCATTTTCAATCACCTTCGGTTACGTGGGGGCGACGCCTTTAGGGGCATCGCAGGACCGAAGGTGATTGCCCGAGCACCTTTTCGCTTCTCGGCAACGGAAGACCCTTGACAGTCAATTTTTAGGACTTCTGCACGTGCAACACTTGCACGTTCCGGTTTTCAGTTCCTAAAATTCCTGCAGAAAAATTCGGCAGAAAATAACAAATTGGGATCTCCGGAAGGGAGGAACCTCGGTAGAGACTGGTTTTGTCACGTGAGCACGTGCAAAACTTCGATCTTGCTTACTTTAGTTCATAACATTACCCCTAATTACCCCTACACACCAATTTTCAGCCAAATCGGCCCACTGGTTGCAGAGATATTCCCCATTCATGGTATGTGCTACTGCGCATGCGCAGTGTCTTGGTCACTGATTGGCTGATTCAGAGAGGTGTGGTAGCAGGCTTGTGGCAATATCCCCGAAAACAACACCCCTAACTATATTTGTTTGTCCGTGGAAGCATCATAAGTGTTCCATTGCTTTAACACTAGTCCATAGGGTATCTTCAAACTGAGGGTGCCCGTGTGTATAAAAGGGCACTGTTTGCACCTCTAACGATCTCACTCTATCGGATGGTGTCAGTAATCGTCGTCTCCGTACTTAAAAGTGCTCCCTGTACGAGCAGAGACCATATACTGACCAAAAATTCAGTTTTGGAGGGATACCGGTGCACACTCAAGGTCACGTGGCACGCGCTAGGAGGCACCCAAAGGGTTTCAAATGACTTCATTCAACACATAACCCTCTTGGGTACAAACGTGGCAAGTTTCGTCAAACACGTTCGCATACAGTAGCAGCCAGGGGCTTGTGAACCCAAAAAGTTAGAAAATCTCCGGAAATTTTAGAAACCTCTAAAAATCTCCTTAATGGGGGACCTTTATCAAAACAAGTGTAGGGCAGGTAAAGTATGCTAGTGGTAATAGTGGCACCGCAGTTGTTAGTTTTACCCCATCTTTAAAGGCCTGGGTGCTATAGGGGCCACCCACCCGATTGGAGAGGAAAAAATATATTTTAAAGGTTTTGCGCAGTGGAGGACCCCTAGCCAATCTCATACTACCCATTAACCACCCATCCAGTGGCCCCAGGCATTGTGTCCATGGATGCATACACTTTTTGGCCCAAGGGGCCACCGGTGCCCACCGGGGCCTTCCTCTAGGGGGCAAAAATGAGATTTTTGGGCTGCAAGGTCAATTTCAAGGTCAAATTGCACTCAACTAAGGATTTTCCCAGATATACCACCCATACCCCCCAGTAGTCGAAGGTACCGACTAACACCTCAAACAGTTTCAGAAAAATCGTTGGCGCCATTTTTGAGAAAATTTTAATTCTTTAATTTTCCGAAAAATCTCCGTACACTTAACATGTAAAATTTCACGTGCAGATTGCACGTGCTTCGAAGTTTTCCTGGGGTAGTGACCCATATCACGGGGTAGGTCCCCATGGGTACCATATCATATTAAAAAAGGAACAAAATCTATCGAGCCGATTTTCAGCAAATTGGCCATCTTTGTTTCCGTAATGTTAAACCCTATGGAAAAAAGGGGTGTCGATTGCACGTGCATCGGAGTTTTCCTGGGGTAGTGACCTATGCCACAAAGTAGATCACCATCGGGACCCTAACTCTAGAAAAAATCATCAAAATCGTACGAGCCGTTTGGGCTGGTACCAACTATCCCCGATCTCATGCAGTTGATGGAAACATGTCCCTGATGAGTTAGCTCAGTTGATTTTCAATGGAAAATCTCAATTCTAAAGAATAGAGCTTTTCGGCATTTGCAATCACCTTCGGTACGTGGGGGCGACGCCTTTAGGGGCATCGCGGGACCGAAGGTGATTGCACGAGCTTCTATTCGCTTCTGCGGAACAGAAGACTTTTGGAAGTGAATGGTTTTGTGACGTTTGCTCGTGTCAAACGTGCACCTTCTTGTTTTTAGTTCACATAATCCCCACAGAACAGTTCAGCACAAAAAGACAAATTGCAATCCGGAACGGAGGACATTTGTGAGACTTCCTTTGTCACGTGAGCACGTGCAAAACTTCCACCTTGCTGACTTTAGTTCATAACATAACCCCTACATACCAAATTTCAGCCGAATCGGCCCACTGGTTGGAAAGGTATACCCCATTGGGGTTATGCGCTACTGCGCATGCGCAGTGCCCCGGTCACTGATTGGCTGTTTCAGAGAGGTGTAGTAGCAGGCTTGTGGCACTGTTCCCGAAAACGGTAGGCGTAGCTCTATTTGTTTGTCCCTGCAAGTATCATAAGTGTTCCATTGCTTTAACACTAATGCTTAGGGTATCTTCACACTGGGGGTGCCTTAGTTTATAGCAAAGGGCCGTTTGCACCTATAATCCTATCACTTCATCAGATGTGACCCCAATACCACAAACGGTACCCGTAGCTCTATTTGTTTGTCAGTGGGAGCCTCATAAGTGTTCCGTTGCTTTAACACTAATCCATAGGGTATCTTCAAACTGGGGGTGCCCGTGTGTACAGAGGTTCACTTTTTTGCACCTATAACCGTCTCACTCCATCAGATGGTGTCAGTCAACGTCATTTTAGTACGGAAAACGGCTATCTGTACGAACAGAGACCGTATACCCTCCGAAAATTCAGTTCTGGAGAGGTGCCCATCTGCACTCAAGGTCACGTGGCACGCACTAGGTGGCACCCAAAGGGTTTTAAATGGTTTCATTTAAAAAGGAACCCCTTTCAGTACAAACGAGGCAAGTTTCGTCAAAAACACGCCCATACAGTCGCAGCCAGGGGCTTGTGTACTCCAAAAGGAGAAAATCTCCAGAAATTTTACAAACCTCTAAAAATCTCCTCAATGGGGGACCTTTATCAAAACAAGTGTAGGGCAGGTAAAGTATGTTAGTGGTCATAGTTGCACCGCAGGTGTTAGTTTTACCCCATTTTGAAAGGCCTGGGTGCTATAGGGGCCACCCACCCGACTGGAGAGGAAAAAATATATTTTAAAGGTTTTGCGCAGTGGAGGACCCCTGGCCAATCTCATACTACCCAATAACCACCCATCCACTGACCCCAGGTATTGTGTCCACGCATGCATACACTTTTTGGCCCAAGGTGCCACCGGTGCCCCACCGGGGCCCCCTCTAGGGGGCAAAGTTGAGATTTTTGGGCTGCAAGGTCATTTTCAAGGTCAAATTGCACAAAATTTCGGATTTTCCCAGATATACCACCCATACCCCCTAGTAGTCGAAGGTACCGACTAACACCTCAAAGAGTTTCAGAAAAATCGTTGGAGGCATTTTTGAGAAAATTTTAATTCTTTAATTTTCCGAAAAATCTCCGTAGACTTAACACGTAAAATTTCACATGCAGATTGCACGTGCTTCGAAGTTTTCCTGGGGTAGTGACCCATACCCCAGTGTAGGTCCCCATGGGGACCCTATCATATTAAAAAAAGAACAAAATCTATCGAGCCGATTTTCAGCAAACTGGCCATCTTTGTTTCCGTAATGTTAAACCCCATAGGAAAAAAGGGGTGTCGATTGCACGTGCATCGGAGTTTTCCTGGGGTGGTGACCTATGCCAAAGATTAGATCACCTTCAGGACCCTATCTCTAGAAAAAATCATCAAAATCGTACGAGCCGTTTGGGCTGGCATCAAACATCCCCGATCTCCAACAAGCAGTGAAAACATCTCCCTGATGAGTTAGCTCAGTTGATTTTCAATGGAAAATCTCAATTCTAAAGAATAGAGCTTTTCAGCATTTGCAATCACCTTCGGTTACGTGGGGGCGACGCCTTTAGGGGCATCGCCGGACCGAAGGTGATTGCTCGAGCACCTATTCGCTTCTCCGGAACGGAAGACCATAATTAGTGAATAGTTGTCTGAGGTCTGCCCGTGTATAACTTGCACCTTCCTGTTTTCAGTTCATAAAACCGTCACTGAACAATTCGGCAGAAAATGACAAATTTGAATCTCCGGAACGGAGCACCCGCGATAAAGACTGGCTTTGTCACGTGAGCACGTGCAAAACTTCCACCTTGCTGACTTTAGTTCATAACATAACCCCTACATACCAAATTTCAGCCGAATCGGCCCACTGGTTGGAAAGATATAGCCCATTGGGGTTATGCACTACTGCGCATGCGCAGTGCCCCGGTCACTGATTGGCTGTTTCAGAGAGGTGTAGTAGCAGGCTTGTGGCACTGTTCCCGAAAACGGTAGGCGTAGCTCTATTTGTTTGGCCCTGCAAGTATCATAAGTGTTCCATTGCTTTAACACTAGTCCATAGGGTATCTTCAAACTGGGGGTGCCCGTGTGTACAGAGGGTCACTTTTTGCACCTATAACCGTATCACTCCATCAGATGGTGTCAGTCAACGTCATTTCAGTACGTAAAACGGCTATCTATACGAACAGAGACCGTATACCCTCCCAAAATTCAGTTTTGGAGGGGTGCCTGTCTGCGTTCAAGGTCACGTGGCACGCGCTAGGGGGCACCCAAATGATTTCCGATGGTTTTATATGACTCATAACCTCTCTGGGTACAAACGAGGCAAGTTTCGTCAAAAACAGGCCCATACAGTCGCAGCCAGGGGCTTGTGTACTCCAAAAAGGAGAAAATCTCCAGAAATTTTAGAAACCTCTAAAAATCTCCTTAATGGGGGACCTTTTTCAAAACAAGTGTAGAGCAGGTAAAGTATGCTAGTGGTAATAGTTACACCGCAGGTGTTAGTTTTACCCCATCTTTAAAGGCCTGGGTGCTATAGGGGCCACCCACCCGACTGGAGAGGAAAAAAATATTTTAAAGGTTTTGCGCAGTGGAGGACCCCTGGCCAATCTCATACTACCCATTAACCACCCATCCAGTGGCCCCAGGCATTGTGTCCATGCATGCATGCACTTTTTGGCCCAAGGGGCCACCGGTGCCCCACCGGGGCCTCCTCTAGGGGGCAAAAATGAGATTTTTGGGCTGCAAGGTCAATTTCAAGGTCAAATTGCACTCAATTAAGGATTTTCCCAGATATACCACCCATACCCCCCAGTAGTCGAAGGTACCGACTAACACCTCAAAGAGTTTCAGAAAAATCGTTGGCGCCATTTTTTGAGAAAATTTTAGTTCTTTAATTTTCCGAAAAATCTCCGTAGACTTAACACGTAAAATTTCACGTGCAGATTGCACGTGCTTCGAAGTTTTCCTGGGGTAGTGACCCATATCACGGGGTAGGTCCCCATGGGTACCATATCATATTAAAAATGGAACAAAATCTATCGAGCCGATTTTCAGCAAATTGGCCATCTTTGTTTCCGTAATGTTAAACCCTATGGAAAAAAGGGGTGTCGATTGCACGTGCATCGGAGTTTTCCTGGGGTAGTGACGTATGCCACAAAGTAGATCACCATCGGGACCCTAACTCTAGAAAAAATCATCAAAATCGTACGAGCCGTTTGGGCTGGTACCAACTATCCCCGATCTCCAACAAGTAGTGAAAACATCTCCCTGATGAGTTAGCTCAGTTGATTTTCAATGGAAAATCTCAATTCTAAAGAATAGAGCTTTTCAGCATTTGCAATCACCTTCGGTAACGTGGGGGCGACGCCTTTGGGGGCATCGCGGAACCGAAGGCGATTGTTCGAGCACTTTTTAAGCGAAAGCAATGTTTTGCGTCTCCGGAATGGAAAACCTCGATAGACACTGGTCGCGTGACGTCTGCACGTGCTGAACTTCGACCTTGATGATCTAAGTCCAGAACATACCCTGAAGTGCCAATAAGAAATATTTAAAAATTGCATCTCCGGGACGGAAGACCCCCAATGTATTAGTATTTCAAAGTCTGCACGTGCAAAACTTGCACCATGCTGACCTCAGTTCATCAATTAACACCAACATGCCAAATTTTAGCCCAATCGGCCAATTAGTTCCCGAGATAGCGCCTGAGAGGATATGCAGCTACTGCGCATGCGCAGTCGGCAGGTCACTGATTGGCTGATTCAGAGAGGTGCAGTGGCCAGCCTGGGTCACCATCCCCGAAAACGGTAAGCCTAGCTTCATTTGTTTGCCCATGATAACATTATTGGTCTTCCGTAGCCTTAACACTAATCCATAGGGTATCTTCAAACTGGGGGTGCCCGTGTGTACGGGAAGGCACCGTTTGCGCCTGTTACCCTATTACTAAATCAGACGGTACAAATAAGCCTTGTTTTAAGACTTAAGGAGACTATCTGCACCACCAGCAGCCTTATAGAGTCTTAAAACCAAATTTTGGATTGGTGTCGGTCCCCCTCAAGATCACGTGGCACGCGCCAGGGGTTATCCAGACGGTTCAAAGTGATGTCATCTAACATATAATCCCCCTGGCTACAATCGAGGCGGGTTTCATCTAAAACGTTCCCATACGGTAGAAGCCAAGTATCCCATAGCCTTAACACTAATTCATAGGGTATCTTCAAACTGGGGGGTGCCTGTGTGTACGGGAGGGCGCCGTTACTCACTTTTACCCTATAACTCAATCAGACAGTACCTATAATCGTGGTTTTAGGACTTAAAGCGGGTATCTGCACCATCAGCAGCCTTATACTGTGCTAAATCCTAGTTTTGAAGGGGTGCCGGTCCGCACTCAAGGTCACGGGGCACGCGCCAGGGGTCATCGAGACGGGTAAAAGTGGTATCATCTGAAACGTAACCCCTTGGCTACCATCGATGCGGGTTTTATTAAAACGGTTCCTATAGGGTAGCCGCCATGGGCTTGTGAACTCAAAAAAATTGAAAAATCCCCAGAAATTTATAAAATCTCTAAAAATCCTCTTAACAGGGGACCTTGATCGAAACAAGTGTCGGGTGGGTATGGTATTCTACCGGCGACAGTTGCACCGCAGGTGTCAGTTTGGCCTTATCTGGAAAGCTCTGGGTGCTATAGGGGCACAAATCTGACCCAAGAGGAAAACTATTTTTAAAAGGTTTTTCGCAGCGGAGGATACCCAGCCAACGTAATGATACCATATAAGCACCCACCAGCTGCCCCCAGACCTTGTTACCACACATGCATGCACTTATTGGCCCAATGTGACACCGGTAGTGCACCAGGACCCCCTCAAGGGGGCAAAGTCGAGATTTTTGGGCTGCAAGGTCATTTTCAAGGTCATATAGCGCGTGACTCGAAGTTTTCCCAGATATACCGCCCATACCCGGTAGTACCCAACGGTGCCCACTGACACCTCAAGAAGTTTAAACAGAATCGTTAGAGCCATTTTTGAGAACATTTTGGTTTTCTAAATTTTGGATTTTTCCCATAGACTTAACACGTGAAATTTCACATGCAGATTGCACGTGCCTCGGAGTTTTCCTAGGGTGGTGACCCACACCACAAGGTAGGTCAGCACCAGAACCCCAACTCTAGAAAAAATCACCAAAATCGTACGAGCCGTTTGGGCTGGAACCAAGTTGCGGTTATTTCCAACACATACAGAAATGCACCCCCTGGAGATGTAGCTCAGTCGATTTTCAATGGAAAATCACAATGCTAAAGCATAGCGATTTTGACCATTGACAATCGCCTTCGGTTACACTAGCATACGTGGGGGCGACGCCTTTAGGGGCATCGCAGGACCCAAGGTGATTGCCCGAGCACCTTTTCGCTTCTCGGCAACGGAAGACCCTTGACAGTCAATTCTAAGGACTTCTGCACGTGCAACACTTGCACGTTCCGGTTTTCAGTTCCTAAAATTCCTGCAGAAAAATTCGGCAGAAAATAACAAATTGGGATCTCCGTAAGGGAGGACCCTCGGTAGAGACTGGTTTTGTCACGTGAGCACGTGCAAAACTTCGATCTTGCTGACTTTAGTTCATAAAATTACCCCTACACACCAATTTTCAGCCGAATCGGCCCACTGGTCGCAGAGATATTCCCCATTTAGGGTATGTGCTACTGCGCATGCGCAGTGTCTTGGTCACTGATTGGCTGATTCAGAGAGGTGTGGTAGCAGGCTTGTGGCAATATCTCCGAAAACAACACCCCTAACTATATTTGTTTGTCGGTGGTAGCATCATAAGTGTTCCATTGCTTTAGCACTAGTCCATAGGGTATCTTCAAACTGAGGGTGCCCGTGTGTATAAAAAGGGCACTGTTTGCACCTATAACGATCTCACTCTATCAGATGGTGTCAGTAATCGTCGTCTCCGTACGTAAAAGTGCTTCCTGTACGAGCAGAGACCATATACTGACCAAAAATTCAGTTTTGGAGGGGTACCGGTGCACACTCAAGGTGAAGTGGCACGCGCTAGGAGGCACCCAAAGGGTTTCAAATAACTTCATTCAACACATAACCCTTCTGGGTACAAACGTGGCAAGTTTCGTCAAACACGTTTGCATACAGTAGCAGCCAGGGGCTTGTGAACCCAAAAAATTAGAAAATCTCCGGAAATTTTAGAAACCTCTAAAAATCTCCTTAATGGGGGACCTTTATCAAAACAATTGTAGGGCAGGTAAAGTATGCTAGTGGTAATAGTGGCACCGCAGGTGTTAGTTTTACCCCATCTTTAAAGGCCTGGGTGCTATAGGGGCCACCCACCCGACTGGAGAGGAAAAAATATATTTTAAAGGTTTTGCGCAGTGGAGGACCCCTGGCCAGTCTCATACTACCCATTAACCACCCATCCAGTGGCCCCAGGCATTGTGTCCATGGATGCATACACTTTTTGGCCCAAGGGGCCACCGGTGCCCCACCGGGGCCTCCTCTAGGGGGCAAAAATGAGATTTTTGGGCTGCAAGGTCAATTTCAAGGTCAAATTGCACACAATTTAGGATTTTCCCAGATATACCACCCATACCCCCTAGTAGTCGAAGGTACCGACTAACACCTCAAAGAATTTCAGAAAAATCGTTGGCACCATTTTTGAGAAAATTTTAAATATTTAATTTTCCGAAAAATCTCCGTTGACTTAACACGTAAAATTTCACGTGCAGATTGCACGTGCTTCGAAGTTTTCCTGGGGTAGTGACCCATATCACGGGGTAGGTCCCCATGGGTACCATATCATATTAAAAAAGGAACAAAATCTATCGAGCCGATTTTCAGCAAATTGGCCATCTTTGTTTCCGTAATGTTAAACCCTATGGAAAAAGGGGTGTCGATTGCACGTGCATCGGAGTTTTCCTGGGGTAGTGACCTATGCCACAAAGTAGATCACCATCGGGACCCTAACTCTAGAAAAAATCATCAAAATCGTACGAGCCGTTTGGGCTGGTACCAACTATCCCCGATCTCCAACAAGTAGTGAAAACATCTCCCTGATGAGTTAGCTCAGTTGATTTTCAATGGAAAATCTCAATTCTAAAGAATAGAGCTTTTCAGCATTTTCAATCACCTTCGGTTACGTGGGGGCGACGCCTTTAGGGGCATCGCAGGACCGAAGGTGATTGCCCGAGCACCTTTTCGCTTCTCGGCAACGGAAGACCCTTGACAGTCAATTTTTAGGACTTCTGCACGTGCAACACTTGCACGTTCCGGTTTTCAGTTCCTAAAATTCCTGCAGAAAAATTCGGCAGAAAATAACAAATTGGGATCTCCGGAAGGGAGGAACCTCGGTAGAGACTGGTTTTGTCACGTGAGCACGTGCAAAACTTCGATCTTGCTTACTTTAGTTCATAACATTACCCCTAATTACCCCTACACACCAATTTTCAGCCAAATCGGCCCACTGGTTGCAGAGATATTCCCCATTCATGGTATGTGCTACTGCGCATGCGCAGTGTCTTGGTCACTGATTGGCTGATTCAGAGAGGTGTGGTAGCAGGCTTGTGGCAATATCCCCGAAAACAACACCCCTAACTCTATTTGTTTGTCCGTGGAAGCATCATAAGTGTTGCATTGCTTTAACACTAGTCCATAGGGTATCTTCAAACTGAGGGTGCCCGTGTGTAAAAAGGGCACTGTTTGCATCTATAACGATCTCACTCTATCAGATGGTGTCAGTAATCGTCGTCTCCGTACGTAAAAAAGCTCTCTGTTCGAACAGAGGCCATATACTGACCCAAACTTCAGTTTTGGAGGGGTACCGGTGCACACTCAAGGTCACGTGGCACGCGCTAGGAGGCACCCAAAGGGTTTCAAATGAATTCATTCAACACATAACCCTCTTGGGTACAAACGAGGGAAGTTTCGTCAAAAACAGGCCCATACAGTCGCAGCCAGGGGCTTGTGTATTCCAAAAAGGAGAAAATCTCCAGAAATTTTAGAAACCTGTAAAAATCTCCTTAATGGGGGACCTTTATCAAAACAAGTGTAGGGCAGGTAAAGTATGCTAGTGGTAATAGTTGCACCGCAGGTGTTAGTTTTACCCCATCTTTAAAGGCCTGGGTGCCATAGGGGCCACCCACCCGACTGGAGAGGAAAAAATATATTTTAAAGGTTTTGCGCAGTGGAGGACCCCTGGCCAATCTTATACTACCCATTAACCACCCATCCAGTGGCCCCAGGCATTGTGTCCATGGATGCATGCACTTTTTGGCCCAAGGGGCCACCGGTGCCCCACCGGGGCCTCCTCTAGGGGGCAAAAATGAGATTTTTGGGCTGCAAGGTCAATTTCAAGGTCAAATTGCACTCAACTAAGGATTTTCCCAGATATACCACCCATACCCCCCAGTAGTCGAAGGTACCGACTAACACCTCAAACAGTTTCAGAAAAATCGTTGGCGCCATTTTTGAGAAAATTTTAATTCTTTAATTTTCCGAAAAATCTCCGTACACTTAACATGTAAAATTTCACGTGCAGATTGCACGTGCTTCGAAGTTTTCCTGGGGTAGTGACCCATATCACGGGGTAGGTCCCCATGGGTACCATATCATATTAAAAAAGGAACAAAATCTATCGAGCCGATTTTCAGCAAATTGGCCATCTTTGTTTCCGTAATGTTAAACCCTATGGAAAAAGGGGTGTCGATTGCACGTGCATCGGAGTTTTCCTGGGGTAGTGACCTATGCCACAAAGTAGATCACCATCGGGACCCTAACTCTAGAAAAAATCATCAAAATCGTACGAGCCGTTTGGGCTGGTACCAACTATCCCCGATCTCCAACAAGTAGTGAAAACATCTCCCTGATGAGTTAGCTCAGTTGATTTTCAATGGAAAATCTCAATTCTAAAGAATAGAGCTTTTCAACATTTGCAATCACCTTCGGTACGTGGGGGCGACGCCTTTAGGGGCATCGCGGGACCGAAGGTGATTGTTCAAGCACCTTTTGCTTCTCCGGAACGGAAGACCCTTGACAGTCAATTTTGAAGATGCCTGCACGTGCAAACCTTGCACCTTCCTGTTTTCAGTTCATAAAACCCCCACAGATCAATTCGGCAGAAAATAAGAAATTTGCATCTCCGGAACGGAAGACCCTCGACAGAGACTGGTTTTGTCACGTGAGCAAGCGCAAAACTTCCACCTTGCTGACTTTAGTTCATAACATAACCCCTACATACCAAATTTCAGCCGAATCGGCCCGCTGGTTGGAAAGATATAGCCCATTGGGGTTATGCACTACTGCGCATGCGCAGTGCCCCGGTCACTGATTGGCTGTTTCAGAGAGGTGTAGTAGCAGGCTTGTGGCACTGTTCCCGAAAACGGTAGGCGTAGCTCTATTTGTTTGGCCCTGCAAGTATCATAAGTGTTCCATTGCTTTAACACTAATGCTTAGGGTATCTTCACACTGGGGGTGCCTTAGTTTATAGCAAAGGGCCGTTTGCACCTATAATCCTATCACTTCATCAGATGTGACCCCAATACCACAAACGGTACCCGTAGCTCTATTTGTTTGTCAGTGGAAGCCTCATAAGTGTTCCGTTGCTTTAACACTAGTCCATAGGGTATCTTCAAACTGGGGGGTGCCCGTGTGTACAGAGGGTCACTTTTTGCACCTATAACCGTCTCACTCCATCAGATGGTGTCAGTCAACGTCATTTCAGTACGTAAAACGGCTATCTGTACGAACAGAGACCGTATACCCTCCCAAAATTCAGTTTTGGAGGGGTGCCCGTCTGCGTTCAAGGTCACGTGGCACGCGCTAGGGGGCACCAAATGATTTCCGATGGTTTCATATGACTCATAACCTCTCTGGGTACAAACGAGGCAAGTTTCGTCAAAAACAGGCCCATACAGTCGCAGCCAGGGGCTTGTGTACTCCAAAAAGGAGAAAATCTCCAGAAATTTTAGAAACCTCTAAAAATCTCCTTAATGGGGGACCTTTTTCAAAACAAGTGTAGAGCAGGTAAAGTATGCTAGTGGTAATAGTTGCACCGCAGGTGTTAGTTTTACCCCATCTTTAAAGGCCTGGGTGCTATAGGGGCCACCCACCCGACTGGAGAGGAAAAAATATATTCTAAAGGTTTTGCGCAGTGGAGGACCCCTGGCCAATCTCATACTACCCATTAACCACCCATCCAGTGGCCCCAGGCATTGTGTCCATGGATGCATGCACTTTTGGCCCAAGGGGCCACCGGTGCCCCACCGGGGCCTCCTCTAGGGGGCAAAAATGAGATTTTTGGGCTGCAAGGTCAATTTCAAGGTCAAATTGCACTCAATTAAGGATTTTCCCAGATATACCACCCATACCCCCCAGTAGTCGAAGGTACCGACTAACACCTCAAAGAGTTTCAGAAAAATCGTTGGCGCCATTTTTGAGAAAATTTTAATTCTTTAATTTTCCGAAAAATCTCCGTACACTTAACACGTAAAATTTCACGTGCAGATTGCACGTGCTTCGAAGTTTTCCTGGGGTAGTGACCCATATCACAGGGTAGGTCCCCATGGGTACCATATCATATTAAAAAAGGAACAAAATCTATCGAGCCGATTTTCAGCAAATTGGCCATCTTTGTTTCCGTAATGTTAAACCCTATGGAAAAAAGGGGTGTCGATTGCACGTGCATCGGAGTTGTCCTGGGGTAGTGACCTATGCCACAAAGTAGATCACCATCGGGACCCTAACTCTAGAAAAAATCATCAAAATCGTACGAGCCGTTTGGGCTGGTACCAACTATCCCCGATCTCCAACAAGTAGTGAAAACATCTCCCTGATGAGTTAGCTCAGTTGATTTTCAATGGAAAATCTCAATTCTAAAGAATAGAGCTTTTCGGCATTTGCAATCACCTTCGGTAACGTGGGGGCGACGCCTTTAGGGGCATCGCGGGACCGAAGGTGATTGCTCGAGCACCTATTCGCTTCTCCGGAGCGGAAGACCCTTAATAGTGAATACTTGTCTGAGGTCTGCCCGTGCATAACTCGCGCCTTCCTGTTTTCAGTTCATAAAACCGCCACTGAACAATTCGGCAGAAAATGACAAATTTAAATCTCCGGAACGGAGGACCCTCGATAAAGACTGGCTTTGTCACGTGAGCACGTGCAAAACTTCCAGTTTGCTGACTTTAGTTCATAACATAACCCCTACATACCAAATTTCAGCCGAATCGGCCCACTGGTTGGAAAGATATAGCCCATTGGGGTTATGCGCTACTGCGCATGCGCAGTGCCCCGGTCACTGATTGGCTGTTTCAGAGAGGTGTAGTAGCAGGCTTGTGGCACTGTTCCCGAAAACGGTAGGCGTAGCTCTATTTGTTTGGCCCTGCAAGTATCATAAGTGTTCCATTGCTTTAACACTAATGCTTAGGGTATCTTCACACTGGGGGTGCCATAGTTTATAGCAAAGGGCCGTTTGCACCTATAATCCTATCACTTCATCAGATGTGACCCCAATACCACAAACGGTACCCGTAGCTCTATTTGTTTGTCAGTGGAAGCCTCATAAGTGTTCCGTTGCTTTAACACTAGTCCATAGGGTATCTTCAAACTAGGGGTTCCAGTGTGTACAGAGGGTCACTTTTTGCACCTATAACCGTCTCACTCCATCAGATGGTGTCAGTCAACGTCATTTCAGTACGTAAAACGGCTATCTGTACGAACAGAGACCGCATACCCTCCCAAAATTCACTTTTGGAGGGTGCCCGTCTGCATTCAAGGTCACGTGGCACGCGCTAGGGGGGACCCAAATGATTTCCGATGGTTTCATATGACTCATAACCTCTCTGGGTACAAACGAGACAAGTTTCGTCAAAAACAGGCCCATACAGTCGCAGCCAGGGGCTTGTGTATTCCAAAAAGGAGAAAATCTCCAGAAATTTTAGAAACCTCTAAAAATCTCCTTAATGGGGGACCTTTATCAAAACAAGTGTAGGGCAGGTAAAGTATGCTAGTGGTAATAGTTGCACCGCAGGTGTTAGTTTTACCCCATCTTTAAAGGCCTGGGTGCCATAGGGGCCACCCACCCGACTGGAGAGGAAAAAATATATTTTAAAGGTTTTGCGCAGTGGAGGACCCCTGGCCAATCTTATACTACCCATTAACCACCCATCCAGTGGCCCCAGGCATTGTGTCCATGGATGCATGCACTTTTTGGCCCAAGGGGCCACCGGTGCCCACTGGGGCCTCCTCTAGGGGGCAAAAATGAGATTTTTGGGCTGCAAGGTCAATTTCAAGGTCAAATTGCACTCAACTAAGGATTTTCCCAGATATACCACCCATACCCCCAGTAGTCGAAGGTACCGACTAACACCTCAAACAGTTTCAGAAAAATCGTTGGCGCCATTTTTGAGAAAATTTTAATTCTTTAATTTTCCGAAAAATCTCCGTACACTTAACATGTAAAATTTCACGTGCAGATTGCACGTGCTTCGAAGTTTTCCTGGGGTAGTGACCCATATCACGGGGTAGGTCCCCATGGGTACCATATCATATTAAAAAAGGAACAAAATCTATCGAGCCGATTTTCAGCAAATTGGCCATCTTTGTTTCCGTAATGTTAAACCCTATGGAAAAAAGGGGTGTCGATTGCACGTGCATCGGAGTTTTCCTGGGGTAGTGACCTATGCCACAAAGTAGATCACCATCGGGACCCTAACTCTAGAAAAAATCATCAAAATCGTACGAGCCGTTTGGGCTGGTACCAACTATCCCCGATCTCCAACAAGTAGTGAAAACATCTCCCTGATGAGTTAGCTCAGTTGATTTTCAATGGAAAATCTCAATTCTAAAGAATAGAGCTTTTCGGCATTTGCAATCACCTTCGGTAACGTGGGGGCGACGCCTTTAGGGGCATCGCGGGACCGAAGGTGATTGCGAGAGCACCTCATCCCTTCTCCGGAACGGGAGACCCTGAAAAGTAAATAGTTTTGTGACATCTGCACGTGCAAAACGTGCACCTTCCTGTGTTTAGTTCACATAATCCCCACAAGACAATTTGGCGGACACCATGGACACCACAGTGGAGGACACCATGTGTCACCACACATGGTGGTCATGTGTGCGGTCAGCTGCGTTCTATTCCTCAAACCCTTGTCCTGGGGGCGCCGGCTCCTACTCAAGGTCACGTGGCGCGTGCTAGGGGTAAGTTAGGGGCAAACATATTGCATCAGCGGATTGCCATCGGCCATGGTCTGAACATTTGAATGTCGACGAAAGCACGACATTAAAATGTTCCCGTTGAAACACAAATGTTCCCGTTGAACACAAGGATATTATTCTAGCTGTGGCCGTTCTAGAAAAAAACCTGTCGAATAAGCATCCGCAAACTACCAGGGTCATCTCGATCACGGGTAGGCCAGTTAAAGCGATAGTTGTAACGTCTGATTCCCAAGATATATAACACATTGGTGGTTTTGCGCTACTGAGCATGCGCAGTGCACAGGTCCCTGATTGGTTGATTCAGAGGTGCAGTGGCCAGATTTTGACACTGTCCCGAAAACGATAGCCTTAGCTTCATTTTTGGCCAGGCCAAAATGTGATACAGCGGGGCGCGTCATGCCAGGGACCCCAGCGGGGCGCGTGTCAATTTGATAAATCCACCCCTACATCCCAAGTTTTAGCCGAATCGGCCGAAGTAATTCAATGACATATTCGCATCTCCGGGAAGGGGGACCCTCGATAGCGACCAGTTTAGCGGCTATCTGTACGAACAGAGACCGTATACCCTCCCAAAATTCAGTTTTGGAGGGGTGCCCGTCTGCGTTCAAGGTCACGTGGCACGCGCTAGGGGGCACCCAAATGATTTCCGATGGTTTCATATGACTCATAACCTCTCTGGGTACAAACGAGGCAAGTTTCGTCAAAAACAGGCCCATACAGTCGCAGCCAGGGGCTTGTGTACTCCAAAAAGGAGAAAATCTCCAGAAATTTTAGAAACCTCTAAAAATCTCCTTAATGGGGGACCTTTTTCAAAACAAGTGTAGAGCAGGTAAAGTATGCTAGTGGTAATAGTTGCACCGCAGGTGTTAGTTTTACCCCATCTTAAATGTCATCGCTGGGGAACATTGAAAGGCATGCCGATATTTTTTTCTAACTCTAGAAAAAATCATCAAAATCGTACGAGCCGTTTGGGCTGGTACCAACTATCCCCGATCTCATGCAGTTGATGGAAACATGTCCCTGATGAGTTAGCTCAGTTGATTTTCAATGGAAAATCTCAATTCTAAAGAATAGAGCTTTTCAACATTTGCAATCACCTTCGGTAACCGAGCATTAGGCTCGGGGGCCTCCGAATGTTGATCTGGGGGCCCCCGAACAACGGTGTCCAGTTACTCCTGAGAAAAGCAGAAGCATGGGCGTAAGGGTGCCCCCGAACCTGATATAAGTGGAACCCCGAGCTTGGTCTTAGGAGCCCCGCGCATCAGTATCCAGGGGCTCCGGAGTAATGGTATCGGGGGGAGGGGAAGCAATGCTTTCAGGGGCCTCCAAGTGCTGATCTCGGCAGGCCCCCGAATGTGTGGATGCAGTGGCGTAGCCAAGGGGTTCTAGGAGTCCGAGGACCCCCTTTGGGCCAATCTGAACCACTGCAAAGCATTCTCTGATCACGGGGCCCCCAGAATCAGTCTCAGAAGCCCCTGAAGATTCGTTCTCAGGGCGTCCCGAGCCGGCCTCAGGGCCCCGCCTGAGGGTCAGTCTCAAGACCCCCAAAACGTAGATTTCAGGGGGCCCCTGAGAGTTAGTCTCAGGGGATACCAAAAGTCGGTCTCAGGGACCCCCAGAGTCGGTCTCAGGGGGGCCGAGCTTGTCCCAGGGTCCCCCAGAAAGTGGTTCTCAGGGCTCCGCGACAGTCTATTTCAGGGGGCTCTATGAGAGTCAGTCTCAGAGAACCCCAAAAGTCGGTCAAGGGGACCCCGAGAGTTAGTCTTAGAGGACCCCCGATATTCGGCCCCATAGTCTTACGGGCGTCTCTCTCAGGAGTCAATATTTACTTTCAGGTGGCCCCGAGAGTTAAACTGGGGGTCCGAGAGTTAGTCTCATTTGATCCGCAGAGTGTTGTTCTCAGGAGGCCCCCGAGGGGTAATCTTGGGAACCCTCGAGATTTAGCTTGAGGCTGTGCCCTCCCCTAGTTGTTGAATAAGAGGCCCCGAGAGTCAATCTCAGGGAGCACCTAAAATTTAGTCTCAGAGTGCTCCTGGGAGCTAGTCTCCGGCTCGTCCAAGAGCTAATTTTGGGGCTTTGAGAGCAATTCCCAGAGGTGCTCCAGAATTTTGGTCTCAGTTAGCCTTAGGCCTCTGAAGGCTAATCTGGGCTTTAGAGAGGCAGTCTCAGGAGTGCCGTGCCAAACACTCAGTCTCAGTGGTGCTTCCACGCCTCCATCCTCGAGTGTTAGTCTCAGGGGGCGCCCTAGGGTTAGTCTCAGAGGGCTAACGGAAGTCATTCCCAGCCCCCCCGCCCCACCCCAGAGACAGCCTCAGGGGAACCCCAAGAGATTATCTGGATGGCTCCGAGAGTCAGTCTCAGCCCCCTCCCCCAGAGCAAATCTGGGGGGCCGATAAATAAGCCCAGAGGTGCTGCCGGTAACTAATCTAGGGAGCTCCGAGAGATTCTCAGGAGTCCACAATTTTGGTCAAGAGGCGCCGTGAATCAGTATCAGAGACTCCCTGAGATCTAATCGGGAGAGGGGCCGGAAATTAACCTTGTGAGTAGCGCCAGGTGTTGGTCTTAGGCGGTCCCAGAACTAGTCTCAGGTCCCCCAAGAACTGATCTCGGATGCCCGAGTTATTTTCAGAGGACCTTTCAGTTCTAGTGTAAGGAGGGCCGGAGAGCTAATCTCAGAGATCCGACAATTAATCTCACGAGGTCTCCAGGAGTTAGTCTCAGGGGTCCCCTGAAGCTGTCCTCAGGTGTCCCCAAAAGCTAGTCTCAGCGAGCACTCCTCCCCTTCCTCCCCCTCCCCTCAAAGTTATCCTCAGGGCCCCACGAGAGTAAGTTCCAGGGAGTCCTAGTAGGTAGTCTCATGGTACCCCCAAATGCTGGTTTTGGGGGACGTTAGTACTGATTTGCAGGAAAAGTGTTGTTTTTGGGGGTCCTAGATACTGGTTTCGGCGCCGTGTCAAGTGCTAGGCCCCTTGAGATCTCTGCTCGAGCTAGGGGTCAGGAGAGGGGGTTGGGTGATGGTCCTGGATGGCTTAACACTGGCATAGCAATGCAAGCCTTGTACAAAGCCTATCAGAGACCAAAAGTCCAAGGAAGTACTCACCTCCCTAAGCCCCCGGGATCTCCAACTAATGGCTAGGGAGGAGTAAGTGAGCGGTTTCATCAGTAGGACCGTCCATGGAATAGGTTTTATATAGCATCTGGGGCACACTCATATATCCTTTTTATTGAGCTTCCTTTTTCCTTTCCATTTCTTTTAGATTTTAGAATACAATCCAGAGATATCGCTTGAGATCCTAGGCTCAAAGAATATTTTCAAAAATCATATGCCTCGGAAAAATTCATATTTTCCTATTGCGTACCAAAAAAGACAAATTGAAACATGTCGATCAGGCACCATTACTGAAGGAAAGGCAAAAATTAATCTAATTTTAACATCCATAATAGCAAATCGAACAGGGAATTTGGAACTTCAGCTGGTTTTCAATCTATTAGCTTAGTTCCAATAACTACCCTCCTAAATATTCTGAAATAAACAATTCTCAAATATTTTCGTAGGAAACCAGACAAAGAAGGAAAATGACACACATTGATGAGCATACTCCCAAAAAGAAAAATAGGTATGAAAGGTTTAAAATAACAATGACAGAGTAATCCAAGGCGATAGTTATCTCAGGCGCCTATTGTTTTGGTCTTTTTTTGCTCATTTACAACATAGTAAGGGTAAGAAAGTAACTGTGGTGAATTCATCAGGATCTTTCCGCGGAATAGACGTTATATTACGTCCAGAACACACCACCATCCACCATATCCCTTATATTTGTATTAATTTTTTCCATTTCTTTGGAAACTTTCTGATTAAAGAGTTCATGAATTGGACACCCGGAAAGAATTGGTAATCATTTTCCGTAGAAGACCATTTCTTCGTACTCAAAACGACTAACCTTCAATAACTTCATACCTGATTACCAGAGTGAATTGAGGCAAAGTCACGTTTAACATCATGCACGCAGCAAAATTTGATTTCCAGAAATGTGCCACAAAACTGTTATAGCCACGCTGTCATATAGGTATGGGCCAGCCTTAATATTTGGTGACCTAAATTTACCAACACTTGGTCGTATCGAGAAAAATCAAACTATGAAAAAATAATAACAAGCACTTAAAAAGGATAGACAAATTTCCGTCGTGTAAATGTTATAATGCCAAAATTTTATACGACACACATAGGAGATGGGCCCCGACTACTAAGGGCCCCCGGCCTGGGGGCCCCCCGACGGTAGTCGGACCCCCCCTTGGCCGAATCCTGGCTACGCCACTGGGCAGGAGTGTATAACATAAGTTCACAAGATGTTAATGACCTGCCGCCTCGAATCCGAAATGTCACGGGGCATTATATCTGTTTTATGTTGAGGATTCTGAGGAAGCAGACCATAAACCATCTTGTCAACTTATAATTTTGCTCCTCGCCTCAGCATTCCAGAATATATAAAAGAATATATAGCATGTTAACATCATGCGTTCTGGGGCTCCTGATGCAGCTGCCGGCTCTGGAGGCCAGAAACAAGAGACCGTTTATTCAGAAGGCCTTTGTACGAAGAACAATGTACTTACTTATCTAGACGTCCCCCTGTCACCCATTCATGAAAGACACTGCACCATTTTCATGTCTCTTCGCCCCTGCCATCACGAACATTTTCGATCATTTTTGTCCTACCCGTCGACCCAAGCGCCTTTTGTTCTTGACAGTAGGGTTTTTGTATGGTTTTAATATGGGCATTCCGCGCTTCCCTGAATAAGCTCTGGCTAAGTCTCTGCATCTGTGTAGGGGAGACCGGGGCAAAATGGACTTTGAGGCAAACAGATTTTAGCTATTTCGGTATGTTGCTGGTGTTTCCATCTAGATTTTAGAAGATGACCTACTTCTTTGGACAAAGGACGTCAGAATATAGCGTGTATATTGTCAGGTAGTGGCATCATTTCGACGTGGGGTGGCTGGAGAGGATTTTCCTGTAAGTATTACGATATTTACAAGTTTTAAATCTTCGTTTATTCGAGTGACAAACTGAGTTCAGTTCTGATTGTGATATGTCTGAATAAGTGGCAGTGTAGGCTTAGGGTAAGGGTAATTTCAAATCTCAAAGCCTGCTATTTTTTCCGACACGTAAAAACTTGAATCAGAGTAGCTGTGGGGCAAAACAGAAGGGGCAAAATGGACCAATAGTGTAAAATGGTCTGATGGTCCGGTTTACCCCAATCACTTAGGATAATTTGCTATGTAGTTTGTTATTGTGGTAAGGTCTAAGAAACAACGAGAAAAGAAGGCAGGGACGGATCCAGGAAGGAGGCAGTCTTGTGCCAAAATGAAAGCAGGTTAAAATTTTAACTGAGTTAAAAGATGTTGACGCTTTAACGTGTCTTTTCGCCATATTGCTCAGGCTGCCAGGGTGTGGATTGATATATATTTGGGGGTTTTCGGGCAAAGTCCACTGACAGCAGGTCAAACTGGCCGTTTTGTCTCTTCCTGAAAATCATTATGCCCCATGGCTGGGGCAAAACGGACAAAAAACATTAGCTGATATATTTTACTGTCAAGTTTTTTCAAATTGATTTTTCAAGTTGATACTCTTACATTACAAACGCAATTCATTAGGCTATGTCAGGGTGTATAGCTCAAAATTTTCGACCCGCTATTGAGCCTGCTATGTTAGAAAAACACTCAGGGTGTCCGTTTTGCCCCGGTCGCACCTACAGTGATGTGGGAATGCCCGATTTTTTGTAGGAGGAAAAATAGAACTCAGAATAAGGGGAAAAATCACCACTTCAAGAAAGCGTTACCTGTGGAGTGATCGGCTCTGAATTTTATGGCAAATACCAATATCGTTCAATAAGGCATGGCTGATCAAGATAATGCAATCCGTTTGTGCGGCATTGCCTTGTTGGCTGTATACGCCTACACTTACACGATCTAAAATAGGTGCTACAGGACTACTTGGATGCTATCTAAGGACTAGCATCTAAGCCGACATAAAACTCTCAAGGTAAGAATTCTCAGTGACCCATGAACGTTTACAGCCCTTTAGGATTGATATCTTGTAGTTTTCTTTCCAAGCTCGAATCCAATGCACATCGGGACGGGTCTGTTGATTTATCGGCTGGCTGCGTTTTTACTGCAGTGTCGGCTCCATTGTCTTACATTCTTCTGGTGTTTGATGATGCCGGCTCCTTTGCAGTCGTTACACATGCAGACACGGCCGGTGAGTGCAGAGTGTAGCGGCAGACGCCTGCAGGGCCAGAGGCGGCCGGCTCACCTCACAAGTGGCGGCATGTGCCCAGCACGGCGGCCAGCTAACACTCACAGAAGCTGGTGATACTGGCTGCACTAACGCTTTCCTATTGCCACTATGAGAAAATCGGTAGAAATTTAGGGCTGATTGATATGTTTTCCAGAAAGGAATGCTTAATCTTGTTGAACTTTATTGGTGATAGGTGGTGGTGATAGGTGGTGATGTGTGGAGAGAGAAGCGTGTTTCGAGGAAAAATAATTAGACAGTAAGTCCCCGAAAAGAAGGCACTTACGAATGAGTGCCTGACTTTCCAGAAATTTCATCGATGTGTAGCTTTGGGCAGAATAGAAATAGCTGGACTTTATAATCACACATTAGAATATGGTAATTTTCAGTCAAATTCCATGAGAGCACAGTGTTTTCCTCTTTGATCCTGGCTTTGTAACTATAAATAAGCATATATGATTCCCCAACAGCGCTATCATTGGATATCTATCAGTGCCTGTTGATTTTTAGCTAGCTACCTCTACTATCATTGGCCGAAACCCGACAGCATTAGGACCATCGACCTTGACTCATTCATCTAAGCGCGAAGGAAAAAAGAAAGCATCACGTCACACTGCAGCTCTGGTGAGATATATTTAACTGACATGTAAAGATACATGAGGCAGATAAGTAACATTTGATTTCGTGTTGGCCAATCTTTCAGGAACTGCACGAGAGCTGTTTTTAACCCAAATGGAGAGTGGGGAGAGGGTTACCAGTGCAACTTACACTCATTGCTGGCGAGAAACTAATTACTTCCTTTACAACCAATTTTTTAGCTTGGGCTTCTTGTTACTTTTTCTACGTGCTCAGAAAAAATTGAAAGTTTTTTTCTGAGTTGGCTGAAATAATATCCTGTGCAATATAATATGATATGTGCAATGCTAATCCTAGGGGCATCGCCGTGTATGCTTTAGCTAGGGATGGGGACAAGCTCAGACCTGTCAATAGTGGAGGGGGAGGGGAGGGAGGTGAAGCCCAAGCTTAGTAAGCTGAGGCTCATGGTGTGCTGGGCACCCCCCAATGAAGATTTGGGCACCCCAACCAAAATGTCAAAGACCTACTGAGGTGCTTGAAAAAGAAGAAAATATCAAAGCTACGTTTTTACAATGAGTGATATGCATCCTATCTACAAGTTTATCCCCTGGCACGCAAGGAAATCCTTAGACATCACAGACAATTAACAACGTGCCTTTAAGACAACTTACCCCATATATAATACCGCAGTACATGGTCACCTAAGTACCTAAAATACAACAAAGCAAAATGCATACGCAATACCTGAATAAAGTGTATGTACATTTTCCTCTAAGCAATAAGTTATCAACGGGCGGGCACATTGAGGTAGGTAAGTATTTGAAGCCAACAAACCACTCCAGCATCCTAATGACATTCGGTCTGTGGTATCAGGTATTCTGATTTTTAGGCGCTGACTGCCATATTTACTGCCATATAGTATTGATGGTTTCTTTTTCTTTTTGATGGTTGCTGGTTTTAAGAAAATGTTATGACAGGTATACTATTTAGATGCGATGATTTTACAAAAAGATAAAACTGAGACGCACGATGCATGAATGTTTATTATATGTACCTATCATCAAGGGCGTCGCCACGGATTTACGAGGGGGGACGGAGCCAAAGTGGGGGGGGGCAGTGGTGAAACTCTTGAAACCTCCACCTTCACTTAACTTTGGCATCTTCAATAGCATTTCGGTCAAAAAGTGAGGGGACCGGCCCCACTTTCCAAGAGTGGGGGTTGGCCCCAGCGCCCCCCCCGTGACGACGCCCCTGCCTATCATCAAGTACGAATTCTTAATTTAAAGCTGCATCACTCCAAACATAACTACCTCAAACAATGGCTATTTTCTATTCCAATAACGAGCCCACTTGCATCTGAAACCCATGGCCAATCAGACAACCTACTCCTGAAAGACCTTGGACAACCCGATTTTGACATCAAGATCAGGAACCTGTCTTGAACTTCCTAAAAGTCATAACTTCAGCTCCTCTGATGTTTTAGAACTTGTCTACCCTGTCGCTTTATCGCTCGCTCTCCGCACCAAAGACAAAGAACAAAAACTCAAACAACGTAAATCCAGTGAGGCGTATGAAATAAAAGCACAGTAAACGAACCTTTTGGTTAATCCAGACTGAAACTGGTTTGGTGAAACTGAAACTGGTTTGGCGATGATTCACCATAACAATAAAGATGGTTCTTTGATATCTTATCATTTTCTTGGCTCATTACCTACCTAAATATTATATTGATAATGAAACGTTAAAATTACCTCCAGACCTGGAATATTGATTATTTCTCTACACCGGAGAGGGGTTTTCCACGCAACTAGTTCCTTCATACCATTCACTAAAACTTGGTTTTATATTTTTAAGAGGGTCGTGGTGTTCTTAGCAAAGACCTCATAAAACAATACCTTGGCCTCTTATGTTGTCGTAGTTAAAGTTCTCGGCCTCAGGCACCTCAACGGTTTTTCGATAATCCATTCGCCCGCTGCCATATCAGTTGTTCTTTTCAGGTCTAGAAAATTTGAAATCACTGCATTCCTTCAGCGGAAAGTAATGAAACTTTTTGTTAATCCTAACAAGACATTTGTACCGGAACTGTGTTGAATAGGTCGCCTGAATCTAAGCTATACCATAAAGTTCATTCTGAACTGCGGCCACCATGTATTAAAGACGGATCCAGGGGGTGGAAAAAGACGGACCCTGCGGACCCTCCAATCCCCATTTTGACCTCTTTCCTTTAAAAACACTATAGCTTTTCACGGCCGCGATTCAAACCAAACCGTTGTGGTCTGTCCTGGCTGCAGCTATTCCATGTCGCTGTCTGTCCCACCTGTAACTATGTTATGTCGCAATCTGTCTCACCTTTAGCTATTTCATGTCACAGTCTGTCATGCCTGTCATGACTCTATGTTGTGATCCGTCCCGCCTGAAGTTACGTCGTATGGCAGTATGTCCCACCTGTAGTTATTGCACGTTGCAGTCTGACTAGTCTGTAGCTATGCCATGTCGCAATATGTCGCGCCTGTTGTTATTGCACGTTGTACTCTGTCTAGTCTGTATTTATGCCATGTCACAATCTGTCCCACCTATAGCTATGGCATGTCGCAGTCTGTCCCCGGCTGTGATCCTGCACCGTATCCTGCCTGTTTCTCCGCCAGGTTCACTGTACCACAGGGTCGGTCCCCGGGTACTGTACTGTACTATACTGTACCGGAAACCCGGCGGAACAGCATAACCAGAGCAGTGGCGCGATGCTGCCGGTGCTGCTGGAATGTTGGGGCGGTAGAAGCAGTGGCGGATGTGGGCGGGGGCAGCTGTCAGTCAGCAGCATGTGCCTTCACGGCATCGACAGCTGTCAATCCCGCTAAAAAGCCGGCACCCGTTCCTCACGCATGAGAACACGCACACGCAGACAGGCGGACGGTAGCGCTGAGTGACGGCTCGTCGCGGCGCCTGTCCGTGGGAAGTCGGGCGGACAGCGACACCCCACCGCGATTGTCTGCAACCTCCGACCGTCCCGAGCCTACCTTTTTCCGCGGCGCCGCTTATCACGAAAACACGCCAATCCATAATCTCTCATTAGGTGTATGTGACATCAGAGCGGCGGTTGCGAGTCCATTCAGCTGTCAGGCGGCGGCCGGCATGAAAAGGCGCCGCCGCCGGCGACTCACATCAGGCCCGTCGCCCGCCGGCCCAGGCATTTGGCCAGCCTGTTCAGCCGTAAAAGTGCAGAGCAATTGTGACAGCACACTGGAGCTACCGAGTTGACAAATGGCTGAGAGCGATCAATAAATGTTGGCCAATCACGCGGCGGCGCACTCTAACTAACCATAAACGGCCGGGCTTTACTGAGAACACTGTTGCTGGCATTGGGGCAGCATGTGTCCTGCCTGGAACTGCTGTGCAATGAAAACTTGTGCAATATTTAAAAATTCACTGACGAGCCGGCTTTGGTCCGGGTGTATTTGAATAACTCTAACAATACACTGTTATCCTGAAACTGCCTTATGTAATGGGGTGAGACAGCGACCTTGGGTACTGAAATTGCAGACGTGAAACCAAGAACGTGTTTCTTTGAGATCTTCATACAAGGTTGGAAAAACCCGCCAACCAGCCAATCAGGGACTGAAAATGGAAAAAAATAAAATATTGAAACTTTGAGAGGCGACAGAAAATAGCCATGGAAAATCGTAACTGGTCTAGCCGGTCAATTGGAAGAAAAACTGTTTATGTTTTCTTAATATTTTATACTTATTTTCCACCCAAGAACTTACAATAAAGTTGTAATGCTCTGGAACCGCGCCTGAGGACTCACACATAGTTTGTTCATATGTTCGTACTTGCATGAGCATGGCTTTGTAGGAATCTAAATATTATTAAAAACTGCAGGAAATAAGTTTGAAAATCTGATATTACTTGTCATTATTTTACAGTTACCGTAAAACTGTTTTGATAAACTACAAGCATTCTGCGGTGAGCAGTTTCAGTCATTTATTGCTGCAATAAGGCGAACCTAAGAATTCGGTACTTTGTATTGATGATGATGATACAGTATCGCCTATTTATATTATTGTGTGAATGGAAGGCCGTGGATTATGCAGGGTATTGCAGATTGTATGGAGACCGCAGGCCCTGTACTGTACTAATTCTCTGATAAAATTTTAGATGCTGGTTTTAAAGGCTGATAGTGGGAAAAAGCAGGCAACCAAAATTCATGATTTAAATCGCCACACGGACAATAGAGCTCTTTAGCAAAACACGTACTTTATTAACTTTTTTGAATACTATACTTTTCAGAAACAGAGTTCCTTCGTCAGTAGCTCACATCAAAAACACTGTAAATACACATACAAAAGCTAAAGTTCAAAACAGATCACTGAAAAACACTTTTAATCGCCTTGGAATATTTAAGAAAATTATCTGAATTACTCGTGATCTAAAGCTAACCGTGCCGCTGCTGTTCCCCACCTGAAAAAACCTGATTTAGAGTTATGTGCCGAATGATCGCTTAAAATATGTGCTGCCTCTAATGCTTTTCTTATTGGTTTTGTCATGCCACTTTTAAGTATTTTAGCGTTCTCCCATTTTGGTAAATAGTTACACTTATCAATATGTCTCACTACGCTGCTATTTTCGCAATGGTTTTTTACATCTCGTTTATGCTCGCTGAGTCCAGTGGCGGATCTAGGGGGGGGCAAAAAAGGCAATTGCCCCCCAAACGGAAAAGCTCGGGGCAAAACTATGTTTTTGCCCCCCAAAGCGATTGACCTCCTTTTTCCCCCGACTCCTTTTTAGCTTGTAAGCAAAATTTTGGTGCTTCAACTCTCAACTTCAAACAGAATTAGAGAAGTTCAGTGTAAATATTGGGGCTTGGATAGAAAAAAATGTATCTTGAGCCAATATTTTTCACCCCGTGACGTTTTTTTTGCTTCTCGTCTCCACTTCCCAAAATCCTACCGAAAAGGCATATTGTAGCGCAATTTTTCACTGCGCGACGTTTTTTTTTTTTGCTTTTCGACTTTGGTTTGCCCCTCCCAAACTAACCGGCTAGATCCGCCACTGGCTGAGTCTTGTCGAAAAGCCTCGTCCAGTTTCTCCGATATAAAATTTTTGGCATGGTCCGGAGCAGTGAATTTTTTAAATGACACTGTTTGTATTAATAACTTGATTTCTCTTCTTTAACAGGTCACCTATTTTCTTTCCTGAGTGGATGCATATTTCGACTCATTTTCTTTTAAACGCAGATGAGATGGCTTTGGCATGTGTTGAGTTCGGTATCGTTATGCTTCTCTTTTTTGTTTCTTCTGTGTTGTTTCGGTTTTCATTATTTTCCTGGTTTCTTTTTTCTTCGGCTTCTTTCTTTATTTTCTTTGCCTTCTCTCGCAGTTGAATTAGTAATCCTTTTAGGGTATTGTAAGTTTAAAAATACTTGAAAAACGTGGTCCATCTCTTCCTTCAAAAACTCTTCACTACAAGTTCTAAGGGCTCGTAGAAAAAGGCCTAAAGCCACCCCACTTTTCACTCTTTTGTTATGTGCTAAAAAATAGTGAATGTAGTCTTCCTTGCAGGTTAATTTCCTATAGACTTTGAATTTTACGTGGTCCGGTCATCGCATGATAAGTACATCTAAAAATGGGAGTGTGTTGTCGTTTTCTTTTTCTATGGTGAATTGTATGTTTGGGTCCACTTCGTTTAGAGCATTCAGCTTTTCTTCTAGATTTGTTTCCTTCGGCACCACAACTAATACATCATCTATATACCTTTTCCATGTACATCCAGGTTCTAGAATTTATTTGAAAAAAGAAACCAGGAAAAGAATGAAAACCGAAACAACGAAAGACACGACACAGAAGAAGCAAAAAAGAGAAGCATAACGATACTGAACTCAACACATGCCAAAGCCATCTCATCTGCGTTTAAAGGAAAATGAGTCGAAATATGCATCCACTCAGGAAAGAAAACAGGTGACTTGTTAAAAAAGAAAAATCAAGTTATTAATACAAACAGTGTCATTTACAAAATTCCCTGCTCCGGACCATGCCAAAAATGTTATATCGGAGAAACTGGACGAGGCCTTTCGACAAGGCTCAGCGAGCATAAACGATATGTAAAAAACCATTGCGAAAATAGCAGCGTAGTGAGACATATTGATACGTGTAACTATTTACCAAAATGGGAGAACGCTAAAATACTTAAAAGTGGCATGACAAAACCAATAAGAAAAGCATTAGAGGCAGCATATATTCTAAGCGATCATTCGGCACATAACTCTAAATCAGGTTTTTTCAGGTGGGGAACAGCAGCGGCACGGTTAGCTTTAGATCAAGAGTAATTCAGTGATTTTCTTAAATATTCCAAGGCGATTCAAAGTGTTTTTCAGTGATCTGTTTCGAACTTTAGCTTTTGTATGTGTATTTACAGTGTTTTTGATGTGAGCTACTGACGAAGGAACACTGCTTCGGAAACGTATAGTATTCAAAAAAGTTAATAAAGTACGTGTTTTGCTAAAGATCTCTATTGTCCGTGAGGCGATTCAAATCGTCAACAGAAAACATTCATGATTTACTTGAAACACATCCAGTGAAAAGGGGTCTGGCGTGGACGAACTGTGGCGGAGGGTTCCGAAGTTGCCACCCTGAAGCTTAATAAAAGCCAAGAGGGCTGGGAAAACACACGTTTGGCTATGAAAACTGTAGTGATCTACGTTATATAATATTTACATTGGCCTTGATCATTATCTTCAAGGTCAAATCTTGGCCTTGCATGGAACTTGCGTGATATAATACAAATAAGCCGCGAATACACCGAAAACGGAGGCTGAGGCCCTACTGCTGTATTTAATGCTCGCAAGGGATAGGGATTAAGACTTGTCTATCAGCTGAGAGCAGATCAGCGGTAGAGCTGATCACGGATGCTGGGCGCACAGCGGCGCTGTTTCAAACGAGGGAATGTACGGCGGTACAGTACACCACAGCCCATGCGTGCACGGCGGAACAGTGTCAACCCAGTTCATGTAAGGCGGCACAGTACACCACAGTCGGTGTGTGCATAGCGGCACAGTTTCAAAACATGGCGGTACAGTACACCACAGCCCATGCGTGCACAGCGGCACAGTGTCATACCAGTTCATGTAGGGAGGAACAGTATACCACAGTCGATGTGTGCATAGCGGTACAGTTTCAAAACATGGCGGTACAGTATACCACAGCCCATGCGTGCACAGCGGCACAGTGCCATACCAGTTCATGTAGGGCGGAACAGTATACCACAGTCGATGTGTGCATAGCGACACAGTTTCAAAACATGGCGGTACAGTATACCACAGCCCATGCGTGCACAGCGGCACAGTGTCATACCAGTTCATGTAGGGCGGAACAGTATACCACAGCCGATGTGTGCCCGGGGCAGAGATTCAAACCAGGGAATTCATGGCGGTACAGTAAGTGTACTACAACCGATTGGCCCTTGTCGGCAGAGTTTCAAGCCGGGTATGTGTGGCAGTACAGTATGTCACATGGGATCTCACTAACTAACTAAAAGAGTAAACGTTTAAGCTTGTGCACCAACTGGCAGGGCTGCATGGCATCGCCAACTATTTTCCTGTTGGAAGGATTTCTAGGGAGTTCATTTCTCTTTTGGAGTACCTAAGCAAACTTGAAAGCCTATAGGTCAAAACATTAATGACCAGTTTTCAAAATTATTTTAGCAATTGGAAAAATTAACAAGAAACACCGTCTTTAGAAATCAGATTGAATCATAAAAATGCACTCCATCTGCCCACACGTGAAATCAGTCAAATCAAAATCCAAATCCAAACCGAGGTCACAATACGTATGCTCAACAATTTAACTGTGATTAGCAAGGCTGGAGATGTCTTCTCAATCCATGGAAGCGGGGGTCTTGGATGGGTTAACGCTGGCACGGCATATAATCCCTATACAAAGCCTATTGCAGACACAAAATCCGGCGGGGTTCTAAGCCCCAACGCCCCCCCTCCAGGATCTCCATCCATGATAAATAGGTACAGGTAATCCTTACAACAATACCAATTGAGCATGCCCGCCACAAATGCAGAATTAGTGATGTAAGTTTTCCTCAGACACAAACCAGTCCACCACAGAGCCGCAGAACTTCGCGAGTGAGATGAGCAAGCATTAGTCCTGAGGTCAATTCTGCTAACGGCAGGTTAGGTGCACTGCAGACCGGCGCGCTAAATCGGTAGCAGGTTGGGTAAGGCTTGGTTATGTCATACCACCTAAATAAAACTCCGATGGGCACTAATGGTAATTAAACAATCTGTGAAAATTGTTTAATTACCCCGGAACTTTATCATTGCAGGTCTGGTGACTACGGGTGTTGCTCTATAAAATGTGTTTGTGGACCAAGGTGATTTGTTTCAAACAAAAATTTACGAGCCTTCTAATTGGAGTTTGCACAGTGGACAGGGTTTAAAAATAATGCTGCTCCTGTCCCTGCAGTAACATTCAGCAGTCAGCATTTGCCCGCACGCCGCACCAGAGTGAGTGGTCCAGTGCAGGCTTCACTCTTTCAGAAGGGGAAGGGGAGACTCAGCGAAGCGAGCGGGTTGTCGTTTTTCAGGGTCGATATATTGTACAGTATTCTCATTTAATAGCTTGAATAGCCAGGTTATGAAGACCGAAATCAGAAGTAAGACTATAAAAATTGAAAGAAGGGGAATAAATAATTATCGGGATGTGAAGAAAAGAATTTATGTGATCCGTTGGCTAAACTTTTAACGAAGCGACACACAATCTCCAGTCCATTCTATTTATTGACACGACAATTGCTTGAACAAAGAACACTTATTAGCACATTGCATTTCCCTGAGGCCTACCCAACGTTAGGGAAGTCATAGATGCATCACTGGTGCTCATGGACGTATTCTAAATTTTTCGTTTCTTCCCTTTTCCCCTGGATCGATAATTATTTGTAAAAGCTCCGTAGCCAGAGCGGCACCTTGCTGCTATTTTACCTTGGATTTCGAAAGGTACCATCTGCCGAGTACTACGGGCACCAGGTACTTACAAGGAAGTGATAGAGGTTTCAGCAAGACTCTCCGAGATAGGGCCAGGGAAAGTCTCTGGGTCTGCTCCTCACTGACACTTGGAACAGAGGGCACGATTCCCCACAAAAATTGCACATGGTTACCCTTCCACCCAAAGGAATCAGCGCGTCTAGGTATCATCTACATATTTGACATCCATAGAAATAAGACTCAGATCTAGACAATTTTCACTTTTAGAGATACAAGTAATTTTCAAAGGCGGACAAATGCAGTTATTGAGCGTTAACACTTATTATTTGGCATTCTGTGAAGGTTATACCGATTACAGACTGGATATATCAGTCCTGAAGATTCGATTCCAGTGCAACGGCACAATCAGATCTATCGAGTTCACGATGGTGCCGATGGGGATCGTGATCAAAGGGGATCTAAATCAAAGGGAAGATGGTGGGAAGGACGCGTACCCTGAACTAGTGAGCTAAGGAGACGTCCCCTAAAACGTTTGGGATCCAACTTTGGGTCCAACGTAAATCTTGCAATTTTAGCCCTGGTGAAGTGCATCGGGAAAGTTTTCCAAGACGGTCAGCATTTTCCAGCTTCACCTCCCACTCCCCTCTCTCCAGTCGCCGCTAGTCCAAAGCCTCCCCCAGTGAGCAGATCGTGGATACGCCCCTGATGGTGACGCTGTCAACTTGCAGTCGGCGTTCATGGAGTGCAGTCAAAATACACCGTTTTTGCGTATTTAGCGCACACCTGTGGACACTGCCACTTCAGAGGCAGAAGATGACATGCTGGCCAGCCCTGTGCATCGTAGTGTTCTGACTCTGCCATATCTATGGCAGAAGACATCGCGGCCGATCCTGTGCCTTGTAGTATCCCAAACCTGCCATCTCTGTGGCAGAAGACATCGCGGCCGACCCCGCGCGTTGTAATGTCCTAACGCTTCATCTTTGTGAAAGAAGAGATATCAGCCGGCCCAGTGCGTCGTAATATTCTGACACTGCCATCTCTGAGGCAGAAGAAGACGTCGCGGCCGGTGTTCCATCATCTGAGGTCGCGCTGCTGGCGCCGCCGGGCCGCCCCGTCATTATCTGGTCGGCTCGTTTGTCCAGCGGCGCGATACTGTGTACTTTACCAGCCGGGTCGTGCCGCGCTCCGGCATCTCAATCACGGAGCAGCTCCCGCCTCCGGCCAAAACGAGATGAAAACATCTGCAGCTCCGCACAAGCTCCACTCGTACCTGATCTACAAGCTTGCAAGGTGTTATGCTACTGAAAATATCTGGAGTTCTAAGCCATGTGCCTCCAGTTGTGCAGGTGGAGGCAGTGTTTGGTGATTTCTCGGCTCTGTAGTGTGCGGCGGCCTCCGGTCACAGTGATGGTGGTCGGAGGCGGTGTCAGATCCGCCCCCGCAGCGGAGGTCCGCCACGTCACCCGTCAGAGAGCCGCCGGCCGTCAGGTCAGCCCGGCAGCGAGATATCAGGTCAGGTAGTGAGGCGTTAGGTCAGGTGGTGAGACATCAGTTCAGGTAGTGAGACTTCAGGTCAGGTAGTGAGACATCAGGTCAGGTAGTGAGACATCAGTTCAGGTAGTGAGACATTAGGTCAGGTAGTGAGGTCAGACAGTGAGACATCAGGTCAGGTAGTGAGGTCAGACAGTGAGACACCAGGTCAGGTAGTGAGACATCAGGTCAGGTAGTGAGACATCTGTTCAGGTAGTGAGACGTCAGGCCAGGTAGTGAGGTCAGGTAGTGAGACATCAGGTCAGGTAGTGAGACATCAGGTCTGATGGACAAACAGTGCGACATCCCATCTAGTAAACTGGCCACCAGATGTCATGTCAGGCAGCGAGGCGTCAGGTCAGGCAGCGAGACAACAGCTCAGCTCTTAAACGTAAATTTTGGCGGTGATGTTTTTGCAATACATCACCTCCATCATGGACAGATCAAAAAGGGGCGAAGGACGCGAATCCATCCTGACCTCACGGAAGGGTCCTCCAGTTCATGCCAGGTATACCGGTCCTGGCCTGCGAAACGCCCCTATTGTTCGTTGTAGGTGTCTTAAAATAGACTTTGGAAGGAGGCAAAGTTAGAGGCGCACTTTTTCTCTCCTTTCCCTCCGAAAAATGGCATATATGTACTGCCCTAAGCCGCCCTTTTCCAATGATGGCCGCCCCTCTACTGTCAGCCACAGACCCAAGCTCTGGTTATGAGGCCTTTAACCCGCGCCCCACCAGGGGTCCGGCGCCACCTTCGCCCCACCGGGGGCATCGATGGCCCCATCTAACTCCGAAAATATGGGCGTTAGCGCAAATCTGCAAAGTGCAATAGAAAGCTCGCGTGAATTCAGTAAGAAATTACTTCACATGTTTTAGTGCTCAGGTCAATGGTTTGACCTCCAGAGGTCAAATTAGGTCAATATCGGCTATTTTCACTCAAATATGCAATGATTAAGCAAACTGGGCATAACTCTTATGTCATTAGAGCTATTGAGGCCTGGTAAAGTACATTTGATAGAAACTTTCCAGTACTTTTTCCGCTATGTGGAACGTAAAGACCTCCCGCCAGTGGTTTGACCTCCAGAGGTCACCTCGTGACCTAATATGACCTGAGGTCACGAAAGGTCACAAAGTGACTTTGCCGTAAATCAAATGAAAGCCAGTGACAAGACAAACACGATGGTATTTGTTTCACCGCTCTAGCTTAATTAGGTCAAAAGTTATTGTCAAAATACTGTTTTTGACCTCTGGTGACCTTGGATGACCTTGAAAAAGTCAAAGGGCAAATATGATCCCTGGGATCCGTGAAGGGGTGTCCAAAAACGCTGTTCTGAGCAGTCTGAGTATTTGCAATCATTTTTGTGACTTTTATATCATGAAACAGCTTTTCCCCATGCTTTTCCAATGGGAGAGGTCGCCTCGTGACCTGACCTCAGGGCACGAAATCGAAAAATTCTGAACATACACCTTGTAGACCCTGGAAGGGTCATGAAGTGTAGGAAGTTTCAAATCGATCGACTTTGAAATGTAGCTCTTACAGAGCTCTAAAGTTGAAGTGAGGTGACCTTGGTTGACCTCGTCTGGTGACCTGACCTTGGGTGACCCGGGGTAAAAAATTTCAGGGATGATGGGAAAATGATGCAGTGAGAGGTAGAGCTCTCAACCGCGGTGCTGCGCCTCGTCGTTTTTCTGCTATCCCGGGAAAACCTTAGGAGGGGCCATCGATGGCCCCCGGTGGGGCGAGGGTTAAAACACTGTGACATTGACGCTGTGGTCGGCACTTGGTCTCACAAGCATGAGAAGGCCAAGTAAAATGAGGTACAATCGAGACTGTCCCCAAACTCTTGCAGCCAATCCGGGGAAATACGTTTGAAACATATCTCCCGACTCAGATTCGATTCAGATCTGAAGCTCAGATCTGAATCAATATATGAAGTTAAAGCTTGGATGTCTATTTGGATATCAGGTCCATGGCACAGTCTGCCAAGGTTACTTACTCTCGATTCCGTTATTGGCCGAATGTTTCATGGACCAGAAAAGAAAATAGTTCTCCAAACTTTAGCTCCGGATTCGGGTCAAGATCTGAACTCTAGATTTGTATCAAACCTGAGTCAATAGATTTTTCTGACAGACAAATGTTTCATCATGACTGGCTGAGTGAGGTTGGAGGAGGTCGTAATTTCATTTTGTTTTTGTTTTCTCTTGGCCGTGGGAACAAGCTGTTTCTGTTTTTCTAGGGACCAGGCACGTCACCCTGCCGGTTTCAAACTGCTCGAAAGCATTGTTGCCATGACTCTCGTTCAACTACTACACCACTGGCTCCGCGAACAGCGACACCCACTGCTGAAATTCCAGATTCAATAATTTTCAACAATACATTTGTAGAACTCTTGTCCTGAAATCTCCCAGAATGGTGCTTGAAAAGTACCCAGCGTAACTTCCAGGAGTTCCCCCCCCGTTTTCCCCTCCTACCTATTGTCTGATGGTTCACCCCTCGTCCCGATTAGAATGATAGATCAGTTCTTGGGCTTAAAAGTTCAGTCTTGATTTATGGGAATGCTGCGACTTTTTATTGTCTGAGATGTGTGTGCCATCATTTCTACATTTTTAATGATTTTTATTGTTGGCTTTTCAGTTAACCTGCACCTAGATAAAAGTTGACCTCTATACTCATGTAGAAAACGAACGTTTGAATCGACCAGTGTCGCATTCAGCCCTAAGCTTTTCTGATGTATAACACAACTGACGAATTCACCCTCCGTTTTTTTCTTTCCTTCAAATGTCATGTCTGAAGGTGACATTTTGCGAAAGATACCATGCGTAAGTTTGCGAAAGGTACCTTGCATAAGTGCATTAAGTACACTTCTGTACCAATTGCCTTCGCTTGTATCATGGTAAGAAAGGTGGATTTGGACAAATATATGTCTGTCTGTCTGTGACGTATTATCCATCATAATAAGTGAGCAGACGTCCATAATGTGTGATGCTGGCCGGTCGGTTACATCAGGTGTGTTTCCCTGGCCTGTTGCTCACATCATTTGTGTTCCTATCCGGTAGGTCACATCATTTGTGTTCCTATCCGGTAGCTCACATCAGGCGTGTTCCTATCCGGTTAGTCACATCATTTGTGTTCCTATCCGGTAGGTCACATCAGGCGTGTTCCTATCCGGTTAGTCACATCGGGTATGTTCATGATCGGTTCGCTTCATCAGGTGTATTCCTATCCGTTTGGTCACATCAGGTGTGTTCCTGGCCTGTTCGTCACCTGCTGTGGCCATTGTCACGGAGCTGCCGGGTTCCTCCAGCATCCGCGGTGCCCCTGTACTCTTCACCCTCGCACTTTAGTGATCATCCCACCGGTGCCATAGCCGCACCAATAGAGCAGACCTGAAACCCAGCCAGCATCAGATATCCCTCTAATCAGGGGTCTAAAAAGTGAGCTTGTGGTCGCCGACTAAAATCCAAGCTTCTTCGATGGTCGCCGAACCTAATGCTACATGTATTACAAAATCGGTCTTAAAAGTGGTATAAATATGGCTATAGAGAAGCACTGGCGGGTGCAAGGAGGAAGGTTCCGATAAAATATAGATATAAAAAGCCTATAAAATATAGATCGGGTTTCTCGATATCGATGACCTAAGCCAGATTCAAGTCATTACCTAAGTGATTTCATGAGATTATAATTTAGTATCAAAGTCAAAGTTATGACCTGAAAGCAACAAAATTATACATTCTGGCCATTAACCCTAGCCCCGGTGACCAGCATGAATCACCTATGAACCCCCATGGTGGGAGGGGGTTAAAAATGACACTCTCGATCTCGGAAAAAAAGAAAGATAGAAGCGGAAAAAGCGATCGAAATGTCGTCGGAAATGCAATCGGCGTTACTCCCGGCATTTTTGCGTAAGGTCAATACTGTGGTCACCAGGGGAAAAAAATTCATATACGTCAAAATGTATCAAATGCAGTGCTCTATAAAATCTTGCTTATCTCCGTACGCAAAATAGCCGGAACCACTTTCTTAACGCTATTCGACAGAGCCGGACCAGCTCTTTCACTGAGACAACATCCATTTTCATATCCGGTCAAAGGCTAGGGCGCAACAAGACACTGAATATTGGGGATGTTATAACGTGCTTCAAGTTATAATAGGAAAAACGCTCGCTTTGGGCGTGATATGTTTGACCTTAAAGCCAATGTTGGATAGTGATCAGTCATGTATACGCACTACGCAGTCATGAATACGTATCGATAGTGCCCACTAAGCTTAGGCTAAGTGTGATCGGAGGTCAATCGAGGTCAAAGATGATACGCTGCCCGTACACAAGGGCAATTAAATGGGCGCCGAAAGCGGGGGGACGGGGTACCTACGCATCCCTCTGTTGGCAAACCAGGGGGGACGTCTCCCCAAAATTTTCGGTTCATCGTCATTAATGCTGTCAGGTACCAAATATGCTCACAACTCGCCTGCCCCGGTCAGCACCAGCCCAGGTCCGTTCTCCTGTAAAAATTCCGTGGCAGCGCCCTTGGGCATTAACATTTTCGCCCATCACTTCTATACCAAGCAAGTTTCAACCATGATTGGTGCACCATTGTTGTTCTCTCATCAATAATGGTTTTATTTTGTGTCCATCCATGTGAAAAATTGTTAGGCCTTATCTTAGAGACAAATAAAAGGGTTGCAGCACCTTAAAAAGAGCCTTTGAAACAGTTCCGATGTTTCTTTTAACTAGAGAAAAAAGGTTTTTATGTACATGCGTCGTGAAATACTTGTGATTCTTCACCTTGAGGCACCACAAATCAGATAAATTCCTGTAACATTTCAAATAAATAATTTAAAAATTTTTCATTGGAAACATTTGCTCAGAAATGCAGTGGAAAATGTCAACTATTGCTAAGATAAGGCCCAATTTTCGCTCCATTGTTGAACATGGTTCTACTCAAAGCAATAGCAATGCTGTCTCTTGGGGATAACCTTGTTTTCTTTGCATGACATCATTCCCATGATAACTATTTCCAAAGCTCTTAATTGATGCATTTTAGCATTAATAATCAGGACTGAAAGTTTCCAGAATAGTTGCTGATGACCCATTTGGACCAGGATTGGGTACTGAGAAGAACTGTTTGCATTTCAGCAACCTGTTTTTTGTGTGGACACAATCTTTTTGAATCTCAGAAATCAATATTTCTGCTGTACCTCTGCGGCAGTGCTCCCATACTTCATCCATACTAGAGAAAACAAAACGAGTTAACTTTCTTGTGACAAAAAATACAAGATATTATCAGAAACTTGGATGCATATAATCAGTCAGTTAAAAAAAAAAACACACACACTCTGATCACCCTGTGTCCATCCATCTGTGCGAAAGACACAGCTTATTCTATGTTTGGCAGACTTGAATTGGACCATTTTCCTTGCATTGGAGTCTTCTGGCAAATTGGAAATGGTTTATCACATCTTCGTGCTGTGCATGAATGCACATTTCTATCCCTTATGGGGTACCAATGCACAGTGATGGATCTAAGATTTTTGTAAGGGGCAGCCCTCTGAGGGTGCATGCTGTCATCCAAAAGGGCACACTTCACTCAAAAGGGTGGCTATCATCATCAATCAGTGGGAGAAAACTGTGGTTGGTGTGACTTAAAAATGGTAACAGTGCCATAAATGGGAATGATGAGCCATAAATGGGAATGCTTGATCCATAGATGGGAACACCCATTCCCAATTATGGGAATGCTTGAGACTATTTTCCAGAACAATATTTTGGGCCATGAAACAAACTTTTAGTCTTTCTACCTGGCTTATTTCTGTTATTAAAATTTTAGAGGGCAATTATCTTTGAAGCAGAAACAGGAAATCATACTTTATACCCTGCCTGAAATATTGAAGCTCAACATGTTTATTATAATCATTCACATGTCTTGGTGCATCTGTGTAAATAAAACACTAGTCATATACAAAATCAATAAATAGATAGTGAAAAAATAAAAGTTTTTAAATATTTGATTTATATTGTCACTTGAGATAATAATATATACAGACCAAGACATATGGTCATACAGAACATGATGCAAGCCAGCCTAGCACAACAAAACCTGTTTTCAGCACCTTTAATGCCATTTTTCACAACTTCTAAACTTCAAAGCTCCATCTGTAGCCCCATCATTTGTATTCTAGTGGTGGAGGCAGTAGCAAAGTATTTTCTGCCTCACAGACCTGGTTTAACCAGTTTTTGGGGGTACCTTTTTCCTCAGGCCACCCTTAATCCTTTCAAACTTAAGGGGCCCTGAATTCGAGTTCCGGGATCCCTTGGAACTGTCACTGCCTTGGCACCCCCAATGAAAGCCCAAGTTATTTTCTGTGCCTACTAAGAGTATCCTTCAAATTTTCCTGTTTCTCATTTCAGGGTCTTCAAAATCGTTAAATAACAGGCCTACTTGATCACCCAGTTATATGTCCAGCTATAAGGCAAGAACATGGTAGTATCAATAACGGTATACTTGTTATGGATAGTCTCATAATTAGGCACCCCCAAAAATCGTTTAGTAAATCCACGCCCTTGGGAATGTGTGACTATAGAACAATGTTTACGATGACATTTTAGGGTGATTGTGGTTGAAAAGAGTTTAAACATGCACCACTCGTATTCAAGGTTTTTTCCTTCTGAGACTTTTCGCCGTAAAGCAAAACAAGGAGACATCATTGCAAGTAGACTCCAAAACCCACCTAGATTGCACGGACCGTGTATGATAAACGCACATCTTGATTTAACCCCTTGGATTTAACAAATTCAGCACCAGCCATCAAAGACGGCGCCCACTGCTTTCAACAAGAATACAAAAATATTAGCGGCAGCCCGCGCCGCACTCGTTCTGAAGGCCGCAGGCACCGAAAATGTACCAGGGCGACCAACGGCGACCAGGCGACCACGCAAGTCGGCGGTTTCGGCCGACTTGGTCGCCCATTGGTTGCCTATTGAAAAAATGAAAATCACCGACTTGTTACCGACTCGTGACAGATTCTAGTATATTCTAGTTTGAACTTAAAAATAGTACATGAATACGGTACAGGGAGATGGCATCATCTAAAGTACCAGGTGATTTCAGTCGTTTTTCATAAAATGGGAACCAAAATTGTAATAAGAAGAAACATAACTAGCATAGACTAACAGCAACTAAGGGCGGTGATGATACCAGATATCTTTGGCCAAAGATGCCCCGTTGTAGCCAAGCTGTCTTTCACAAACACCAAACAAACCGGGAAACAAAGGCTAACTTGGCTCTTTGTCGAAGTAGATTCTGCCCATTCTTGGCCAAAGGAACTGGCAGACTTCATCCAATAGATTTTGATGGGCAGTGTATGTATTACGGTGACGGGTGGAGACAGTGGAAAGGGTAAGCATATTTAGAAACAGGAGCGGATGGTGGAAGCTAAAATCATGGGAAAACAGATGGAATCAGAGTTTGACACGGTTGCTGGGTCGCCAACCAAAAGATGATAGGGTCGCCGACGGCGTAGGTAGATCGGCAACTTTTTAGACCCCTGCCTCTAATATTCCAGAAGGTCCTCAAGCTTTCACCCTGCTTTGACATCGCTGGAAAAGCTGATTCCGCGTTTAACGGCTGCAACATGCGTGAATGTTTTTGACACCACCGCTGTGACGGCGGCAGCCATGTCGCCACCGCCGCTCGCCGTGGCGGTAGCTGCTCGTTACGCCGCCTGTTTTTCATACATTTTTGAATACGTAACAAGGTGGTGGAGCGGCGCGGCGGGCCAAATGACTGCGCGCCGGTGGTCCGGGCGCCGACGCCGCCGTACCGCCCCCACCATTACACAGCGAATTACCGCGGCGGCGGCCGCCCAGGAGGCCGATCGGCACGCCCCGGCCACCGCCTGCGGCCTGCACTATTGACCACACGGTTGCAATCGTGTAGTTGTGGTTGATGGATGAGTCTGGTATCGGTTTGGGCGCGCTGGACGGTTTGCCGGCCGATTGGCTTTGTCACGCTGATTGGTAGAGGGGTTGGGGGTGCGTCAGGCCAAGAGTGTTCGTCACGCTAATATGTTGCAGAGTTGTGAAGTGGAGTGGTTTGGATCAGCCTTAGGAACAGGAGGGGAGTGAGAACTTTATGTGTAACATGTTAACTGCAGATATGCTAATGAAGCATGACCCAGGGATGACAACGAGAAAGAAAGAAAAATCAAAATGTTCTTGAACATTCTGTTTTTTGGTCGTTCATATTCTTACAATAAATCCAATTGATCTACGGAGAGGTCAAAACGGTGAGGATCAGAAAAAAACGCTCAGAGTATAGTCACCCTCAGGGCAGAATTGAACTGTCTCATTCCCAGAGCTTTGAATCGAAATAGGTATGCATTTCGTTCTGAATCGGAATACTGATGATGCAAGCATGGCAACATCAGCCTGTCCAGACGGAGAAGTGGGGGTTGGAATGTGGACGGGAGGAGGTGCCGGCGCTTCCAGGCAGGGCAGCGGCACTCGCTGGGGGGCGGGGCCCGGCATTGGCCCGGCTGGGAGGTCCTGGCACTCACCGGGGCACTCAGCGGGCCCCCAGGGCGCTGACGTCTCTGTTGGCGCCGCTGGATGTGTGGGTCTGCGGAGTGGTGCCGTGCTGTAGTGTACCGGAGGCAATTGAAACATGTTTGTACCTCAAGTGTAAACGACGACCGGCACCAAACCACCGGACATGTTCATAAAACGATGTAGCTGATGATAATGTACTCAACATCACGGCTGCCAGTCCTTGGCAGCTCTGCGAGGGACAAGCTTGTGTGTGTGACTCTAGCCCTGTTCCAGCTGTCAGCACAGTTTTGTCAGCAGGACCTCTAACCTCTCCTCCAGAAAAGTAACATCAGCGCCATAATCGCCTCTTTTTGTGCTAAGTAAAGGGAACTCAAATCTTTATACCATTAAAAAATATTAGACTGCCACTTCGTGCACTTACTGTTTTTTTTTCATCAGCACAAACAGCAGGCCGTCAGCCCGTAAAACCTCTAGAACTAGTTCCCGGGGAGAGGCTACAGTCCTGTGACGTGGGCGCAACGCGGCCCGCTGATTGGTGCTGACAAAAACTGTGCTGACAGCTGGAACAGGGCTTCTATCTATGATCCCATTGCATCAGTTTGCGCTTTGCCAGACACTGCCAGAAATTCCATCATCTAAAATATGGAAAAGCCTCTTCAGAGTGCCAAGTTATTCCGAAAATGCCAGGATAAGTAAATGGGTAAGAAATTTCGAAATGTGTATGCGTCATATTTCCCGTCAGCACAACAAGTGATCTCTTTTCGACCCAGGAGAGGGAAATCCTTGAGGCCCATGGAGAGGGTTGTGAGTGCACTCAGGCAGAGGGGGAGGGGGCTCTTGCCTCTATTCCTGTCCTGGATCCTCTTGTGAACCCAAAGGTCTTTCCGGAAAATAACAAATAAAGCTTGGCAAAAGGAGCGCCGCTGTCTAGGGAGGGCGGCGAAATAAACGAGCGGAGGTCTGCGGCCGGCCAAGGGAGGCGGCAATCCATGGAGGATGCCAGAAACCAAGTAGCCTCTGGCAGGGTCACCTTCTAAAGTCAACTTAGGCCGCCGTTACTGCAACATTCACGCTTTGAGGGTTCTGAACGGGCTCTGAACATTATTAGGACTTTCATCATTTGTAATATTTTTGTCATTCATACCTCATAATTATGAGGCTTCATAACTAAGCAAGAGGAAAAGCAGTATTTGTGGTTAATTAAAGGCTTTGCAAGGACTGCATCATGATAACTGTAGCCGAAAAAAATACGTGATTTCTGTCTCTCTCCAATTTTTTTTAGAATATTCAACTTGAATGATTTTGACCTCGTTTTCTATTTCTACAGGTGCCTATAATTATAAGCCATCATTAACTCCTCATGAGCTTATGGTTTCTGAAGCATTTATAAGCTTCTAAGGTGCTTTTAACTGTATTCAACACTAATGCCTTAAAGTATAATCAAGTGTAGCTGTAGTATAGCCATGCGATACATTATCTCAATCATGATCACAACTTTATTGAATTGTCTGAGGACAGAGCAGTAAACCCACCCACCCTGTGCAACTCGAGCGTCTTGGAAGCAAACGTGAGCATGACCTTTAGGCGGTAATCTCCACGAAAGTCAGCACCTCTGGAGTAGCCAGCTGGTGCTGAAACGCACGGCCGGGGCAGACGGGCGTGTCCGTCAGCTGGCTCTGAGCCGCTCGGCGCTGTTTGGCCGCCCAGCTCGGTCTTCAGCAGGGCCTGTCGATCCGGGCGTGGCTCTCTCTCCTCCACCTGGCCAATATCGCCGCCCCGGCTAAGAGGATCGGCCCCAGCCCGCTAATAACGCGCGTCCGGCCGTCCAAAGCCGAGCTGTATCGGCCCGCTAAGCCGACGCGGGCTGGATCCATGCGACGGCGCCGTAATAAGTGCTGAGCCGACGGCGTCCGCCACGCCTGTAGTGATTTCCTATAACCAGAGCACACGAGCCGGACCAGCGGCTCCTCGGCACCTTCTAACAAGGACATACTCGGATTGGAGCGGACCTGGCTGACTCTCATCTAACAGAGCTGCTGTTGGCTGAATTGGCGATGTGTAGAATTTTAGAGCCAACATTCTACAGATGGCTAATTCAATCAGCCGATGAGCAGTCTCGATCAATTCTATGCCTGTGGCTGTTGGCTTGAAGAAGGCGTGGGTGTTTGGTGGCGCTGTCCATTTCGCTCCTGCACCTGCAGGTAAAATGTGGACCGCGGCTCCTTTGAGGTTCGCACACCTTTGGCACTGATGGATACGGTGCCATAACGGGAAAACCGGTAGCAATCGTGTTCAGCCGATGAGCTGACAGCACACCCAGCGGGTTTACGTGCAGGCACTGGGGCGTGACCGCGGATTATCTGGGCTGATTCAGTTTCCACATATCCAGTCTCGTACCGGAACACGGCAGAAGTTTGTATTTCGTCCGATCCACACCTATCTTAAACAGCATACTCTTCCTCGCGACGCTTAGCCTCAGTTCGATTCAAAACTAAATGCATTCAGTATACTATATATGCATAAGATAATCGGGATGGAGAAGTAGCTAAATAGTGTCTCTGGGAATAAGCTCTTTACTCTTATTTGTGCTCATTTAGACGGGAGCATGGGACAATCAATAAGCAAGACAGCGCAATCAAAACTGCAGGTAAGCCCGGGGACAGCTTCAAAACAAACCGAACCAGCCATAGCACCCTGTCTCAGCTTTTGAAGCCATGTCGTTTCATAGAGCAGGAGGTGAAAGGACTGACTGATGCAAGTTTTGGCTACATTAAACACACTCCTGTGAGATGTCCAGATAAGCACCCATGGACATGCACATCTGATGTTTGTTTATCATTACACCACGTGTTGGCGACAACTGACATAAGCAGTTGGTGTTTATGCACGTGTGAGCTGATACACGGTCTTTGTCTGAAACACTTGTTTTTTAAATCATGTTTTCGCTTGGTAAACACTGATATTTCAAATTGCTTTTCACGCTTACACATTTTCTCCAATTTAAGAGCTATTTTCTTAACTCAGATACAGGTTGTGAGCTTCAAATTATTGAGCTGGGGAGAGCAAGTTTGGCAGTGACTCTACTGGCTATACTTGATCATACTTGATTTCACTAATATAATCCATATTGTAAAATCATCCTAAATTGCCAATGTCGTATTATTTTCTTTGACAAAATGGTAGAAAATAACATATCATTGGCGGATTCTAAACTTCAAATAGTAAGACCGTAACAAATGACGGCTTTGGGTGACATGACGTGAGGTCTCTATGCGACGTTAATGGACCATTTCGTGCATTTTTGCGGCCATTTTTTACATAAAACATGAGAAAACTGATTTTATATCTCTCTCATTAAGTGCAATGTCATACGATAAATCGTGCAAGTGGACCAAAAACCCATGACAACAGCTTAATATATAATAAGCAAACGTTACATGTTTTTCATATATATATATATATATATATATATATATATATATATGTATGTGTGTGTGTGTGTGTGTGTGTGTGTGTGTGTGTGTGTGTGTGTGTGTGTGTGTAAAATCGAAGACAAATATATTTTTGTAACTTCTTCCTTAGAAATACAAGTTTCCCCGTGTTTCATTTTGATACTAAGTTATTTCATATTAATAGCAGCAACATCATCGAGCAGTTTTTATCCCAGTTGAAAACCTTTTGGTTTGCTGAAATTTTATCACAAAAGACAAGTTTCTGGCTTTCGACGATTAAACATATTCAGTTGTTATCGCTTTCGTTCCACAGAGGTACTCTTATTTTAAATAATACGTTTTCAGAAAATTAAGAAGATTACCGCGGACGCAGCATCAAAAACCGTTAGTTATACTAAAGTTTTACTGACTTGACAGGATTTTGCGCCCTAGAAAGTGTTCAAAAACATCAAACTAATCTTGGATGCAAGGAGCTAATTCGAGATTTTTGTCAATATGTCTTGTGATTACTCCGAGGATGAACTGTGCCCTTAATGTGCATGTATGTATACATATACGCAACATATCTTCATTACGTAGTTTCTCAAGGTGCAAGAACCACACAAACATTCGCACCATGATGTAAAAAGTCGTGATTAACGAAAAAAGTGATGAGGAAGAGTATCTAACTACTCATGATGTAAGAAAGTCCGAATGTCTGAAAAATACATGCATGGTTTTTCAAGCGCAGATCTATTTTAATTACGCCCAGGTGAAGTCAGGTCGTGACAGTCAAATTGTTTGGTTAACAATTTGTTTCACAAACTGAGAAAATAACTGTTTCTTATGATTGGTTTTGACCTGCATGCATTTAAAAATGTGCGTTTGAAATAGACTTTGTATGACCTCGTTCAAACTTTCATAAATAATGGACATAAGGTTTTATACGTATGGTAAAATTGTTTCGAGACCTTAAAGAAAACTTATATCGACTTCTTGGAAATTTTCAAGCAACAAGGGCTGGAGTATGAGAGTATGGCAGTTTGATACACTTGAGCTTCATCAATCAACAATGAAAATGACATTGAAGATAATCTGAGTTTTAAATAGAGTTTGAACCGAGAAGTGCATTCCGGAGTACCTCGATTCTCCTGGGGCTGATTTGGTGTTTGCAGCTAAATAAGCCATTCGCGAGTCGGCCCAACATCCGTATATGTTGGTCAGAGGATGCCTCCAGAACGTTTGTGGTGGTATTGTCGCGCTGATCTAAGGAGACCTGACACTGACATTATCTGTGTGGTTTGGGGCTGTGAAGCTGGTTTTACGGCTGGGAACCGTGCCGCCGTGTCGGCTCGGCGGCTGCCGGACCGCGCTCTGGCGCTGGGACATTTTTCACGGTGCTGGGAGGCAGCGTCGGCGGGCCGGCCCGGTGAAGTGGTAGCCTCGATACCATCGCACACTCTCACACAAAGAATTCTCCCAAGTAGCGAAATAGTCGAGGCCGCTGTAGGTGGCATCCTTTACAAGCCATCCGTCCCCCTGACGACGCCTCCTGTCCGCCTCGCTGGCCACCGACGCGGCTTTGACAACGTGGAGCCGGCTGGCTCTAGCCGCGCCCCGTGCTGCAGGCTCGAATCGGAGCTGGGTGACAACAGTATCGGCAACATCAGGGCGCGCCGCGCCGATTATCACCAGGCCAGTTAACTAATGAGTGTCCAGAGAGGCTAAACACCGCCGTGGGAAGGTCGGTAGAGACCGCGACTGGCTGTCGCAACCGCGGGCGGTCGCCGCCGCCCACGTCTTGTTTGTCCAGGAACGTCGGACGATGAACATGATACAGCGGACGTCGCCCTGAGACTGGGCCAGCCGCCGCTCTTCAATGGCCGCCTCAGCATGACTGCGGTACTGCCGCTCTGTGCCTGCACGGGAGGATAGGGTGCAGCGCGGAGCCGGCCAGGGGCGCACCAGGGCGACAGTGGGCGCATCAATAAACGTGTGGGGCGTGCGTATGAATCAGACGGGCACCGGTAACTGTCGGCTTGCATGAGCAACGACAGCGGCAGAGAATGGCCGCGTTGCCACGCCGGCTGCGCTGAACAAGGTGAAATGGGACTCGCTCGAAATGAACTGGTGCCGCTTCGCCGCTCCCACAGTGCACCAATTGCAACAGCGGAGCAACGCGCCAGGCGGCCGGTGCCAGCCCACTGATCGCACTATTCCCCCGCCAGAGGGTTATTGCCACGGGGCTGCAATGTGGAACTGTATTACTGAAACGGAGATAGTTAGCCCAAAAATGGCGGTAAGCAGCGGCAGCCACTACTTTTGCCACTTTGATGGAGGCCACATGGCACTAATAGCAGTTGCATGTTTTTTCTGGAACTCAGCGAAAGCATACGGTCGAAATCGCGGTCTGCTTTACACAACAGATTCAGGATGCATCACAGAAGAATCCAAGGCAATTAGGAAACGAAAGAATGGACCTGTTGACCACGCTAGATACCTCTCGAACGGTGAGATTCCCACCGAGCGACCTCTCAACATGACTGCCTTATTCTTCATGTATGCTCGGAAATCCACCTTCATCACAGTAAAGGTCATAAAAAATATTTCGAAATATTCCGATTTACACCGACCCTGTTAGACAAATGTCACCGTAAAGGACGAAATTTGCCCGTAGAGACATCTCTCCTGTTGCCTTAGGTGGATCAAGTGCTTTTGATCGGGGGAGGGGAGTAGACCCCAGCAGCGAGAACCCACTATCAACGGCATCCGTCACCGCCGGAGGTTAGATTCATACGGCAGGTTCTCTAACCTGGTTCTAAAGTGAACCTGTAAACCTGAGCTTATGTGTAGAGAAGAACACGCCCGTTCTAGATCTCCCCAAGCCATCATAGTGCATGATAGAGCTGGGGCATTCCAGGACAGATCGACCAAGGCTTGACACCACCATATCTAGAAAAAAATCTGAAACTTTGTCTCCGGGGTAGTTTTGGGCCAGAAACACGCCTGTGGGAATCTTAGCCCCACCGACCAACGGTGACCGAGTTATAGCCCGAGGCATTTTCGGGAGGTCACCTTGTAGACTCATCTTTGATGCTTCATAACTGAAAAACGCATAGCCTGATTAACAAGTTTTGTATATCATTGATCTCGTCTTGAACTATACTTTATTTTGAAAAAAGACAATTTCAAAATTTGAATTTTTTTCTTTTAATTTGTTTGACCTTTTCTTTATTGACCTAGCTTGACCTTTTCGCAGTTGAAATTTCCCTTTTAGACACCTTAAAAATTTTTCTTCATAAAATGTCTTCCAATAGAAAAAATAAAAATGCGTTCTTGCTATAAGTTCCAAATTTTCAGCACCTAAGGTAGGTATGCAGATGGTTTTTTACCACTGCGGTAGTACAGCCTTATGTTTAACGCCGCAAACAAAGCGATGGCTTTTTTAATCGGTTGCTTGCAATCATATGGCATTGTCTTTACGAAATTTTCATCGTGAAAGTGTCAAAATATATGAGAATTAACATGCGCCCACACAAGGGGGTGGGCAACCAGCCTCTTCAGGTTTCCACAGGTAGTAAAAAACACCTTCGCGCAGCGCCACCGTACTTCATGTACCTCTAACTCGAAATTTTTGCAGCTTCTGGCAAAATTTTAGGCCTGGGTCATACCAGGTCAGACCGCCAACCCAGGTCAAGAGACCTAACCTCGAAAAAACTTTGGGAGGTGCATCAATAATATCAAATCTAGCCTATCGTGGTTAGATTCACATTACATAGAAAGGTCGCCGAGCAAGATAATTTTTCGTAGCAGGATTTCTATGTCGATAACCGGGAGCAGGGTCAGGGTCATGATCTTTCCATTAGAAATGCATGGAGCAATTGGTAAATTTTGATAACTTGAGAGAATTGAGAATTGTCGAGAATTGCGATGAAGGTTTTATTTTTACGTTGTCGTGTCTGACTTGCCACTGCAGTTTGATTAGTATTCTTTTTACCATACAGACCTAAGCCTGGCTCTAGGTCAAAGCAGGTTAATTTTGACATTTGACTAGGCAATATTATAAGATACATAATCCGTTTGGGCTCAACAAGAGTGTTCCAACGGTGCTGAACGTTTCTTTCTACGGCTCTCCTCTGTCACCTATTATGCCACAAAATTTAGGTTTCCACTTAGTTCCTGTAAGAAATACTGTGACCTCGAGCAAACTCAAAGGTGACACGACCAAACAATTGTATGTAACATATTCGGTAGTGATTAAAACTGGCTGTTTAGCGGCATCACTCCCAGTGCACTGTGTCATTATTCATCTAGGATTCTGGGATCCGTGTCAGCTATGAAATGATCACCTTGTAAAAATATCATGAGGCAACCTGTTCAAGTGACCAAGTCGAATGCGTTACAATTTCAGGATATTTTTCTCATATATGAGCAGATTTAAATTACTTTTTGGGAATGAACGCCTCCCAGACACGTTTGTTTACATTGCATGAATCCTCTCAAACGTATTCTGTGCTGCACTGGGTCACCTTGTATCGATATTATTTTTCCATCTCCAGGAACGATGTAATTGTGTGAGTTAGTGGTGCCCATAGGATAAGTTATACTTGTTACAATTATGGATAAAGCCGCGACATCTTTGTAAATTTTCGTTTAAGGCTGAAAGGTCCATTATTAATAAGTTCATTTGCCCTCGTCTCCCTCGAAACAATGGATCCCTATCACATTTAATGGCTGTTATTTTTATTTTTATAAATATTGTCCAAGTTGTTGCCAGTTCAGTTTTAGGAGTAGGTGTCTCACTAGAGTCATCAAGGGACTTTTTACGGAGACCCCGACCCCACCACTCAAACGAGCAACTCCCACGATGAAGTGTTATTCAAGGAACCAAAGTTGAAAGTCCCACAAGGCATAACGACGACCGTCTACCTCAGGTCACCCCCCCTCACCAGTCAGTTGCCAGCTGACCTTCAGTATTTACGGTACCTACCACCTCCCAGTTGACCTAAATTATTTTTCAGAAGCTGCAAAATGTTGTGTTAGAGGTACATGAAGTACGGTGGCGCTGCACGAAGGTGGTTTTTAGTACCTGTAGAGACCTGAGGAGGCCGGTTGCCCACCCCCTCGGGTGGGTGCGTGTTAATTGTCATAAATTCTGACACTTGCACGATGAAAATTTCGTAAAGACAAAGCAATATGATTGCCAACAACCGATTACAAAAGCAATCGCTTTGTTTGCGGCGTTAAACATAAGGCTGTACTTCCGCAGTGGTCAAAAACGGTCTACATACCTACCTTCGGTGCTAAATATTTGGAACCTATAGAAAGAACGCATTTTTGATTTTTTCTATCGAAAGATATTTTATGAAGAAAAATTTGTGAGGTGTCTAAAAGGGCAATTTCAACTGCGAAAAGGTCAAGCTAGGTCAAAAAAGAAAAGGTCAAACAAATTAAAAGTCAAAAATTTAAAATTTTGAAATTTTCTTTTTCAAAATAAATTTTAGTTCAAGACGAGTTCAATGATATACAAAACTTGTTAATCAGCTATGCGTTTTTGAGTTATGAAGCATCAAAGATGAGTCTACAAGGTGATCTCCCGAAAATGCCTCGGGCTATAACTCGGTCACCGTTGGTCGGAGGGGCTAAGATTCTCACAGGCGCGTTTCTGGTCCAAAACTACCCCGGAGACAAAGTTTCAGATTTTTTCTATACATGGTGGTGTCAAATTGAAATATTTTTGGTCGTTTTGTCCTGGAATGCCCCAGCTGTTTGCTGTTTTTAGGCTTAGGCACCATTCGCTTCCCCTCTTCACGGCGAGTCGAAGGATATATGATATGACTATACTAGATCAAAACATAAAAATGACCCGACCTGAGGTCAGGTCACTGTCGCTATCTAATCTAGCAAAGTCAATATGTATATCAATTGACTCGCAATAGGGGGTCATTCCGTGTCAAATTGATCAAGAAAATCCCGACCTCCCTCTGTTTTTGTATGAAACTTTGTAATGTGCTTCCACCATGTAGTTATATACCACATGCCAATTTCCATAACCCAGTGACCTCTAGGGTCAGATCTAGAGGTCATCTAAGGTCTCCAAATTTGTTAAGGTCAAATTTGTGTTGCTGTTATTGTATGCCGTGGCTGGACTTGGAGGGAGGGTTGTGGCACTGTCCCTCGACGTAATACATTTGTCTAGTCCCAGTGGCTCCAGCGTGTTCTGTGTCTTCTAGAGCAAAATCTAGCCCCGTGGCACGGACATATAAAACGTACTTGAGTGGCAGTTCAGACTTGCAATTGATTGCTATTTTAATCACTGTCGTCGAATTATTCCAGAAAAAAGAATTGTACTCGGATTCGTTCTTTCATCTCCTAACGTCCAGAGCAGGGAGAACGTCTCCAGCCATTTATGTAGGAGTTGGCGGCCTGTTAGTACAGGGAGACCCGCTAGGGGATTATGGTCTTTGCAACCAGGGTCAATCCCCAGCAATGCAAGGGTCATGATGGATGGGTTTGCACAAGTTTAATGCTCACATTCACCTGTAGAGCTAACAATAAAGTGCCAGATCCTTTGATGCTTGAAATTTCAGATTTAACCTAGTCAAGATGACATGCTGTAAAAGGGGCAAGTAATCAACTCATACTGAGAAAATCGAGAATTGCAAGGTGTATTTTGCGCGTGACCTAAAATTATATAAGATGCAGTGTGTCCTTTTACTATATTACAATATACCTAAATTGCTTTTCCCTCTTCAAAGAGCTTCTCTCAATGCAAAATATATTTTCAACGCGAGCTCATACAGTTTTAATGTCCCAGCATCTCATCAGAATCGATATAATTGGCAGAGAAGAAACACTAGTGTAATTAAACATTTGATTATAAAAAGGAGAGGATGACGCATGTGGATGCTCCCAGCTGGAAAGAGGGGTGAAAACACAAGACACCAAAGCAAAATTTAGCCATCATGTGTCTTACACGGAAGTGCACCTAGCTTTTCCGGTCTGCACAGCTGAAAAGATGGGTTGCTTTTCAGTAGACGTTAAAAGCCAGGCCTTACACATTTACATTTCCATTTTGTCATACCGGGAAGATGATTCAAGATGCTGAGCCCCTCGCGGAGAACCACGCAATAATAGAGCTGCAATTTTATTTTAGTCAATGGAGCCAGAAGAGGTTGCTTGACAGATATGGATGTCTTCTCAGTCAAAGGTCCTAGTGTAATGATTGATGAAGAGGAAGTGGCAGCACTGGTGAACGCAAAACACGTTTCTGCGCCCAGGCACATTTACTTTCCGATGGCGAACTTGTGACATCTTGAATGGTGCTCTCGCACACGGTGTGCTTGGCCAGCTCTCCAGGCAGGATTGAGCAGGCGAACGGCCGCTTGGATATTGCGATTAGTGATGGTGAAACGCTTGCAATGCGCTAGATGACTGATCTCGTTGGTCATGCACTCAAAGGTGTCGTTGACGAACATGGCAACGTATAATGGACATGGCATTACTGCTGTCAGGGTCGGGACGCTCCTGCTCGAGGATAAATGTAGATGATGTAAGATTCCTTCTCCTCCTCTTCCGCCTCTTGTCTTTGGAGATGTTTTCCCGGGTCTTGCCAGCCTTCGCAGCGTCATTGGCTCTGGTCTTGGACGGCATATCGACTGACTGAAGTTACGACAACGGATCAGATAACGGCATTCGGCAAAAGGCATGACGCGTGTCTTTTATGTATAGAAAGAGAAAAATCAGTTGCTGATAGGGGAGAGCATCACGTTTGAACTCCATCACTAGAAAACAACTGACTGTACAAAGTTCTTATTGTGTCGAGTATATTTGTTTTCAGTCTTTCGCCTGATATAATCCGCAACGGCCACACCTTTCGGACGCTGGGACGTCAGTCGCAGAACCCAAACCGGCCAAGCTTCCCAGAACGCTCCTCTGAGGCCATGGTAACGCGTGAGTGATGGGACACTTACGACAGGGAGGGACACCGGCGCAGGTAGCGGCGACCCCGCCACCTAAGGAGAGCGCCGGCGTCGTCGCTGCCGCAGCTCGATTTATGTCCGGCCGGACGGCGCGGTATTTCGGCGAGATAAAAAGGTGACGGCGCGGCCGGCTCCAGTGTGTGGTCCCCGCCGCAGCACGGAAGCGACCCCGCCGTCCCGTAAAAGCAGCCGCAGAATGCGGTGGTGTCGCCGTAGATGGAGCCGCTCAGTGGCCGGTCCTCGTGCGGTGACGACACTGGCTGGTTGTTTGAGCCGGTCCCGCTGCCCAGGCACTGGAGGGTGCTCACGTTTGGAGATATGTCTATTGGTGGATTTTGCATACTAGACTGAACGCTTATCGCCTCTGGCAACCGTTTTGAATTGCTATGCAAGTTTGCAAGGAAGGAGCTTTTTTCTTACAGTTGCTGATAATATTTAACCAAGAAGATAATTCATTTTGGGTATGCCATACAACAATTCATGCTGCAGAATTAGGATTACCAGCTTAAGTCTAACTTGTCCTTCCATACAATGCCAATGCAATACGCGTGGACCTCGCAATGTGTCATGGTTTCCATCAACTGGCATGTCTCACGTGTGTGTCACACTGCTAGTTTTTGCCGGTCGGAAAGACCTCGAAATAGGAGGTGAACCACTCATCCTTTCGAGGTGTCGAATGTTGAATCAAACGCCAAGTTTATGTCTAAATCCATGACAAAACAGATGGTTTGACGAGATCTGGGAATGCTACATTTAATTCATAAAGCTACCAGTCATACTTTTGATATGCTTAAGCCCTTTAACTACACATATGTGTTTTTCAAAGCCTTCCTCAGGTCTGGAGCACGAAAATATGGCTATTTGCTTTGTTTGCTCCGCGCGTTAAGCATAAATTCCCTGAAGCGATTACTCCTCTACTGTTGCACTGAATGACCCGAATCTGTTACAGGCTTGTTTTGGCTTGACGATAACCTCATGGACAAAGTTTAAAGACAATCCATGATATCATGGTGTGAAATTGTCAAATACATGCAACAGCATGCTAAAATATCGTAGAAGGCCCAGTGAATATTTTCGCTGAGTCATGCACCAGCCTGCAACAGCAAAGAAGTAGTCCAACGTCCAAACTAGGGCCATTCGTGGAAGAATATGGCAGCTCCTCCAGTGGTTCGCGACGGGTGGCACTCGCGTCACCTTTCAGTGGGTACCTGGCCGTGCAGATGTGGATGGCGACGAAACAGCTGACGTCCTAGCCAACCAAGCAGTCTCTGGTCAGCAAAAGAACGACCCACTCGACCTCCACTCGACGCACACTGCCATCCAGAAGCCAGGACGTATCTGGACACCACAGACATTGGCAGATTCAGGAGCATTTTTGGAGGGGGCCAAACCAATGTTTGGGGGGATAAATTAGGAAACAATCGCAAAAGCAGAGTCAATTTAAAAGAAAAATCGTTAAAATTTTGTCATTTTGAGGGGGATATTTACTATTTTGGGCTTTGAAGGAGACCACAACCCCTTTGCCCTCCTGGTTCCACCAGTGACCACAGGAAGCAACTTAACACCCGCACCCGGCCAATACACCTGGTCACAGTGACCTGCCACGGTGGGGTCAAGTCATGTTGTGGCTGTTAACGGGCTGAGGAATCATCCCTCACAAGGTACCCTCTACCAGATTGGCCGCACCAAGGATCCAAACTGCCTGGAATGTAGCCAGGTGGGGACACTGCCGAGCGCTGCTTGCGGAGTGCCCAGCTTCTGCTGCCTCTCGGGTCCAGCTGTAAGGTCCCATAACCACGACGGACTTCATCATAGGCAATGACACCAACTCAATAAAAGAGTTTCTTGGGCAGGTGATCCGCACATAATCTGCACTAGTTGCGGTCGCAGCTGCACCTCCGTTGGGAAATATGATGTGACGTGGAGGACGGAAGAAGTAAAAACTACTACCTTGTCCAAGCCACGGAATAAAGATGCTGGGTGTGTGAGTAAGGCCCTGACATGGGTTCCATCCAGTGACGTAGCCAAGGGGGTCCTTGGGGTCCGCGGACCCCCCCCTTGTGCTGACCTTATGCACTGGAAAACACGAGCATTGGTTTCAGGGGCCCCCCTGAGCTTGGTCTCAGGGGGCCCTCCGCGCTCCATCCCAGCCCCCCCGAGGTTAGTCTCAAGGGACCTCCGAGCTTGATCTCAGGGGGCCCCAAGCCTGGTTTTACGGGCCCCCTAATGTTGGTCTCACGGGGCCCCCGAGCTCGGTCTCAGGGGCCCCCGAGCTTGGTCTCAGGGAGCGCCCAAGCTTGGTCTCAAGGGATCTCCGAACTTGGTCTCAGGGGCCCCCGAGCTTGGTCTCAGGGGCCCCCCAGCTTGGTATCACGGGCTTTCCGAACTTGGTCTCAGAGGCCCCCGATCATCGGTATTGAGGGCTCCAGAGAACCGAACATTGATCTCAGGGGGCCCTGAGCTGGTCTCAGCGGGCCTCCAAGCTTTGTCTCAGGGGGCCTCCCGAGCTTGGTCTCAAGGGGCCTCGAACTTGGTCTCAGGGGCCGCCCGGGCTTGGTCTCAGGAGGCCCTCCGAGCTTGGTCTCACGGGCCTCCTGAGCTTGGTCTCAGGGGGCTCTGAGCTCGGTCTCAGGGGACCCCGAGCTTGGTCTCAGGGGGCCCCCGAGCTTGGTCTCACGGGCTTTCCGAGCCTGGTCTCAGGGGCCCCCGATCATCGGTATCGATGGCTCCAGAATACCAAAAAGTGATCTCGGGGGGCCCCCTGTGCTCGGTCTCAGGAGCCCCCGAGCTTAATCTCACGGGCCTTTCGACCTTGGTCTCAGAGGCCCCCCGGGCTTGGTCTCAGGGGTCCCCCGGGCTTGGTCTCAGGGGGCCCCGAGCTCGGTCTCAAGGCCCGCCAGGTTGGTATCAGGGGACCCCCGAACTTGGTCTCAGGGGCCCCTGATCATCGGTATCGAGACTCTAGGGAACCAGACATTAATTTCGGGGGCCCCTGAGCTCGGTCTCAGGCCCCCCGAGCTTGGTCTCAGGGGCCCCCGAACTTGGTCTCAGGGGCCCCCGAGCTTTAGTCTCACGGGCCTTTCAATCTTGGTCTAAGGGTCCCCCTAGCTTGGTCTCAGGGACCCCCATGCTTAGTCTCAGGGGCCTTTCTATCTTGGTCTCAGGGGGCCCTCCGAGTTTGGTCTCAGGGGGCCTCCGAGCTTGGTCTCAGGGGCCCCCGAGCTTGGTCTCACGGACCTTCCGAGCTTGGTCTCAGGGGGCCCCGATCATCGGTATTGAGGGCTCCAGAGTACGGAACATAGATCTCAGGAGCTCCCTGATCTCGGTCTCAAGGGCCCCAAGCCTGGTCTCAGGCCCCCCGAGCTTTAGTCTTACGGGCCTTTCGATCTCGGTCTCAGGGGCCCCGAGCTTGGTCTCACGGGCCTTTCGATCTTGGTCTTAGAGGGCTACAGAGCTGGTCTCAGGGATCCACGAGCATTGGTATCGATGGCTCCAGAGCAGCGAACATTGATCTCGGGAAGTGGGGGGGGGGACAATATTGATCTCGGGTGCCCCCCCGACTATTGATATCGAGGGGAATTATGAGCGAGGCACGAGAATTGGCCCCATGGGACCCAGAGTTTGGTCTCAGGGGCCAGGCTTGGGCTCAGGGTCCCCGAGCATTGGTATCAAGAGGCTCCAGAGTACCGAGCATTAGTCTCGGGGGGGGGCCTCGAATGTTGATCTGGGGGCCCCCGAACAACGGTGTCGAGTTACTCCTGAGAAAAGCGCAAGCATGGGCTCAAGGGTGCCCCCGAACCTGACCTAAGTGGAACCCCGAGCTTGGTCTTAGGAGCCCCGCGCATCAGTATCCAGGGGCTCCGGAGTATTGGTATCGGGGGAAAGCAATGCTTTCAGGGGCCTCCAAGTGCTGATCTCGGCAGGCCCCCGAATGTGTGAATGCAGTGGCGTAGCCAAGGGGTTGTAGGAGTCCGAGGCCCCCCTTTGGGCTAATCTGAACCACTGCAAAGCATTCTCTGATCACGGGGCCCCCAGAATCAGTCTCAGAAGCCCCTGAAGATTCCTTCTCAGGGCGTTCCGAGTCGGCCGCAGGGCCCAGCCCTGAGGGTCAGTCTCAAGACCCCAAAAATTAGATTTCAGGGGGTCCCTGATTGTTAGTCTCAGGGGATCCTGAAAGTCGATCTCAGGGGTCCGCGAGAGTCGGTCTCAGAGGGCCGAACTCGTCCCAGGGTCCCCCAGAGAGTGGTTCTCAGGGCCCGCGACAGTCTATTTCAGGGGGCTACATTAAAATCAGTCTAAGAGAACCCCAAGAGTCGGTCAAGGGACCCCGAGAGTCAGTCTTAGAGGACCCCCAATATTCGGTCCCATAGTCTTACGGGCGTCTCTCTCAGGAGTCAATATTTACTTTCAGGCTGCCCCGAGAAATATACTGGGGGTCCGAGAGTTAGTCTCATTTGATCCGCAGAGTGCTGATCTCAGGAGGCCCCCGAGGGGTAATCTTGGAAACCCTCGAGATTTAGCCTGAGGCTGTGCCCCCCCTAGTTGTTGCATAAGAGGCCCCGAGAGTCAATCTCAGGGAGCACCTAAAAGTTAGTCTCAGGGTGCTCCCGGGAGCTAGTCTCCGGTTCGTCCAAGAGCTAGTTTTGGGTCTTTGAGAGTAATTCCCAGAGGTGCTCCCGAATTTTGGTCTCACGGCCCCGAGTTAGCCTTAGGCCTCTGAGGGCTAATCTGGGCTTCCGAGAGGCAGTCTCAGGAGTGCCGTGCCAAATACTCAGTCTCAGGGGTGCTTCCACGCCTCCCTCCTTGAGTGTTAGTCTCAGGGGGTGCCCCAGGGTTAGTCTCAGAGGGCTGTCATAAGTCATTCCCAGTCCCCCGCCCCACCCCAGAGACAGCCCCAGGGGACCCCCAAGAGCTAATCTGGATGGCCCCGAGAGTCAGTCTCAGTCCCCCTCCCCCAGAGCAAATCTGGGGGGGGCGATAAATAGGCTCAGAGGTGCTGCCGATAACTAATCTAGGGAGCCCCGAGAGATTCTCAGGAGTCCACAATTTTGGTCAAGAGGCGCCGTGAATCAGTATCAGAGACTCCCTGAGATCTAATCGGGAGAGGGGCCGGAAATTAACCTTGTGAGTAGCGCCAAGTGTTGGTCTTAGGCGGCTCCAGAGCTAGTCTCAGGTACCCCAAGAACTGATCTCGGAAGCCCGAGTTATTTTCAGAGGACCTTTCAGTTCTAGTTTAAGGAGGGCCGGAGAGCTAATCTCAGAGATCCGACAATTAGTCTCACGAGGTCTCCAGGAAATAGTCTAAGGGGTCCCCTGAAGCTGCACTCAGGTGTCCCCAAAAGCTAGTCTCAGCGAGCACCCCTCTCCTTCCTCCCCCTCCCCTCAAATTTATCCTCAGGGCCCCACGAGAGTAAGTTCCAGGGAGTCCCAGTAGGTAGTCTCATGGTACCCCCAAATGCTGGTTTTGGGGGACGTAAGTACTGATTTGCGGGAAAAGTGTTGTTTTCAGGGGTCCCAGATACTGGTTTCGGCACCGTGCCAAGTGCTAGGCCCCTTGAGATCTCTGCTCGACCCAGGGGTCAAGGGGGGGGGTGATGGTCCTGGATGGCTTAACACTGGCATAGCAATACAAGCTCTGTACAATGCCTATCCGCAACTTAAATTCCAAGGAAGTACTCACCTCCCCAAGCCCCCGGGATCTCCAACCAATGACTAGGGAGGAGTAAGTGAGCCGTTTCACCAGTAAGACCGTCCATGGAATAGGTTTTATATAGCATCTGGGGCACACTCATATATCCTTTTTATTGAGCGTCCTTTTTCCTTTCCATTTCTTTTAGATTTTAGAATACAGTCCAGAGATATCGCTTTAGATCCTAGTTTCAAAGAAGATTTTCGAAAATCATATTTTCGAAAATTTATATTTTCCCATTGCGTACCAAAAAACACAAATTGAAACATGTCTATCAGGCGTCATTACTGAAGGAAAAGCAAAAGTTAATCTAATTTTAGCATCCATAATAGCAAATCGAACAGGTAATTTGGAACTTCAGCTGGTTTTTAATCTATTAGCTTAGTCCCAATAACTACCGTCCTAAATATTCTGAAATAAACAACTTTCAAATATTTTCGAAGGAGACCAGACAAATGACAAGGACAAACATTGATGAGCAAGGAAAATGACAAACATTGATGAGCATAATCCCAAAAAGAAAAATAGGTATGTAAGGTTTATAATAACAATGACAGAGTAATCCAAGGCAATAGTTTTCTCAGGCGCCTATTGTTTTGGTAATTTACTCATTTACAACATAGCAAGGGTAAGAAAGTAACTGTGGTGAATTCATCAGGACCTTTCCTCGGAATAGACGTTATATGACGTCCGAAACACACCACCATCAACCATATCCCTTGTATTTTTATTCATTTTTTTCAATTCTTTGGAAAATTTCTGATTAAAGAGTTCATGAATTCGACACCCGGAAAAAATTGGCATCATTTTCCGTAGAGGATCATTTCTTCGTACTCAAAACGATTGACCTTCAATAACTTTATACCTGATTACCAGAGTGAATCGAGGTAAAGTCAGGTTTAACATCATGCACGCAGCAACATTTGATTTCCCGAAATGTGCCACAATACTGTTATTATAGCCTGGCTGTCATATAGGTATGGACCAGCCTTAATATTTGGTGACCTAAATTTACCAACACTTGGTCGGATCGAGAAAAATCAAACTATAAACAAAATAATAACAAACACTTAAGAAGGGATAGAAAAATTTCCGTGGTGTAAATGTTATAATGTCAAAATATTATACGACGCATATAGGAGATGGGCCCAGACTACTAAGGGCCCCCGGCCTGGCCCCCGGCCTGGGGGCCCCCGACGGTAGTCGGACCCCTCCTTGGCCGAATCCTGGCTACGCCACTGGTTCCGTCATGGACTCTTTCTTGGGAAGACGGACCTTGACTTGGTGACGAAGGGCGGGGATGAGGCGTAGAGCTCAAAATTTATAGGGACTCGGGAGAGTGCTGTTAAGATAGTTCATCCAAGAACATGTTGGCAAAGTTAATCTGTTGGCTTATGTTGGTATGTGGAAGACAATGAGAAAATAAAAGATCAAGTACCAAAATTTTGGGGAACGTACCCCTGGTTCCAAATTTTGGATAGCAGGTCCCGCCATCCTCCCTTCGCTTTTGACTCCCATGAGTACTGCCAGGTTATTGTCATTTGGGTTTCGCTTCAGTTGGCTGGGACTCCATGTGATTTAGATACTGATGCTTCAAACGACGTGTGGTTTGATTCACAAATTAGAAACATATTGTACAGTTTAAAGTTTTCAGCTATGAGACATCTACTTGTGACAGTGACGCGGATTTTGTCGCTTTGTTTAACCCGAACTGAAGAGGATATTATTTTTGTCAAGGACTCATCATCCGATTATAATCAATGACGTACCATACTATTCCAGGTCCGATCTTGAATCTTCAGCCGATGCCTTTTATCTATCGCCGTCTGATTGATACGGGTGACATCATGGAAATTGTTTTAAAGAGGAAGTGACTACACTTCGATACGACCTAACCGATGCGCAGCCCGGTCGTCAAATCCATGCTATCGCCAATGGGCTATCGGGCACTGCCGTGATTTTTTACGTGCGACTGCGGTTATTGAACGATCGAGAGCCATGAGGTTTGAGCCCACCCCAGTCATTAAACTTAACTGCAAAGCAGGTAGAGGTAGTGGTCCTTGGCGGGGAAGTATGGTTTCTGCTCCACCATTGTGACCCTCCGGAGGCTTTCATTTCAGCCAAGCACTCTAACGGGCAGGTACTGCAGCTTTGGGGCTTTACGACTGACGGACTCAGCTGAGGTCATATGGTGTCACCATGGCAGTCAGTATGGTGTAGCCATCAGTAACACGGCTTCGAATGCGCTGGAATGTTTATACATATACTATTTCATATCACATAAGGTCATTTCAGGTCACTCAAATTAACTGGCCTTTGGATTTCAAATGTCAATGGTCATTTATGTGCTCGGGAACTGACGCTTACAGCAAACACAAATATGTGTGCTAGATTACACTGGTGAATGTCATTTAAGGTTGGTGCTCTTCTTTTACCTTTTATGACAGAATGGGGCCAAGGCCGTGGCCCTGAACCCACGTTATGATGTAACTGTCCCTTACAGGCACATGGAACGGTAATGTTTTGGTACTGACGATATACTGTCGGTTGTGATTTTTGCCAACGCGACGGGAGCAGTTTGACTTTTCGAATTTTGTCTGTAATCCTACGGTGGCAGCGAACGACATAATGATATTTAAAAAAGGCTCCGAAACTAATATATGCAGGCTTGTCAAATTAAACTTTTTGCGTGAAATCAAAGCCAGGCTTTGAGCTCGGTTCCGATTGTATTTTCCAGGATTTGAATTAAATGTTGGAGTTAACTTGAATAAACGAATCCCAATTCAATCACAGTCATGGAGTCTTGTTCTAATCTGATGTATCCGTACAAGTTAATGTAGGGTACAAGCAAATGCAGGCATCAGTTTGTATCGTCAGTTCGCTGTTCTAAACGGCTTCTCTGCCACATACGCCCGGTATGGGGCAGAAACAGACCGGTACTATTCCGTGTCTTTCTCACAGGGGCTTTCTATGTACTGAAGTTTTGGTGTAAGTGTGATGCAGATGAAAAATTGTTGAAATAAGTGGGTAGGGGAAATGTATGTCAACATTGGTGTTGAAACAGCCCCCGTTCAACTTTCTTGGCAACTTGTGACGCTGACGTCAGAGTCGCAACGCCGGAGGTGTATTACAACTTGAGCATATGGGGAGTTGGGTGTTTCTGAGCAAAGTATTAACTATCCAACGCTCATAAAATTATGAAAGTGTGAAAGAAAGTCGAAAAGGCTGATTAATGTTTCGGTTATGCGTATTCGTCAGAATGAGTCAAGTCTGAATTTAAAACTGGCATCAGCTTCATACCGTCAGAAAACTGCATTAACCTCTAGAACTTGAACCAGTCTGGTACTGTAGAGCCTCCGGTTGGCATGCCGACCAGGAGGCTTTGTCAGAAGGTCCTGGTAGAAAGCAGTACCCCCTAGTATCTTCTACGGAGAGAAACGGCTTCTAATCCAACAGTTTTTTAGGTTGCGTCATCATCGTCAGCTGAGCCTGCTCTGAGAATGAACATCAGCGACTTGAAATTTATGAAGGTAAAACAAACGGACCCAGACATATTCACCGAACCTATTCAAAAATCTGGTTGAATTTTTTAACTTTGAAAGGTCCTCCTCTTTAAGCTTAATCAATTTATAAATCGCACAAAGAAAACACCAACGAAAGTTTAATTTTCGAGACCCTCGAATTAAGCCTGTAATTCAATATATTTAATTCCAAGGGAAATCTATCACCAAAATGATAAGTTCAAGATACTTGAAGATGCGGCACTAACGCACGAAATCAGGTATCAATAGCTAGCCCATTTTGTGTCAGATTAAAGAAAGCAAAAACTTGACATCTCATTCTAGTTGTGGTTGGACTGTTAAAAACTTCAAATCAAATATTACCTAAAAAACCAATAGCAAACAACTTATTGTATTGTTATTAAGTTATTGTAGACTCTCCAAATCAGATTCCTTTGCTAAGCCAAGGCTTAGAGCTATTGTAGGTACATTATTAGAAGAAGAAACATTTTCATTGCTTCAAAATAGTTTTTGATCAGATTCAATTTTTTTAAGTTTACGGGTTTTGGACCAGGTAAAACAAATATTTTAGTTTGAAAGTTATGCCATAAGAAAGACCGGTTTGAGGGCTACATTCATCCAGCAAAACGTTTCTGCTCGCCACCCATAGGTTTCGAGCTAAATCTCGATAAGGATCTAAAAATAAACCTTCTTAAGCCTTACTGCATGAGATGATAACGTGCCTGTATAGATACACCACTGCTGAATGTAGCGCTTTATGAATATTGAAGCCCCTCTCCTGGTCTTTCTGTGGATTTTGCTTTATGACGCTGTAAGATCCATGCCTCATACCTATAGTGTGAGCCCCATTCCCGAAACGCGAAATTTGGAAAACAGGTCCGACACCTTTATATTTGTCCTGCCGTGGGTTGAGGAGGTCCTCCGCAGTAGGGAGGCTCTTTATCGTTTGCGTATTAAACCGCAAAGAAAGGATGGACAATCACCAGCTAAAGCATCATTGTAAGTGCAACTTAATATATACAAGGAAGAAAATATTTCACCACAGCTGTACCGTTTTGCACATGCGTGATAGGAAAACATTGAAATCAACACTGCACATCGTGATATTTCAAAAGAGGACATCAAAAAACCGTAACAGATTATGCTTAGATCATTCCTGATAGTATGGCTGCCACCCAGTCACTACGCTACCGCACTACCGCATCACTACCGCATGTAGCGCGTTTCTTTACTATTTTCTTAGTAGAATTAACGCGTTTTTTAGCTCAACACTTGACTAGTGCGAATTTATGTTGCTGGTTAGTTTTCCTTGTGTTTTCGCCTGGCTGACTTGGCTTTAAAGCTCATTGAAGTGTCTGCATAACGTATATAATCTTACATGCATTCATCATGATTATAATGTTGGGTGCGCCGACTTCTATAGTCATCTGACGCTCATATTTCTGAGTATGTTAGTCTTAGTTTACATACAAGTTAATCTGGCACCACATAACGTCCATATCTATATAGATATATTGCCACTGGCTTTTCCGACTCCACAGCGACGCCAAATTAGGCTGCAGACCGAGCCTTGTACAGTTGTATCAGTGCTAAATGCCCAAGAAAATACAAGGACTTGTGTAAAGCTGAAACAAGGAAATAATCATTGCAATTGGGTCGTAGGGGTAATGACGCCGAAGGCGGCTTACGTTATTTAACGTTTAAAGTATACATGAACATCAAAGGAAGCGTTTAAACGCATGCATGCCAGTAACATACACACCTCAGAATGGTGTGTACCGTATGGGTCCGTCCCCCCGGCTGTTATAAATGCTATGCTATAGTGAATGCCTTCCATGCACTGTAAGGCACTGCATGGTGGTATATGAAATTCTCAGCTCACGAAAAAGTGCTCTGAGAGACTTCGTGGCAGTTGCATTCTTCAATTCTGGTTGAATTTTTGAACTTTGATAGGTCTTCCATCGCTACATCTACAGTGTTATAACATCCGCTGATAAAGAATTGCCCAAAAGATCGAACGGACAAATAACTTGTTTATAAACATTACCAGAAACTAAATCCCAAAAAACTTTAAAGTTCATGTTATATTACTTCTGGAAAAAATGACGTTTAAGTCATACTTAAGTTGCATTCTTCATCAACTCGACGTAAATTCACACGGCTGATTCCGAGACAAGCATACCAGCCATCCATACGGTGACCAACCAATGCATGCCATTTATCTTAACAATAATATAGTTCCTGAGCATAAAGGGTTCACAACATTGCCAGAGAATAATTGTCTTTGGAGAATTTCTGCGAGCCACAGGATGATGTTCTTTCCACTGCTTTAGTATTATTGACATGCATGATACATATTTTATTGTCGATCACTGACGCAGGTAAATCGCTGTGCTAGCCACAGCAAGTATTAACATCACGAACACCAAGAGCACAAGAGTGCAAATCTAGCCGTAGGCTTCCGATCTTCTTCAGCCAGATCGGATCTGAACATTGTCATTTTCCTGTATTATTCATACTTCCATACTATTGAGGTGGCTTTTTAAGTCTTATCGTGATGAGTATAAAGTGACAAAAGCTATGGAAGGAGACGGTAAGGAGGAGGAAAAGGGATAAAGATGATGGGATTCTAACTGGAGGGGTCGCTGCAGCCACAGGCACATGCGCTCACAGCCCCCAGGTAGGATAAGGATAAGGGCAAGGATTACCGGAAAAAATCCCACATAATCGCATACTCACATCGAACAACTAAACCAAAATAATAACACCATAAAAATGCTTGATTCTTCGGCTTCGTATTCATTTTGTCTTGGGTCATATGAGTGTCGTTCCTTGTGTTGCATCTTGCCTGTAACAGTGTAATTTCCATTTGTCATTTATCTTTACTTGCTGCGTTTTTTCTTTAATCTCAGTCTTGATGGCTTCTTTCACAATATTCATTTTTATATATATTATGTAGGCATTATATGTGTACATATATATTATATATATATATATATATATATATATATATATATATATATATATATATATATATATATATATATCACAAAGCACTCAGCCGGGCTCTTAGACACGGGAAATTCAGTATCTATTCAGACGTCAGGAAAGCAATCAGCTAATTAAGGACCTGGTGACGCACCATTCGACTTAGAGATTCCTTCTCTTTTTGGCATCAGCAATAGTGTTGGACGGTAATATTCTTAGTATAACACAGCATCACGAACGCAGCTTGGCATCAATCTGAAATGCAGTTAATAATTTATCAAAAACTAGATCTTCAGCAGCTAATTGGCTAACAGATAGCACTTCAATCGGACAAGTATTCCATGATAAATATAAAACCATCACACAACTATTGCAGACCCTCATATCCTTGACATTTATACCATAAATGTATATATGTACATATATGTGCTATGGGCAGTGGATGTGTATGGGGTGTGAAAATTCATTTCATTTATTCCGAAAATTTCATTTTATTTCATTCATCCTGATGAGCAGAGCATACTCACAGTAAATAAGAAGTATTAACAATATCATGTTTACTTCTTTGGGTAACTTTTTCATCTGAAAGTTTTTTCCTAAGTCTTGTAGCCTTTATTTATGACTAATAACTGCAAGCTGGTGGTGACGGCTGGGCGTTGGACCGACCACGGGGCAAAGAGCAACCACATCTACAAATGAGGGCTGCATAATATTCCTAAGTCACTCCAGCCATTCGGTCTTTGAATTATCTATATATCTTAAAAATAGCTGTCGACTTTCACAGAGGTACTGGAAACTCTTCTGCGTTGCAGGAAGCTCAGAATATGAGCAGACACACGTAAAAATTTGGGATGTGGAGCTGGGCATTGCAAGAGAAATAATAATGCAAATCTCTCCCGGCGGCGCATGCTAGGCAAACGCGGGGCTCAGAACGGAGCATTTGAAGGACAAAGCTTATGCGTGCGCCAATTCTTGCGTAAATAGTCTGAACGCAGGAGCAAGGTACTTTGAAACCCTATGCTCGTATTCTCCTACCATTTGTCATGTTCGTACTATCATTAGCTGGGCTAGTTTCGTCGTGGTGGCTAGGTGACTAGGACCTGGCGTCGGCTTCATGTCCCATCACTCGGATCGATCACCCTCTTCAGATGTCTGCCGATATCTGGGAAACATCCAGAGGTCACCACCTTCAGGCCGGGGTGCCAGTGTGGGTTGTGTAAACTGGACTAATGCCCATGCGCCAGAAACTGCTACGCGTGACTAGTCATTATTGTTGAGGCTGGTAATCAGGCGCGGTGAATGACGGCACCATCTATCTCAATCATCCGACTTTTCTTACGGGGCCTTGATGTTTTACATAGAGTCCACGGACGTGAAGAGCTGCATCTGGCGCAGAGTGGCTGACTGGTGTCATCTAGAGGATTCGATGTTGGCCATCTAAGTCTGACGAAGCTGCATCGTTGTTTTATGACTTTTTATTTGCGATCAAACAGTAAGCATTGAGTTTTGCAGTTCCTAATAAGGATTGTCTTCACATGTTTCTTTTTATCTTGGCGGTGGGAATTGGTTGATACAGCATTGGCATTATTATTTATTATTATTATTATTGTTATTATATATTATATATATATATATATATATATATATATATACATACTTTACTATATATGTTATTATCTATTATTACTACCTATTAAGTTTCGCAAGTCGTCTGCCTCCTCCATCGCTCCAAACGTTATTTTCTCAGCTATATTGCTGTGTATCCCATTGAAGCGAATTTTTTATGGAAATACGCGTAAGTCATCTGCGCTGTCAGCACAACTGGTAGGGCATCTAGCTAAAATTCCACTGCTCTTGGGGTCAACTCCCAAGATGGATTTTGGCACCCGCTTTCGTGCATTGGCTTTCTGAAACCTTGTTTTTTTCATTAAGATCCAAGCTACGAATGACAAGCAGATGTGTCATAATGCGTTCATTAGAAGAATGTATATTGCTATATCTATACGAGTTTTGCACTGTTGTGCGTTTATATCAGAACGCACATGAACAGTTCTGTGTTTTGGCCTTGAACATTTTGGCGTTTAACACATTGAATAAATCTACTCCCTCCTCCGATGACCTTTATCATGCCGTAAAGGCTTCTACAGCTAAGTAACTGTCAGCTCCTAGAATATTAAGGTACTGGCAGTCACTGTCTATCACATTGCAGTCACCTACAGCGTTTCTCGTTAATTATTCAAACTGTTATTACCAGACGGGTCCTCTACGTAGGTGTATGATTGTGTTATTCCTATTAATCCGCTAGAGCATGGCTGACTGTGTGTGATGGTGAATGATATCATGGTACGCATAATACGCCGAATAAACATGGATCAGTAACAGGAGCAGGGAATCAGGCTTCATTCTCTCAGACTTAGACAGTCCGTCGAAATTGAGGCATTCACATTTATCTAACAAAACCTCACCCTATATCCTTCATAGTAAGTCAATTGACTTTATTTGCGTATAAGCATAGCTTCAGTAATGTTCCTGAACACGAAAACTAATTTCACTTGGGTTGTAAGGAAAATAGATTTTGGAGATTAGTTGCCAACATAATGATTTAACCCTATAACGTGCACACAAAGATTTAATATCTATCGGTGTGAAACAAACTCAGCAAAGTGGAGCCTATGTTTTTTATGATGCACAGTATTTTTTATTTTACTGTTGAATTCTCTAAACATAGGATATACCAATTATTCTTATTAGTCAGGACTTTTATTTATTTTGCATTTGAAGACTTTTTCATATATCAATACCAACACGAATAATTTAAGTGGCTTTCCTTAAAGTGGCGGCCACAAACTTGTCTTGGTGCCCTAGTAGCTAAAGATATCCGATGAGAGAACGCGGCCGTACCCTTCATGTTTCGCGCGTCGCCAGGGAATCGCTTATACAGTGGAATCCTATTTCGGCCAAAAATTTGAGAAATGAATGCTGGTTGGTCAATCTAGGAAGAAAAAAGATGTCACTCTTGGCTGGAAGTGGAACCAAGCCTCTAAGCCTATGCAAATCCTGTCTGCCCTCATTTGAACAACCGGGTGAGAGCAACCGTGCGGGGTATTTTCCCGCTAAAGGGCTAAGGAAACTGATTAGGGAATACAGGTTGCATTGGGGCACTGCAGCTGCAGTGTAGACATCATTCTCTGAAATTTGTGAGGACAGCATAACAATGGAAGCTAAATGGAGAGAGACTGGCACCGGAAGATGCAGCAGGCGAAACAGGTGGGCTGTGACTACTCCACCGAGCGGTGCGCGGCAACAGGGATGGAGCGCGACGTGGTTATGATGACAGAGATATGTTCATTCACTAAGATGACCTCTTTCTCTCTGTCTTTCTCTCTCTCTCTCTCTCTCTCTCTCTCTCCCTGGGAGGGAGGAATGCATGTTTTCCTCCCCATCTCTCCCACCCGACTCCCACGTTTGGACTGACGCCATGGCACTCTATTTCTGTTAACTTATGGATCTGATCAGAAAAACTGCACTGGAAGCATAAATAAGGCTGGTGTCGGTATCCTGGAGAGTTACAGATGCCCGGAGAGAGGAGCAGCCCGGCGGGGGGCGGCCCAGACATCCACACCATCGCCAGGTCCAAACAGATCACTGTAAGAGGAGGCCACGAGTGAGATGTAAAGACATCGAGGTCGAAAGACGCCGGCTATGCTTCCTATAAAATCTGGGCTTCCCCTTCCTGCGTGGATTATTGCTTGTTTTGTCTTCTAGATGATATTGCGTCGTTGGGATGTGACGCTACCTCCTCTCAGGAATGGTCTTCATATGTGATGTGACATGCTTTTAGCAGTTGCTGTTTAAGCACAGCACGAGAAAAATTACAAGCGATGGATTTTTGGTGGTTCCACTGGTACCTCGGAGAGGGGGCTTGGATGATCACCCAATGAATTGAGGGGCTTAGCGTACACCATATCACTAGCTCCTTGAACCAGGACCATAAGGGGCCCTTACAGACAAAACAAAACGACCGAAATTACCCATCCATCGCCACCAGTGTCAGCACCCCTGGGGTTTGTTTGCAAAGTCTTGCACTCACTTAGAGAAGCCCCTTTGATTGCTGCTAAGATCGCATGTATGGTTGTACTCCTGTGGTGGCACTCTGGCCATAAAACTCGCGCCATTTTTACCGCGCCAACGGACCGTGTCATAACTCGAGCATCGGAGTCAGACGCGGATGAGGTACAAGCACCCCTGGGGCTCGGCGGCGCCACGAAGTCGCTCCTAGCCCGTCGACTTTTAAACGCGTTAACTCTCCCGCCGATGAAGATGCAGAGGAGGCACACGAGAGAGAGAGGGGGGAGAGAGAGAGATAGAGAGAGAGAGAGAAAGAGAGAGAGAAAGAGAGAGAGAGGGAGGAGGGAGAGAGGAAGAAAGAGAGAGGGAGGAGGGAGAGAGAGCCGCCGCCGCTGTCACCGTTATCGACTCAGCAGAGTAGAAGAGGAGACAGATGGTGAGGGGCTGCTATTATCCCGTGACAACGCGCCATTCCGAAGCGCGCCAAAGTTGGCTCGGCTGCGGTGCGAGTACTCCGGACACGGCGCCGAAGCCGACGCGTTTTATCTTAATTGGCCGCAGCTCCCATGCAAAATAAGCACGGCCATAAATCACGGCCTGAGTGACGAGCCAGTGAGTAATATCACTGGCAACAATAGATCCGGGCCTGTATAATGGGAGGGAGAAGAAGGGCAGAGAGAAAGACATGCTTGGGTGACTAATTCATCGATTAAACACCACCCAATCTACGTATTTCCAGAAAATTGAAGTAGACGGTCGAAATGAAGCTTAAAAACATAATAATTAATCCAACAAGTCAAAAAGCTGTTTTTCAAGATAATGTGCTGCTCTCAGTTTCATCTACCACCTACCACTTTCTGTAAATTTTAACACGCCCAGTGAAGGGGGTCCTAAAGTGCCCCCTCCGAGATCTCGGAAATCAAGAGGATTAGAAAAACGCCCGTTGGGGAGTGTGTGGGGGTGATGGAAGCTCATTTCTCTAGGTCAATATCTTTAAGGTCAAATGAGGTCGTAAGTTTCACATCTGGGCCGTACTGAAGACCTATTGGATAATGCTGTGATTATGCGGAAAAAGTATAGAATACGCCAAAGCGGACTAAGGTCATAAAGGGAAAGTCCCGCACAATTTTCTCTGAAACTTTGAGGTCAAGATAATTCGAGGTCAATGACCTATTCCGTATCAATGTGACACATTCCCAAAAATTTACAATATCACTGGCACTATCGCAAACTTTGGGAGGGAAATGAAGGTTTAACCTTGAAAATACCTTTGTGACATTGACCTGTGACCTTGATATTGACCTTGAATAGAATTCACTATGAAGTCATAGCATAACATACGTCATACTGAATAATGTCATCTGACCGGAATACTGGGGTCAGTGACTTTGGACATGTGACCTTTGCCTTTGAGCTTGACCTTCATGTGGGTTTACAATTCCATATAACTTGATTGTAGGACGTTCTGAGGTCACCACTCGGTCTACAGTGCAGGTGAGCTGGTGCGACCGCGCGTTTAAGACGGTCTCAAAATATAGCTCTGACTTTGAAAGGCTATAAGTCACAGAACTATCGACGGATTTTCAAAATTTATTCACCAATCGACGCGCTCATAGATCGTTCCAAATATTGCAAAGTAGCGTTTTCCGGCTGCAAACGGTTCTCCGGCCACCTTGGCAAAATATGTTGGGTGGAACCCTCTACTGCGCGTGTTAAAACACATTCAACCACATTCTGTACGTCCACATACATCTAAAAGTATGTAGGTATGTTCATTAGAGTGTTTCATAATGCACGTTTTGTCATTCATGAAGTAGCTGAGAAGTGATTTTGATTCAGTGTTTCATGCTGACTACGAATCTGGAAACGGTTTTTGTCTATCATGTCTGGAAGTGCTTGATCATTTTACATGTGTGAAATAACTATGGCTTCTATTTGTATACCCATGACGTGCACATTGTAACTGTAGAATATGCGCTAATGATTTCCCAAAATATAGTTTTGGAAAAAAGCAGCATTGGATAAATACTCGGGAAAATTTGTTTTACTAATTATCAGCAAAATCATTGCGGTGATTTCGCTGACGAGATCATGGCGGCATATTTACTTTAAACGAAGCATCTGACATTCAATCTGACAGTACGTCAATGCCGCAAATCAGTGTTACTGGTTATCTCTCCCCTTATTGCTAGTTGCAACCCAAATAATGGAATCATTTTCCCTGACCGCCGTTCCCCGTCAGTCAGCCCCGACCACAATTATCCGTCAGTCAGCCACTGTTCTCCGTCAGTCAGCCCGTTCTCTGTCAGTTAGCCCGGTCACCATTCTCCGTCAGTCAGCCCTGGTTGCCGTTCTCCGTCAGTCAGCCCCGGTCACCATTCTCCGTCAGTCAGCCCTGGTTGTCGTTCTCTGTCAGTCAGCCCCGACCACCATTCTCCGTCAGTCAGCCCCGGCCGCCGTTCTCCGTCAGTCAGCCCGCTCTCCGTCAGTCAGCCCCAGCCGCCGTTCTCCGTCAGTCAGCCCTTCTCCGTCAGTCAGCCCCAGCCGCCGTTCTCCATCAGTCAGCCCCGACCACCATTCTCCGTCAGTCAGCCCCGGTCGCCGTTCTCCGTCAGTCAGCCCCAGCCGCCGTCTCCGTCAGTCAGCCCGTTCTCCGTCAGTCAGCCCCGGCCGCCGTCCTCCGTTAGTCCGCCTGTTCTCCGTCAGTCAGTCCCCGCCACCGTTCTCCGTCAGTCAGCCCCGGCCGCCGTTCTCCATCAGTCAGCCTGTTCTCCATCAGTCAGCCTGTTCTCCGTCAGTCCAGTCCGGCGTGTCTCCCAGGTGGCGGCGGTCCATCGTGGCTGGCGCGGCGTCTCCGGTGGACGTGGCGCGCGATGGACGCGATAGTGAGCCGCGTCGCCGCCGCTGCTGGTGCCGGCTGCGCCGCCCGCCGCATAAAACACACCGCCGCCCAGCCGCGCATCGTTGACGGCCTTTGAAGAGGCGGTGTCGCCCGGCAGCAGCGCTGGCACGTCAGAGGCACAGCCAGGGCCGCGGACTCCTCGCAAAAGTCCACTGTACAGAAATATACTTACACCGATGTTGTGAGTAGTATGGCAGGCCTTTTCATGATGGCGGCCACGAGCACTCCTTCCAAAGAGCTGAGCGCGCCCCTGAGTGAGGAAGATGTAGGGACGACATCCCGCGAAGAGGGCCGTGACGACATCAGAGGATCTTATGGTGTCGTTTGTAGGTGCATGCACAGGAATGGAGAGTTAGACAGGAGCGATAGGTCACGGTATGACCATTCTGGGAGCAGACAGTGTCCTAGTTTTAAGTGTTGTTGTAAGAGAGCAGCGGCCAGACTTGTTGATGACTCAAATTTTTTTAGTCGACTCAACTCTGACTCACGGCTTAAAGGCTGACTCTGATTCTGACTCGACTCGCTGTGTTGAAAATGGTGAGCCGACTCGACTCAACTCAAATCCAGAAGTGAGTCGACTCAACTCTGACTCAAACATTGAGTCAGAGTCGACTCCGACTCGGAATGGTGGACAAGTATGTATATAAAAACGTACATTTTCTTTCATAGTACACACATTCCAGTACATTTAATCGTGGGATGAACTATTAATAACTGCACATTTCTTTCCATAAAATGTCAATTGCAATGCATTACTTCATGACATAAATTATGTCTGCATACAAATGACGAAAGGTGCTAAATGCAAACATGTGAGTGAATTGAAGGGCCTGAGGGCTTTTCATTTTGATGGTATGTCCTTCATGACTAGTCAAAATTGAGGAGGCAATGGGCGAGGTTACAAACACAAAGAACAGGACTCAATGTTTGAAAATTGGGCATTTTGGGTGGCAATTTCTGCCCCAGTGCATTCTGAACAATTCTGTGACAAATTAAGCTTCGAAATAAATACTACACCGAGTCAACCCGACGACCCTCCTGTGCTGCACCACCTCAATCAAAAACAAAACAAACAATGAACGATCGCGTCATCCTCCTGAAAAAGCTGTAATGAATACTGCAGATGGCGCACTTAAGACATTACGCAAACCTAACCTCAATGACACAAAATATGACGATAAATAGCACTTAAAAAGTCACGTGACTTTCAAAAACTAGGAAAATCATCCTGACCTCAGGCTACAGTCAGGCTACAAAATAAAAAAGCTAACATATTATGGCGCACAGTGATGGTTTGGCGACAGGCGTGGCGCGCATGGGCTGCAGCTGCTGCACTGCTGCATTGGTATGTTGTGCAGTAGGCGGGCGGTGGTAAATAGGTAAATAATCATCAGCATAATTTAAAGAGTGGTGGTTTGTGAGAGACTTGATGCGTAGGGAATGCCAGGGATAGGACTAAGTCTTACTTTCCGTATACAGAGGACAGTAGGTACAGTGTTGTGTCGTCAGTGTTGATATTATCTACCAGTTGATGTGCTCAAACCATGACCAATCAAGAAAGTACTTTGAAAAACAGCTAATTGAGGCTTTCAGTTTCCATTTGACCCATTTCAAGGCTTGTGTGCAAAACAAGATTTTTGGTATCCTCTATCTGGCGCTTATATTACTTAGTTTTTTCAGTTAACCAAAGCAAGAAAACAGAAAATAAAGATGTAGCTTCCTAAGAGTGAATTATTGTATGATTATCAGCTTAGGACTTTGTCTGGTCTGCACCCTCAAAGTAAAAAAGTCTGAATGTGTGCCAAATCACATTTTTTGGTATGATTTTGCATGCTATTGTTAATATGAAATGGAAAATAACTAGCAATTATTTGTAGTTTTGAAACTGTATATTTTGCACAACTTATTGTTGTTAATGACTGATCCCGGAATGAGTGTAGTGGGGATATGAAAATAATAAAATACCTGCTATTAGCAAATTGCAATATGAAGTCTTCAAAATTAGTCATGAAAATTTATAAAGTGTCAGCCATGTGATCACATATGTTAAGAAAATAGAGTGTTGAGTCGACTCAACTCCTGACTCACAGCTCAGAGGCTGACTCCGATTCTGACTCGACTCAACTGGTCGAGCACTTGAGTCGACTCAGACTCAACCAAAATCTGGAAGTGAGTCGACTCAGACTCAACCAAAATCTGGAAGTGAGTCGACTCAACTCTGACTCAGGGAAAAATTGAGCCGACTCAGAATCGACTCCGACTCTGAGTCGCGACTCAACAAGTCTGGCAGCGGCGACTACTTTTTTAACAAGGCATATGATAATTGTAATTGGTGAGGGAAATCTGAATCTACTTTCCACCCTACAGCCTTGTCAGTCGTCAAAACATGGGACTGGTGGGCTTATGAAACTCGCGGTTCACAGTCCATAATCCATCAATGAAAATTTCAAAAATCCTTTTGGTTACCCGACATAGAAAATGGTTAATATTGGATGTAACGTGAGATTTCAATGACAGTTTCAACATGATTATGGTTGGTAAATATTTCGGGAATATGGGCTAAAAATACCCTGTCACAAAATAACACAGGTAGGCATCTCACTTAAGTAGGTATATACTTGTGCGGCTATCAGCCAAAAAGTAAGCAATTGGGATGGTGGACACCCTGGTATAAAAAAGCAAGGTCAGTGCCTTGGTTGGTAATAAAATTCAATCCCTGTTCTTTCCGCGAGAGTGCAGAGAAAAATAAGTTTCTGGGCACCCTTGATGTAATGTTTTTTAATTAAGTTAACTTATAGACCATGCTTCTATTATCAATAGTATTGCATTGCAGTCTGTCATCAGTAAGAAAGCTGAACTTAGATTGTGCTGCATTACTGGAGCTCACGCTAAAACGCCTGCCAACATGTTTATGAAAACTTCCTTCCCAAGAGACGTGTCCGGCAAGAGTACACCTTAGACCATTGTGCAAGAGTACGCATGCTTTAGAGATAGGAAAACTTATTTTCGCTCGGGAGAATAAATAGTCCGTAATTCATTTTTGGAAAACCAAACATGGCAATATACTTCTTGTATACCTGTCTCTGATCTTGTGTACCTATCTCTAATCGATTTCACGCATCTGACTTTGTTAAGGTCGGGTCAAGACCAAGGATCTGTCCAGGGATCTGTTTAAGGTCATGAAACTCGACCTCAAAACCCCAAATCATGAGTTTGAAACAACACCAAAGGAGCATCTAACAACTGATCAGTTCCAAACTTCCATAATATGATTAGCTCTTGAGGGTTGACAAAAGTATTATCTCGGAATTTTGATATTACTGTCCTAAGATGGGTTAAATGTTTTAGTCACCATATTGTAAATGTATGGTTAGAAAAAGAAACGGCTGTTTCAGAAAATATTGGATAGATCGGCTTGAAAGCCCTTTATACCATGTATGTACTTCTCACGGGTTCCCGACCATCAATTTAAGTGTTTTAACATCTGACCTCTCAAAGACCGTGTGAGGTCGGCTGAGCAGACTATTCTTTTGTCAATAATTTGGCACCGAATTGAGATCGGTGTTTTATGTTATCTTCATTGCGCTTATCTTGTCACGGGGATTATATTGATGTGCAACATGACCAAACCAGGTCGCAATGTCGCCCTGACCTGACTTGAGGCGAGAGGATTTAGGTCGTATCATGCATCATTAGATTTCCCACGATGAGAAGAATCCAATAATTCCTGAAGGCTCGCCCTAGCCCCGCTCAAGACCAATATATGAGGGACGTTTTCCAATGCCCTGTTGTAAGCCTGTGGTACATTGTCTGGCCTCTAGTGAACTCAACACCGACCTGATCTAAAATAACTTCTATCATTTCTCTTCGCCTTTTTCTAGCCTCGCCCATAATTTTGCTTTGGAGTTTCCAGAAAATGAGAAATGGAGGGGGCGAAATACCCTCCCCTAGCAAAGCGCGTCATGCCAGGGACCCCAGTGGGGTGCTAGTTCATCAAGATGTCCAAGGTAATAGACGTTTACGACGGCCCAACCTCCCGCTACTGTGGCCTTAGCACGGCGTGACAACCTCACGTCCCGCGTGCTCCTTAACAGAAGACCCACCTGGTGGTAGAAAGGGGCACGGTCGGGGGTGGTAGGTAATGCCCCTGTCCGTCGGCGTTCGACGGTGAGGCTCTGCCCGGCAGTGGCCAGTGAGGCCCAGTTGGATGGCATTGATAGTTATGGGCCCTGCCCGGCGGAAGTGGTCGGTAAGGGCTTCTACCCGGCTATGGTGGTCAGTCAGGACCCCAGCCGGTGGCGGTGGTAGGTAAGGGCCCCGGCCCGCGTTGGTGGACGGTGAGGCCCCGCCCGGCGGTGGCCGGTGAGGCCCTGCCCGGCGGTGGTGTCAGTAAGGGCCCCCACCCGGAGGAGATGGCCGGTGGGGCCCCACCCGGCGGAGGTGGCCAGTGGGGCCCTGCCCGGCGGTGGTGTCAGTAAGGGCCCCCACCCGGCAGAGGTGGTCAGTGAGGCCCTGCCCGGCGGTGGTGTCAGTAAGGGCCCCCACCCGGCGGAGATGGCCGGTGAGGCCCTGCCCGGCAGTGGCCCCAGATGCCGTTCAGATGGGCTCGGCGATTGAGATGGATGCCGGACGACCGTCTGGCTGCCGCTGCTGTTCCCGGCGCCTGGACAATGTGGACAAAAACGGCGTCTGACGCGACCTGGGTCCGGTCCAGATGCCTCCCTCGCGTGTCTGAGCTCCCGTGCCTTCTGTCCAGTCAGAACCGACTCTCATTGACTCTCAGCCACGTGTCCTGCCTTCATCTGCGTATGTTTTGTATCACTAGATTTTGCGGGCATCAGTATCCTTCAGTAGTGTTTGGGGGTGATATGGCAGCTCATAAGGTTTTATTGAATCGCTTTATGTTTCCAATCGCGATCAATGGGTGTATTTTTCCTCACGTCGAAAGGATAAGAAACCTAACGATTTTGCATCGTTGCAGATGTTGTGTTTACTGCGGAAGTGTAAACGTAATTCGCGATTCTTGCGCGTTTTTGACAAGAATCACTGCTAGACGGCCGCAGATGTAGTTTACCTCGGTAGCATGCAATGCAACATTCTCTTCTGTTAGTGACAGCATGCGGATCACTTTTGGATTGACGCCTTTGAGGTCTCTTTCTTCCCGCATGTTGTTCAGTAGAATTCTCATTTTTATAATTCGTGCAGCCTTTGAGGGATACCACTAATTAATGAAGTCTACATCATTATTGTGCGATTTTAACTACAGGGCAGTTGCGTTGCTAATTAATTTCAGACGAAACCTTAATTGCAAGGCGAATGTTTCATTTTACAGCCGAATGTTACCCCACAAGCTTGACATATTTTCGTCAAGTGATTGAAAGTTTTGCAACGACTGCGTCTGAACTATGCCATCGCTGTAAGAATATTGCGGCCTGTCGAAGAGCAGCTGCCGGCGACTGACAGCCACCAGGTTCCAGAGAGGAGCGTATCTGCCGCTGTTTAGATCATCGGCCGGCCGCCGCGCCGTGCCAACCCTGTTTACAAACTTGCGGCGAATGCGGCAGACCGCAGCGGCGGTGGGTGGCGCGTCTGCGGCGATGTTGGCGCGCCTGGGGCGGAGGCCGGCCGGCTGACAGGGTGACAGGTTGGCGACAGTGAGCGGCCCATTATCGGCCGGCCTGCCAGAGGCACAGGTAGCAGCGCTGATGAGATACAGCCCGCCGGCGACAGCGCCGCCCGCCGACCAGGTGACACCGCCGCCGCCGACGACGACGGCCGCGCCGCTCCGTCGCACCGCTGTCCCTCCGTCTCGGCCTAATTACCCTCCCTTACAGGCGGTGCCGGTGCCGACGGCTCGCACCATAGCCCTCCAAGGACCCCTCTCCGTGAGTGGGCGGCGGCTCCGGCGGACGACGGGAAATCGTTCCCGAGCTGCTGTCGCCGCCCCAGCAGGGAAGGGTTCCGACGGAATGAATCGTCTCACCCAATTGCCCACCACTCGATTCCACTTTATTAGGTATAATTATTGATAACAACCGTCCACTGCTCCTAAATAGGGTGTGTCGATTGGACTGAAGGTTCAGGTGGTTATTATTGATACCACAGAGAAGCTCTTTCCGATCATCAATGACAGCCTTAAAGCCATTTAGTTTTCTCAATAAGCCGTTAAAGCCGGGTTTAGCCTGACTGCCTGGGAAGTCCTCAGACCGAACGGCTGCGCGGCAGAAGGAAAGGCTAGGGACAGACGGTGCTCGGCAAGGACAAGGTCGGAGGTGAAGGAAATTAAGGTAGCAGGGTGGTCATTTCTTACCAGATGTATCCCTCTAGGAGAGTGGCGTTTAGATTAACAGCTCAAAAACGAGAATATGAGTCATTCAGACCGGACTGTACTAGAGCCTGTGCGTTAACCCGCGCCCCACCGGGGTCCGGCGCCACCTTGCCCCACGGGGGCCATCGATGGCCCCCTCTAACCCGAAATATGGGCGTTAGCGCAAATCTGAAAGTGCAATGAAGCTCGCGTGAATTCAGTAAGAAATTACTTGCATGTTTTAGTGCTCAGGTCATGGTTTGACCTCAGAGGTCAAATTAGGTCCAGATCGGCTATTTTCACTCAAATATGCAATGATTAAGCAAACTGGGCATAACTCTTATGTCATTAGAGCTATTGAGGCCTGGTAAAGTCATTTGATAGCAAATTGCCAGTACTTTTTCCGCTATGTGGAACGTAAAGACCTCCCGCCAGTGGTTTGACCGCCAGAGGTCACCTAGTGACCTAATATGACCTGGGTCACGAAAGGTCAAAAGTGACCTTGCCGTATATCAAATGAAAGCCGTGACAAGACAAACACGATGGTGTTTGTTTCACCGCTCTAGCTCAATTAGGTCAAAGTTATTGTCAAAATACTGTTTTTGACCCCTGGTGACCTTGGATGACCTTGGAAAGTCAAAGGGCAAATATGACCCCTGGGATCCGTGAAAGGGTGTCCAAAACGTTGTTCCGAGAGTCTGGTATTTGCAATCATTTTTGTGGCTTTTATATCATGAAATAGCTTTTCCCCATGCTTTTCCAATGGGAGAGGTCGCCTCGTGACCTGACCTCAGGGCACGAAATCGAAAATCCCGGATATACACCTTGTAGACCCTGGAGGGGTCTGAAGTGTGGAAGTTTCAAATCGATCGACTTTGAAATGTGCTCTTACAGAGCTCTAAAGGTGAAGTGAGGTGACCTTGGTTGACCTCGTCTGGTGACCTGACCTTGGGTGACCCGGGGTAAAAATTTCAGGGATGATGAGAAAATGATGCAGTGGAGGTAGAGCCCTCACCGGGTGCTGCGCCCGTCTTTTCTGCTATCCCGAAACCTTGGGGGCTCATGGCCCCTTCGGTGGGGCGGGTTAAAAATGTATCTGAAAATGGCTTTGGTCTAGGAAATCCTCTTTGCTAAAATTGTGTTGAGAGCGGTCTTCTGATCTGCAAAGATACCCTCATGGATGGAACTCTCTCTCTCTCTCTCTCTCTCTCTCTCTCTCTCTCTCTCTCTCTCTCTCTCTCTCTCTCTCTATGAAGTTATAGTTATCAACAGTTCTGCGGATGACTCCAAATACAGTCTTTGTATTTGTCCTATAACACGGGGTGAGCGTTTACTGGCGGAGATTTCTTTGTTTTTTTCATTATTTAGTTTTTTTTTGAGGAAGGTAGAGCTGCCTAGAAGTAGGAATGAAACTTCCATACATGAATTATCCTTGAGGGAGGCAGGGACTTGGAATGTCAACCTTAAAGCCTTGTCATAATAAAATGTGATATGACTGCAATCTGCAGTTTATTTAAAGGGAATGTGGCACCTTGGTCGAATCCTGGAATTTAGAGAAATTAGGCGTACTTTTAGCCAAAAATAATGAAACCACTCATGATTTCTCTGAAAAATGTTCAATAAGCTCAATATTTTTTTTAAAAAAATACTCCTCTAGAAAAAGAAATAAATATCAGCCTGTGGATGATGTCACGATCTGGCAACCACTACGATACTTGAAACGCTGCAAGGGCTTCGATTGGCTGATGCTCATCGTGACGTCAGCATATGTCGTCACACCCGTAGCTCACAACAATGGCTGCCCGGCGACGGGCTGATGGGGGGCTAGTGTCAGGTAGGTTTTAGCTTTTTTCTACGGAAATATCAAGTTCCAAGACAAATGAAATATGGAGTACCGGGTTTTCCGACTTGCTTTACAACTTGGCTATCTCAGTTAAAATAACGTTGTGAAGGTGCCACATTCCCTTTAATAGCTGCATCATTTTAGCATCCACAATGGCATGCATTAAATGATGCTGACTGATGAGAAATAGGGGGCCTGTCCAAAACTGGCGCCATGGCGTGGGGAGAGGGGGCTGGAGACCTCATCAAATAAGGTGACGTCATTTAAGAGCAGCCCCTTTGGTCAGTGACGGCGGAAGGTCCGAATTTAAGGGGGCACCATGGGCTTTTCAGCCCATTTCTTTCCTGCCAGCGCCGTAGGGTTAGTGTTAAAATGTCTGATTTAAGTGGGTACCGTGGCCCGTTGCCCCACCCCCTCCAGTTCTGTCGCCAATGGCTAGGGTAAATAGTAGCTGGAGTGCAATGTGTGCGGCCGTTTGCTCTTTATATAAAAACACAAGCTACCCGGGCATTAATATCAAGCATTGAAGTTATATAGGTCTTATAGAAGACTGTTTTTTGCTTGCTCTGCAACCTTACAGCAACAGTGTACAACTTGATATAACGTATACTAAAACTATTAATTATGTGGTGTGGATGAGGAAACATGACTGTTTTTTGCTTGCTCTGCAACCTTACAGCAACAGTGTACAACTTGATATAACGTCTACTAAAACTATTTATTATGTGGTGTGGATGAGGAAACATGAAGATAACTCCGGTTTCATGACCCTATGCTTGGCTCAAAAGAAACTTCCCACTTTTATCCTTGGGGTAGTCTATTAACCCACCTATTCATGCGTCTTTTCTAGCGGAGTTATATCAAAGCTCAGCTTTCATAGCGGAAAACATGAGTGGACAGACGAACTCGAATAATGCTAAAACTGCATTACACTTGACTCATCCAATGGAGTCAGTGGGTAAAAATGTTTCCCTATATGTTATACAGAGTTAGTTAGTTAAGGGCTTTTTATAAGGCGTTCTGTGCAAAGCACCTTTGCCCGTCTCTAAAGTGTGGGGGAGAATTTTCCGGGAGGGGTGTTTACTTTAATGTCGCAGAACAGAGGGACGAATCTTATTTCAAGGAATGGGTCGCGAAGTGTAGCAACACTTGCGAGGGAAGGGGATTGCTACAGCAGAGATGCCGAGCCTGGGGCACAGGTAGGATTTAAAAGGGTACGTGAAGAGGCTTGCCAGCGTAGAGATTAGTTTTTTTTATTTTGTTCCTTGTTATCGAATAGCCGTTTGCTTACGTTACTCGAGTTCCTCCATTGAAAAAGAATAATTTTGGGTTATTAGAAACACCTGCAAGCACCATGACGTGATGCCGCGGGTCTTTATCCTGCAACCAGGAGGTGAGGTTACAGCACCCTCTCTGGCTGGGTAGCCGCCGCATAGAGGAAGAGAGAAGGGTAATAGAACAGATAGAGTGTTAGGGAGGGGTGTGAGTTGGTTAGTTGTTAGTCTTAGATGTGCTTAGTATGGTTAGTAGTCCTTAAGTGTCACTCTGAAATCGACAGGAAATATCACCTTTAATTGTCTTGCGATCGGATTATTTTTGTGCGGCTTTCTGAGAGCTTTAAATATGAACCTTCAGTCACGGTGCCATTTTAAATTGTCTGAAAGAAACTTAAATTCAAATAACCGTAGCAGAATGCCAACCAAACTTACTTTACGGAGCCCAAGCGGTGTATCTGTACAAGTGAGAGGTGTTTAATGACCCTCGATACATAATAGAGCTGCTAGAACATAAACTTTATTTGTTAAGGCTATGCATCTTAGTTTTAAGTCTCTTTCTACAAAAAACGCAGCTTAAATATTACAGATTATGATATTTTAATCAGGTCCCACAATGTAACATCTATTCAGGACCCAAAGTCTACCAGCAAACACACTATTCCATCGTTTCAAATCCATTGTAACGTCGAGCTACTCGTGTAAGACTTTGATACAGTACACCAACCCAGCGCACGTGGATTTACTTTTTTGCGGTGAGACATTGACAACCCCATTGGAGATGACCTAGAAAATAACATATTTCAACATTTCTAAGCCTAACGTCTTACTTAAAAATTGACGAGATGTTCAATATCGGCATTGCCCACTGGCGTCTTTCTCGTGTTTGTTAGTGATTCGCCATTCGCAAGCTTCCCGCGCTATTTCTTTCGGAAATCTTTTTTAGAAAAAAGTTTCAAAGCCGATCTTAGTTAGCGACAGAAGCATGCATGGTCTGGCATTTGCATGTAACATATCTTTGGACGTGAGCTATGAAGGTCAAATGTGGGTAACGATCTTTTGATCTCAACTCCTAAGATTTGGTGCTACAATGGAAGAGACTGCGCAAAACACGGGGGTACCCTGCGCTACCGTTCATACCAAGGAACATATGCTCAGGCACACAGCATACCTCTTCAGTTTTCAGACGGGAGCTGCAATGCGGCACATAATAACTACAGGCGGACCAAATTACTCCCAAACATCACTGCCAATAAGGGTACTGCAGTGCCTACATTTTGCATTGGACCGCGCATATACATGTGTTTTGATGAATGGCCATAACTTTTGAAATAATCAATATAGTCTCACAAAACGTAGTGTGAATGTATCAAACATGTGCAGAATTACATCTGCAAAATTTAGTGTTTGTTAACAGAATTGACTTTGATCTAATTGATTTTAAATGAAAGGGGTGTAGCGATGTCCCTCAGGCGATATTGCACGTGTTGGAGTATTAACAGGACACCCATTGCGCAATTTCCTATTCAATGTAGAGAACAATGGTTGATTTCAATCAGGAAGATACCATTTGGAACTATTTGCTTATCCGATCAGTTGTTACCTGCACTGAAACAAGTAGCAACATATCGGACAAAGTTCCCCAGAGGCTTGAAAACAGCACATTTGCATGCGCTCAGATATGACGTCATACCTCAATAACTCTTCTGGGTGTGTGGGCATTTTTTGGAGTAATGATACTGAACATGTTAAGCAGCATGTGTGCAAAGTTACACGGCTCTTCGTTTAACCGATACGGATGTATAGGTTTTGAGCCACAAGAGGTGTTGACGTCACCCCTATTGCCTAGCTGCACGTGCCAAAAATGACACGATAGGAAAAAACCAGAATACAGAAACTGATATGGGTAGAAACAGTATACTTTTAACTTGAAAATCAAAATATCTTTTTGGACACCAACGGTCAATTAGCTTAGTTATAAGCCGTTAAAGTCCAAGAGGCAAGGACCGATTTAGCGCGTGCATCCTTTGACAAATGCACCTCCTGCGGACAACGAGTAGGCGCTGTATCGGTTTTCTACCCAAGATCATGATCCTGAATCTTCAGGGATTTAATTTCTGTGCAACAACCTTTTACAACACGCCGGACAGCTTTTAGCACTTTGCCCCCTGTGTATAAAGTACCTTGGATAAATCACACGTCCAATATCAAGAAGCATGAAATCACCGTCTTATCACCGTCTTAGCCCGTCCTTTCGTGTATTTTCCGCTTCAGCGTTTGCACACCTGGACCACGAGAGCTGTTGAATTCTGTCACCTCACTCTTATGAAGTCATAAGCAGAAAACGAGAGCTACCTACCTCCAACACCAGAGGCGTGGATTTACCTCTCTCGGGGGAGTCTGGGTAACCCAAATAATATACCAAACTAGTGTTGAAACATGCTTAAATGTTAGTTTTTATTTTGAGGATTTAAACATGCTTTTCTGGAGTTCACCAGGCCATATGGAAGACTAAAACGCACTCCATATCAAACTATTACCTTTTAATACGGTGATTATTGACATGGTTTCAAATTTGGCCACCCCCAATTCTTTTCGAAACTCCTCGCCCCCGTCCTAGACGTCATATCTGCTCTTAAATTGAAAACCCCGCTTGCTGAATACCCTCAATATGTCTACATATAGCAGGCTCTCTTGCATCTACAACAGGGCGCTGGGAGTGGAGACGGACGTAATATAGGTGTTATTTGACCGACATGCAGACCGTGGCCAACGTCAGACATTGAGACATTTCTGTCTGGTGAGGTAATTAGCTGTGAGCGGCCTCGGAGCTGATTGGACGAGCTTCAGATGACTGGAGTGTCTCAGTCAGCACCGGCAGCTGCCTGAGATAGCGGGCGACGCCCCGAGCTTTCGGACTGACGGCTCGTTCGCATATTCAGAAGTACGGTGGATCCGGAGTCAGGGGGCAAACAGGCATTTACCCTCAAGCTCCTTGGTTTTGTCCATTTTTTTCTTAAAGTAAGCACTGCGTTTGCACGATTTTGGGCTCCACTGCTCTCCTCTCTCTTTCTCTCCTCCCTCTCCCTATACCTTTCTCTCTTTCAAACAACCGGTGTGGGTTCACTTTCGACCAGAAGCCCTCATTTCTTTGATTTAAAGAGAAAAGGACACCTTTAAGGGACTTAGACTGAGCTTTCACTTGGAAAGAGCACACCGGAAATCACGTGGCTTCATATTTGATTTCAATCAGAATTCACATTTTCAAAGAGACGGTGCTTCATAAAGCGGACTGTTGTTTGAGCGCCGCACAAATAGCCACACCACTAAGCCCCTTTCCCGCATGAGCCTTAAAACGGGCGGAGATGGCGAAGACTTCAATGCGGGGCCATGCAGGGGAGTTGGGGTTTGATAGAGTCAATATACGCTCTAAATACACGCTGCTTCTCCGAAAATGGTGAGTCCTGAGCCAAACTAAATATCGAATCTGGGACTTTCCATTACGCTCTATCGCATTGTGATTTCAGCTCAAAGATCAGTATAAAGACGTCAAATTCCCCAGAACTAATGACATAAAATGATGATCAAATAGATATTGTCCACTATCTAGCCCTGCGCTCAGCGGCAATTTTTTATCAATACTGGATGTAGCCATCTATTTAGCAAGAACATGGGAGGTGCTGTGGATGCTAAGGAAAGGCTCCTTCTATTACAACAGTTCACTTTGCATCACCAACTGTGCCAATCCTAAAGTGTAGCAGGCTAGCTCGTTGTCTTAGGAAGGATTGCTAAAAGCTTTATTTGTCTAACCATTCTAGGTATTTTAGTGTACTCTGGCCCCTAGTCTCTAAAATGATACCATAAAATCATACTCTAGTGACAGGCCTACATACCCGAGCTGTATCAGGCTCCTGGCTACTCCTATATATGTCAAGAGGGGATGAATTTTGCCCCCCCCTCCCTCCCCTCCTCCAAGACCTCAAAATCTTCTGACATGTTTGGAAAATGAATGCTGGGATTTACTCCTGCCACTTCTTATTCAATTTCTGAATACATTTAAATGCGGTGAAAAAGTTGGTAATAAGGGGAGAAAATCAAGCAAACAATACAGATTTTCGCATTGTCCATAAGTATAACTTCTTGCTCCATGTCTGATTTTCACAAAATTGATATGGACCGGCAGAAAATAGATGAGAAATAATTACACGATGTTTGAAAATGAGAAAAACGAAAATCGAATTAGGGCAAAATTGTTCATTTTGAAACAGCTTTTGTGTCATGCACGGGCAAGGCCGACACTCCCGAAAGACCTCTAACCAGACCACTGCAGTGCACTGGTACGGAAAAGTGTATTGTACAAGGCTTATCCGCCTACGCACCGATGGGTTTTGAGGCCAAAACCTGCAGGCATGTGTCAGTGTGCATTTCTCCATGTTGTCATTAATGTGAGTGCATAATTTACCACTCATTACATAAGACTCAATTGCAAGGGGTCGGCCAGCGGCGCGGCGGTTGCACATGTAGCGCAGATGAGAAACCCCAGACCCGGAGACCGCCAATGGGCGCCGTTGGAGTGCATGTAACAATATCTGTCTGCAACTGAGCGCATGTACCAGACCAGCAACAATCACACAGAAACATGGCCGAACACCGCCGGCCTGGTACATTTGTGCTATTTATGGTCCGTGCAATACGTGAAACCGACAATTTCATACATCGCAGCGCTCAATATTCACCTTTCTGACGCAGTTAATCACCCGAAAGTAGACTGTGTGAGCTCGCAACACATTTCACTTAATGAATTCGCCAGCAAAAGCCATAGACTCGAAGTATGTCAGGCGGAAGTGTTCCCCTTAATGATACTGCGTCGAGGAATGCACGGGAGTCTATGTTCCAGAGCGTTCTTGCTCAATCAGGCCCTCCTCAACCTCAACAGAGGGAGTGTGGTGCTTAGAAAGGCACCACTGTAGCGAGTGGAGAGCAGCGACAGGCAGGAGACTCTATCAATTCAGCACACTGTCAACTAGGCCCTCCGACTTCAGCAACTGAATGGAGCTACTTGTAACGATCTAATTACACATTTAGTCTTCGTGCCCGGATGCTAGTAAAATAAATGTATTGGAACACCGAAACTTATCGGTGAAGTGTAATAAGCAGGATAATTATATGGCGAATGATTTTTATACACCTCCTCATAGTCACTCTGACACTTGGGGGCCCTCAGGCCCCCTACCCCTAGCCTCCTTGTATCCGTCGCTGGAATCAATGTAAAACGTACGCATGAAAACTACACGATCTAGTTAATGTCACCTGAGCTATGAGGAATTCAATTCGTTGCTTAGACTATTTTGTCTTGCCCAGCTCTTTACTTAAACTCTCGCTTCATCTCTTCCAGGGTATTGAAGTCAGTGAAAGCAGACTAAGTATGTTATCTCTTCGTTAATGTGCATACCTAGTGCTTGCACCGATATTCCACCAGATACCCAGCCCTCAGGAACTTCTGTCACCAATTATCTATCAAGGCTGGGCAGAAGTCAATATTTTCAGCTGGTTCCATCACACCTAATTTGGTAATGTCACCAAGTATTTGAAGATTTTCAAGCCAGGCACAAGGAACTGGTGGTGGTGGGGTGGTTTAAGTATTAACATATTCCGCTTATGTGTAGGAGGTTTGGCATTCATAACTATTTAGCAGTCTTCATGGACCACGGTTTCGTTTATGACTTGAAAGCCCGCTTAATGGGGACATCGATACAGCACGGCCATGAGCGGTATTGTTTTTTTTTTTAATGAACACCCGGTTTTTTCGTTTGAATCAATCTCAAATTCACACAAAGGCAAAGCACATAGCCTGTGAAAATGAATCTCCATACTTTATGCTCCACCTGTCCAACTGTCCCAGCAAAAAATATGAAGATAACTTCTGACGGGGTGAAGAAGCGATCCTACACTCAGTGACGTAGCCGTGCCCAGTTGTATAGTTCAACACGTGTGGACCCAAACGCTTGCAGTTTTTTTAGCTTGCAGCAATGCAGCAGCCGAAATCACTTGGGGCTTGTGCAGTGGTACGGTGGCAGCTCTAGGATAGAGCCGCCCTGTCAACTCCAATTTCGGGTATTTTGAATGTTTGGACAGTTCAAAACTCTGTCTGGAAAGTAGCAGCGCGTAGTCGAGCAGGGGTGTACGGCTGGCAGCGAAGGGGCGACTGACAATGGAGGGGGTCAGTGTACAACAGACACGCCCGTTATCAGGAGAGTGCAGAAAGGGAAGGTTCCTCAGTCTGGAATACTTCCTAAAAGCAGTTTTTAGGCCTTTGCACAGCATCTCTCCAATATTTCACGGGTGTTTACGTTATAACGTGGGGTGCCCTAGGACCCGGCCTAGGCACCTCTCTGAACTTTACAGGGGAGGAGGCCATTCGTCTGCGTGTAAATGTTGCTAACGTACCTTTGTTTTCTCGTCATCTTGCAATAGTGTTCATTATTGAATCAATTAAAAGCTCTGAAACAAAGTTTCACGTCTGCTGTTTCATACGTAAAGGATCCGGAAAAACTCACCGATCTGGAGTAATCGCATCATCCGAGTGGTGTGGCTCTGTTGCTTCTGCTGAGGTTGGTTACAGGTCTGCGCTTCGGCTCGCCACCGCTGCTTCTGGTCTGAGTGTATGTCTGGCGTTGTGTAAAGAGACGGAGAGCTGTGCACACAGCGGTCCATCACCCCGCGTGCCCATGGGCGAGGGAGGAGGGGAGGCAGGACAGTGGGAGAAACCGCACCCGGTGCACGTGGCAGAGAACCCGCGAAAATTTGGGCAATGCCGGTAAGGACAAGGGATGGGTAATAGCTACTGTGGGTGTCAGAAGAACATGTTTAGATGGATGGTGTAGATTTTTCGTATCTGTACGCTGTTTTTGCAGTCAATGCCAATTCGAATGCCACAGTTGATAAAATGTCCCGAAATTTATAACCGGAATAGGCATGCACCAGCTGATTCTGGAAGCCACCAAGAAAAGCGAAGCAGAAGACTGTTACCAGATATGATAGCTGAAAAGGACGGGGGATAAATAAAGACGATAAAAGCACCGGTTACGAGATAATTGTCTTCAGTTCTAGGCATGTGAAAATAAAATAGCGTATCGCAACTGGGTAGAATGTGGTGCTGGTAGTTTGATTGCCGTCTCAAGCCACTCCAGTGCAATTATCGAAATGAATGGGAGAACTTTTGAAAGTCGATCGTTTAAGATGCTGAATTACACCCATCTTGCTTAGATAGATCGTACAGTTATCTTGTTATCTTATCTATGCAAGTCATGCTATTTTCACGAATGTTTGAAGAGCTATTGAGCAGATGGTAAACTGAGTCAGTCGTTGTACCTACTTATTGCTTAGAGCTCGTCCGGCAAAATTATGGTCTGGGCACTGGGACAAAAAACAGCACCTCCAGTGTGAGTCTTAAGGAGCAAATTGATTTTGCATGTGAAACATTATTGCAGATGCGTTTGTTCTAAAATAGCCATTTCGTTGCCTTTATGACTAGCCCAGACATACAGGAGCGTGAACGCAGATTTCTGCCCCTGGATTTGTCTCACCCTCACCTCACCAGAAAGACATGGCGATGTCCTTGTCCATATCCTTCCCTGCCATTTGGTAAACAGCAGGTCCCCTCTTGATTTAGGGTCAAGAATTGTGACAGGCTCTACCGGTTTGAAGGCAGTTGCGTCTCCACGAAATGAGTAAGGTAAGCAAAACTTCAACTGCCCTTGTAATCACCGACACCAGGCCGCAGCCGCGTGGTTCGATCGGCAGTGCGTGGCTTGCATCAGATCGGCATTGTGCCGATTGCTACCAAGGCTCAACGATGCCGATTCAATTCGTTTCTCTGAGATCGACCGGTGAATCAAGAGCGGTGTCGAAACGCGGCGGCGGCGCGGCGTGCTTTCTCGGCGGCGCGGCGCCACGCTCCGGCTCTGCGCCGTTATCGCAGGGCCATTGTTGCCACCCGGCGTGACGCGGCCGGCCTCTGTTGGCGCCGTGTCTCTCGTTGGCGCGCGCGCGCTTTCTGGCGCGAAATCGGCGCCGCCCCAGGACGCGGCGCGCCGTTCCGGTGGCCTCACTTCGAAACAATAGCCGACACATCACACACGCCGCGCCTGCGGCTGGCCGCCACTAATTGAAACTGTATCGCCTGCAGCTTTTTGTGGCGTTGGCTGGCGCGCTGTGTTAATTGGAATGTTAGCGGTGAATGAGCGATTGCAGGCAGCCGACCTCCACAGAGTGAAGGCACGTGCAGCCGCGACCAACTGGGACAGAAGACGGAGAAGAGAGCGCTGGTTTCTAATGAGTGGCGACTGCTTGCCTTCCGGGTGTTTTCGGGCCGCGTGCCGCTGCATATTCACCGATACAGATATTGGAAGTTATAAGCACCAGGCCCTGAGCTGACGCCTTCCACAGCAAATATCAATGTTGATATACTCGGATGTACCTATTTGATAAGACACGAACAAAAGCAGCATTCAGTGAGGCTTGCAGTCGTGGTGTATCGGTGCATAGTTTCTAATCGCTCTCTTTTGAGTTTTTTTAACTTCCATCTTAGATTTGGCGCACTGTACCAACTGGGACCACCTGCATTCAAGTGTGATCACAATTACTGCAGGAAACACCAGAAGCAGAAAGTGCTGAACATTTAAAGTGATAAGAGAGAGGCACAACTAAGACAAAAGTACACCTGAATTGAGTAAAAGAGCCAAAGCCACGTGTCAAAAAATAAGAGTAAAATATTTTGGTGAGGGCAATCGATCAATAAAATGTCACCATAGAGCAGCACGAGAGCCAAAATTCGGAGCAAAGCTAAGAATGGATTGTCGAAGAAATGTGTTTTCGCTCTGCCTTCATACCGAGTTCTAACACTATGAACGTCAGACGTGGGATATCAAGTATGGGCAATTCATAAATTTATGCGCATGAATATTGCATTGATTTAGCGGGATTCAACAAGGGCCAAACATTATTTTTGATAGAGACGCCAGGGTACCTATTGTGTCTTCTTCTGCAAACTTGTGCCTTCGGCAAAATTGAACCGGCGAAATTTTTCTCAGCAATCGTTCTACGGGAAGCAGATATTTACCATGTGCGCTTAAAGAGAATGTGGCGGTTATATCCTGCAGGTGACCCTGGAGCAGGTATATCCGGCAGGTGACCCTGGAGCAGGTATATCCGGCAGGTGACCCTGGAGCAGGTATATCCGGCAGGTGACCCTGGAGCGGGTATATTCTGCAGGCCGTTCTGGGTAAAAACGGACCAAATACTTCCCTTGCTCTTCATAGTTAAGAGCTCACGGTAGAGTTCACCGTTCAAACGAGGAAGAGACTCCCGTTCATGGGACTTGAACTGAGCTATGGGCCGGGAAGAGCATGCCAAAGGTCCTGATTTCATATTTCACTTCTCCCAGAACTCGCCTATTACGGGAAAAAAACAGCGCTTCCTAGGCGTGCTGCCCTTTGAACGCACGGATATCTACCACTAAAGCTGCCTTCCCACAGACGAAGGACCGGCGGTGGGTGCGCAGGCTCAGGAGCGGGGCGCTTGGTCGCGATAGGGTTGATACCCGTTCTAGATCACTTTGCTTCTCCGCAAACGGTGAGTTCTGAGACAAATGAGTTATCAAATACGGGGTTTTCCGGTATGCATGCTCTATCACATAGCCATCTCAGTTTGAATCCGGTTATTTCAAAGGCCTCACACCTCTTATTCCCTTTATTCGAAGGGCACTTTGAGTGTATGTTCATAAATACATGGGTTTGATTAAGCAAACTGACACTGTTTTGAGATTAACATTTTCAAAGAGCACCTAAGTGGTGGCCGATCCAGGGCTCAAGGGGACACATGCCCCCTTGCCCCTAGATCTGCACATGGTCCTGTCTATCGACGGGAAATAGGGCAGATTCCAGCTGTTTGTCACTGGATGCTATTGACAGGGAATTTTGTGACTGATTGGCAAACTGTTCTCATGTTGATTTCCTAAGGGCCTTCTGGAGATCAACTTAGAGAGCAGTAACCCCGGATACATGAGCAGTTTCAGTACGTTTTATTTACATACCACTCTCGGGAAAAGTCTCATCGATTCAAGCAGCCGGGAGCCCCAAAATCACACCCCCAACTACATGAGTCGATAAGCCTGCTCCGGCGGTTAGCACGTAAATACACGTAAATAGAGTGTCCGAAGCTGATCATGTATCCGGAGTGAGTTTCATCTTGTCTCCAGTGTGTTTTCGCTACCTGCAGGAACTGCCAATCGAAAACATCCTTACCAAAAAAGTATAAGAAAGACTGAAAATCTCATCCCTTGATTTCAGGCTGAGATTCGAGCATGAAACTGTTTTCTGTGTGCATTCTGTGGGCCCTGCCACATTTTTCGGTAGGGCTGGTTGGAAACACGTTTAACCACCGAGGGGAAAGCCAGATTTGAACTGATCGAACCAATTTATACTTGCCGTAAGACTGGAGTTTCAATTACTTTTCTCTCCCTCTTTTTGAGTTTAAAAGGTCCTAGGAAAACATTCAGCCGCGTCACCATCGGCCGAAAATGGGGAAAGAACAAATATATTTAGCCTTCAGCTAACATGAAGTTGCCTATTCTAAGACTAATCACTCTCCGTGTTGGGGCTCATTCCTGCCTTCACCTATATCATCATCAGCTTTTTTTATTTCATTTTTCATATACAAACAGGGGGGACAGAAGAAATGAATAGACCAGCAAAAGAAAACATGCGCAAAGCAAAGCAAAGGCTGAACAGCGAGCAACAGAATAGAACTTTACAGGCACATAGTATAAACAATAGGAAGTAAGCAACCAGAGCACGAGTGTAAAGGAGCACGTGTGTAGCATAGGCAGAATGAGCAAATCATAAAACCTAACAAAGAAACAGTAACCATGGAACGAGAAAGCAAACAGAAAAAGCGATAAAAACAGAGACTGACAGGATAACAGCATAACAAAGTAAGATGAGCGTTAGAGAACGAAATGAACAAATATAATGCCAAAACACAGTTAAAAGAGCAAAATAAAGTTACAAGTAAACAAAACGGGACGCAAAACAAAAATTAATAAGGTTTAGTTATAAGTAGATACGTAGAGGGCCCACATATGTTCAACATATTGAATCTAAGAAAATATTTAGTTATTAGAAGCAAGAACAAATATAAGAAATAAGGACAAATACCTAATCAAAGCAGGAACCAATCAAACTCAACAACATTCAAGCAAAGCAATCAAACCAAAAAAACTAGAAAACAAACAAAACAAAACAAATAACACAAAAAACCAAACTAGCTAAATCATACATAAACAAAGCAGGATATATCTAAACCACAGACAAAATGCGTTCGGCGAGAACAAATTAAGGCACTAGTGGGAAGAAACCAAAAACAAGAACAGAACAAAACAGTTAGGCAGTAAACAGACAAAACAGAGCAAGAGGGATAAAACAGGAGAATACCACAAATATACGTGTTAGGGATGGGGCCGAGTAAGAAGTTTAATTTATTTACACACTGTCATCGATCCCAGGCTAGAGCCGGAGCAGTGAAGAGCCGCTCGGATACGGAGGTCAGCTGCTGTCGTCTCTTGGTGCAAATAATTTTGTCAGCTCTTCCTCAATGTAGCTGAAATTAGAAAATCTTGCAACCAAAGGTAGAGACAACGAACCTCGCTTCTCCTCTCCTGCTCGGTTCAGACGCCTATGCATTCGATCTGGCGATCATGCATCCTTGTATGTACTATTTGCCATTAGCAGATTCTTGCCCCGGCAACTGGTATCCCTGTATGGATTCCAGTTGTCGTTAGAATGACGACATAATCAAGAGCTTCATATATTGTGAGGGAGCGAGCAACCTGTGCACTTGCAGTACACACACCAGAGTGAAGCCGGCCGGGAGGAGGGCTGCCAGCTGATGAAGCTGAGGCCACACCAGGTGTGTGTCTCCTGCCGACCGTTAACGACAGAGCTGTGGAGATGTGCCGCTAACCACGCAGATGCCGGCCGCTCGAGGCCCACCTGACTGAAAGCGCTGCAATCGCGCCATTAGCCAGCGGCGGCGAGCTGCGGCGCAGCGGGAAGCCGGCGCAGCTGAGGCGGCAGTAATGGGCCGACAGCCGCGCCGCGTCCGCCGCATTTGCGCTGATTAGCCCGCCACTGGTGCTGACAATATGACGGAACTAGAGGCAGTCAGGTGTTCATTCCCAGCGTGCGGAACTCGGCCGAGTTGGCTCCAAATATCGCGGCCATGCTCTGCTACACACTTGATGCGCCTAGCATCAGTCTCCGGTCTGGTGCAAACTCTGACATCGGAATTGCGACCTCTGTGCCGAATTCTGCAGCTTGTTTTAGTATCCCCAGCACAGCCGCATCTGCTCTCGCCCGAGTGATCCGGTGAGAGCGGCATAAAACACAGCACAAACAGGGCGTACACACCCACCACACACCGGCGCGCTGGTCGCCTCTGCTCCCCGCGTGGGTGTCTGTCTGCCAGAGTGCGTGTGTATCGATTGGTCGGCGGAGTCGGCCGCTCCCACGCTCTGCTGAGCCGACGCGCCGCGCTCCACACAAAGCCTCCACAGTTGGTCGCACCGAGAGCGCCGCCGAGCTGTCACAGCAGTTGTGTTCCGCCACACTTCACCTCCTCTCCCCCTCCCTTCCCCCGCCGCAGCCGCCGCTGCAAACGGCGATCACTGCAGTCACGCGGCCAGCCCCAGCATATACCTGCGGCCACGGAGTCAGTCACAGCAGTCATAGAGTCCGTCGCACCAGTCACTCAATCAGTCGCACTAGTCACGCAGTCGGTCACACCATTCACACAGTCAACTACACCAGTCATGCAGCCAGTCGCACCAGTCACAAAGTCAGTCGCACCAGTCACAAAGTCAGTCACACCAGTCACCAAGTCAGTCACACCAGACTATGAGATGCCCGTGCGGCTTCCATTAGAACCTCGTCACCATAGCTACCACCAGGTCATCAGTTCTGACTTGAGTCCTACTGTCGCTGACCTCAACACTGACTGAGCCGGTGCAGAAACCAGCACCACTGCTAGACCCCACCGACCAAGTCCTGCCATCAGCGCGGGCATCAGTGCCTCCAAGCCCTACCATGCCATTAGCACGGGCAAAGTGCCTCTAAGGCCTGTAGTGCCATCAGCACAGGCAAACTGCCTGCCAGTGGTGGATACAAGGGAGACTAGGGGCTCAAGCGCCCCCCCCATGTTCGAGTGCCTTCAGTAAATGCATAGCCAGAGGCTGATTAGAGGTAATGACGAAAGAGGCCCGAGCCCCTGCCCCCCCCAGATGAAGTCCGGGATCCGCCACTGGTGTCTGGTATAAGCATCTCCACCGGCAAAGAATTCAGGGGCCAGTGAATTTTCAACCTTCTGCTGACAAGGAATTCATGCATCGGAAAGCAAAAGCCTGTCGGATTTGTGGTCATTGCTGCTTTCCCCTCTGCCGTGTTAGAAAATTTCGACTTCTCCTGAATTTGGCTGAAGTCGGGAAATTTTTCGATGAAAAGTGGGAGGAGCCAGGCCCCCTGTCCCCGCCCCTGTCCCAACGCGCGTGGTGTCTGCAATGCTAGTGCAGTGCTGCCGGTGCCGGTGGCAGTGCCTGCAGTGGCGACGGCAATGCAAGTGCAGTGCCTGCAGTAGGGAAGGCAGTGTCAGTGTAGTGCCAACAGTGGTGCCTGCAGCGCCAGAGCAGTGCTGCCGGTGCCGGTGGCAGTGCCTGCAGTGCCATTGCAGTGACAGCAGTGGGGACGGCAGTGCCTGCAGGCGACAGCTCCGCCACCCGGGACGACGCAGCCCCTTCCACCAGCGCAGGCCCTGGGGCCCGGTCGGGTCGGCCACCGACTCGGCGTCGTAGGTTTTTGTAGCCGGCGACGGTGCGAGGCAGGCCGACGTCGATGCCAGCGACGCCGCGGGGCGCGTCACAGCGGCGGCGACGATTAACGAGTCTGGCCTCTCGATAGTTTCTGTCACCGCCGACCCCTTATCGATAAGGTATTGGTCTGGTGTGGGTGATGGTCGCCGCTGCCGCGCTGCGTGTCGGCGCCGCCGTCGTCTGCGGCGCCGGTGGGGGCGGCGGCGGCGGCGGCGACACTCCCAACTGAGCCTGAGCCTCACAGTCCCGGCTCTGGCCGGCGCCGCCGGCGTTGCAGGTCGAAGTGGCGTCATGTCGACACGTCGGCGCCGCGGAGCCGTTTTTTGTCGGCGCTCGCCGGCCGCTGCATTCCCAGCCCTAATGAATGAGCCCGGAATAAATTAAAGTATTGAGCCCGGCTGGTGCGGCGGAGCGGCGAAGTTAGCGCCGGGATGATCGTGCACTCGAGCCAGGTCATTCTTTACCGAGATTAATGTCTCGGCGTCGACCACCCGCCGGTGGTGGCGGCGCCCGCTGCGATTGCAGTCACACGCAGAGTCATCTGGTGGGAAAACGGGCAACTACCGGCGCCAGCGCTACCGGCGCGGTTCATCGCCACCTCGCGACTTAGCTCTCCGCGGAGTGGCCGGGCGCGATGGACTTAAGAGATCGCATCCTTGTGGTTACGGGCACGGCAATATTCGAATGTTTGCTTACTTACTAGAAAACGTATCTAGAGGTGAGTTCCGCCAGTGGCGGTTCCAGGGGGGGCAAAAGTCATTTGTCCCCCCCACCCAAAACGGAAAAGCTCGGAGCAACGGTATGCTTTTGCCCCCAAATTGTCGGCCTCCTTTTTGACCCGGCTCCTTAGTTTAAAAGCAAGATTTTGGTGCTTCAACTGAACCAGCCAGCTTCAAACAGAACTAGTCAACTTCAGTGTGAACATTGGACCTTGGTCCTCTTGATATTTAAAATCGCTTTTGAGTGAATGGTCCTTGGATAGCAAAAGCAAGCATCTTTTGGCTACATCTTTCACCCCATGACGTTTCTTTTTGCTTTCCGGCTTGGGTTTATTCCCCAAACCTGCCGTCTAGATCCGTCACTGGGTGCCGCTGCTAAATTTCTGACAGCCTTACTTTTGCTACCTTGGCCTGCTGAAACCGCTACCACTACTAACACATCTTATTTAAACTCGCGAAATCCCTACCCGCTACTTCGCTTCTCTGGTATTGCTACTTTATTAACACGCGCATTGACGGGGGTCTGAGCCACCTTCGCATTGACGGGGGTCTGAGCCACCTTCGCATTGACGGGGGTCTGAGCCACCTTCGCATTGACGGGGGTCTGAGCCACCTTCGCATTGACGGGGGTCTGAGTCACCTTCGCATTGACGGGGGTCTGAGCCACCTTCGCATTGACGGGGGTCTGAGCCACCTTCGCATTGACGGGAGTCTGAGCCACCTTCGCATTGACGGGGGTCTGAGCCACCTTCGCATTGACGGGGGTCTGAGCCACCTTCGCATTGACGGGGGGCAGGTACCCGCCCCCCTAAAATCTCGAGAACCACGGTAGGTAGCGAAAAACAGTAAACGGCGTTGGGCTGCCCATCCACTTCTCCATCGAAAACATTTGAACCATTTTTTGTCAGGTCACATGTAAGGTCACGAGAGGTCAAAACATGCCGTCATAGGGATAACATGTAAATTAAGTTTTTCGGCCATTACATCTGAACAAGTAAAGATAAAGCAAAACGACTTGAACTGTATGAATCCTCTCAGCAAGCCAAATCGAATGATATATAATTTGACCTTGCTAGGTCAAATCAAGGTTTTAACCTGACCTGAGGTCAGGTCAGGGCCAAATTAAATAAAATGCATATCATTAGAACCGCAAAGCCTAGGCGAGTCTAATGCAGCTAAAATAAATGCTCTATCACCATCCGTTACTGAGTTATTCCGTAAAAACCATTTTTCCCGTGTATTTCCAATGGAGAGGTCATGCCTCGTACCTGACCTTAGGTCATTGATATCAAAAATACCGGAACATATTTTAGAGAACTCGATGGGGCCATTATGTGATATGAGTTTCAATCGGATAAGTTCACCCTGCTCCGACTTATGCTATCTTAAACTTTTTTAGGTCGGGTCACTTGACCCGTACTGGTGACCTGACCCGAGATGACCTAAACTTAAAATTTTCACAGAAGTTGTAAAATGATGAGGAAAAAGGTATACCAAGTACGGCGGCGCTACGCGCCGCTGTTTTTTGCTGTCTCCGAAAAACCCGAGGGGTGGGTACCCACCCCCGTCAATGCGCGTGTTAAGGAGGCTACTAAAGCCCTACCCATGAAATTTTACGTGATTTTTGTGTGTAAATTATGAGGCTGATCGCTTGTTTATTCCATCGGCAGATCCAAAGGAGGGCCCGATCGACCCTCGGCGCCTCTGAAATGGTCACAGCGCCTCCTGAAGGGTCGATGGCGCCCCTCTTACCTACCTGTCACATTCCCATTCCCCCTCCCTTCAGGATGCCATTATTGGCGTCCCCACGATAGGGCTTGCGCCCACACGATATATTTTACAGTCCAAAAGTGACACCTTCTAGTCCGATGGCACCCCCTTCCGCCGACCATGTGCCCACCTCTTGGTTGACAATCCTGGATCTGCCTATGGCTTATATGTATGCTACATCCAAAATTAAATGTTTTTGTAAGAAATGCAAACAAACTCCTGCAACACAACATTCACTCAATTTCATTTTCTAAAAAAAATAAACACTATCACCGATGCCCTGCCAATGAAAATCTACCTAAGTAGGGGAATGGTGGAGAAACGGATTAAAGTAGGGGACCGCCCAAATCCGAGAATGACATGCTCACAGTGCCTGACTAGGCTGCAGGCTTGTGAGAGGGGCAACAGGGCCCAGCAATTGGAGAAACTGTGTTTTGATTCAGAAAATCGACAAAAATCGAAGGGCTGAGCCGAACGTGTTTGCCCCCCCCAACCACGCTGGATCTGCCTCTGCGTGCACCTACATGCATAAGCTAACAATTAGTAGAAGACATTATATTCAAGCAATAACAATGCAAGTTAGCCCAGTACACCCTAAGGCTGGGTGCTTAAACATTATCCCCAAGTACTTAACTCAGCGGCCATTCCTTGAAGACGCATATGTTGGACTCCATATCTTTGTGGGGTTTCCAAGCAACATCAAATATTTGAAATAAGATTTGTGTGGTCCATTATAGTATATTTTGGATCGAATTGGCAGGATTCAACAGAATAGTCGCCAACCGTTCACACGGGGTAGCAGTCGTCCGTAGCTCGTGGTTGGTTGAGCCTCCGTCAAGAGGGGTGAAAGAGGCAGTTTGCTCCCTCAGGTCTGTGAATACGTCCCTTGGCCACGTTGGCTGCCCATGCTGGACTCAAGAGTACTCCACATACCTAGGCACGGGACAGTCAAGCACATTCGAAGTGCTGGAGCTTTGCTGTAATGTCTCCTTGGCGCTGATTAGGAGGAGTCGCCCAAGATGCAGACAATCTGTATTCCCTGCTCACCATTGTTTGATCCTCTTCACTGTTGGCTGATCAGTTTGGCAATTTGATTGCTTCCGTCACACTTTGACCAAGTTGTATGATTATTTCCCGATATACTTGTTAAGACCGCTAACTCCTAGAGAAAAACGTACGTCTGGAGGATGTCCCTCGTAATGCCCGCAAAAGCTTTCTCAAGTGATATATTTGCGCCTCTCTCAGGCTTCCTCGGACCATTTTAGAAGACTATTAGATCCATACTCGTCAGAATAAGCGGGGGCCAAGAGGGCCTACTCACATGTCTAGCCCAAATTTTCTTATTTCAATTAAATTGGATCCAAACAGGAAAATTTTGGTGACAATGCGTGCAGAAAGTAACAAGGATTCCAAGTTCGATGTTTTTTGTTCTAGAAGTAAATATTTCCCGTTAGCGGGAGGTTCAAAATTAACTGTCCCCTCGTTTTTTGCCAGAGGCAGCCCATATGCTTAGATCCATCATCCTGGCCCTGTGTTTCTTGTCTGTTTTAGCCTGGGAGCCCACCCCCTCCCCGCCCTCCGAGGCAAACTGCCACACAGCTGTGAGGAATACTTGTATGCTGCGGGACAAACAGGACTTTTGCCGCAGTACCAAGTTACTTACACGCGCATACATTCGGTGTCTCGAGAGCTCACTGAGTAGTTCATTCAATACCACTCAGCTAAAGAGTGTTCCTCTTAAGACTTAAAGGAGACTGGACTTCACTTGCAAAGTCGAATCTTTGAGTGAAGTTCCCAATCAGGGATCTTTTTGCGGAAGACCTTTCAACAAATGTTTAGTACGATGCATACATATAGTGTTTTGTTGATATACTGTCTCCATCTCCGCAGCAGAGGGTCATTTTTAATTTTGCGACACATATGTCATGTCAAGTTCAAACCCCTTCTCAGCTTCTTCATGCCAAAAAAGTCAAAAGGAAAGCCCCTAGCCATAACAATGCTATGTCCACTAAAAATAACTCTTCAAACACTAATACACAATTCGTGGCCATCTTCAACCGTCTCTACTAGATGCCACAGTGTTCATTAACCTTCGCCCGGGTGGGGGTCTTTTAGACCCCCCTCGGGTTTTTCCAAAGTGACCAAAAAACGGCGGCGCGCAGCGCTGCCAAACTTGGTCTGGCTGTTCCTTCATCATTTTTACATCTTTCCTGAAAATTTTGGCTCAAGGTCATATCAGGTCAGGTCACCAGGCCAGATGAAGTGACCTCACCTCAAAAAATACTTAGGACCGCATAACTAAAAGAAGGGTTAATCGATCAAGTTAAAACTCATACCGCATATTGGGCCCACCAGGAGCTACAACATTTGTTCCGGGATTTTTGATATTGGTGACCTAAGGTCATGTGCAGAGCATGACATCCCCATTGTCAATACATGGGGAAAATCACGAAATGAGCTTTTCTCAGTAAGTATGGATGGAATCAACTTCAAACATCGGTCGCGACTTGCTCTTAGCCCATTTCTGAAGCTGATGCCAAAATGTTTGACTTGTGACCTTTAAAAGGTCACCTTAGGTCAAATAAGCATTTTTTGTGTTTTTCTCTATAAATTCTGATTAAACTAAGATAGAGCTTTTATTTCGTCACCAAAGTGTTTGTATAGTCACTGGAAGTCAAATGTTATACATCATGACTATACCAGGTCAAGTTGGGTCAGACCGTTGACCTGGGTCAGGTCAAATTCTTAAATTTGACCTGGCATAGCAATATTATATATCATTCGATTCGTATTGACGAGAGGATTGCAATGGTGCATAAACTATGGCTGTATCTTGTTTGGTTTGGAAGCTATTAGCGAAAAAGTAAACGCCCTTATGCATGGGTGGCTATGGACATTCCCAAGAATATGCCCAATATTTAGTGACCTGTAGCTCCCTAGGCTTTGACCTGACAGGAAAATAAATGCCTCTGCAATGAAAGCGCATCTCAAGAGCTTTCGAATGGTATTAGAAAAATGTTTCTAGCTATCATAGTTTCTGAGATATATGAGGTTTTCTTAGTACACCTCATATTAGCGATTTTGACCTTTTTTACCTCTGGTGACCTTGATATTGACCTGACAAGAAAAATGACCGAAGTATTTTCGATATTATTTTCAAAGAGCTTTCGATTGCCGTTTTGCGCTTTTTTCTAGCTCTCTTAGTTTTTGAGATCGTGGGGGGTCTTTTTAGCCCCCCACCAGGGCGAAGGTGGCTCGTACCCGCCACCGGGGCAAGGGTTAAAGCTATCCCGTAGTTGCTTAAAGCCTTTCCCTGTTGGGAACTGATTGAAAATAATTAGGTACCATAAGTCAAACGTGCATCAAGCCTTGACTAATCTATCAAACCTTGCAGCACTTTGTAAGGTGACGCAAGCCTTCAGCTTTGTTATTTTTACTAAGGACTTTATTTCGGTGGTGCAACCAGAAATTCACCAAATAAGTCCATCCCACGGTAACCAATCTAGGTCACCAGGGAATTATCAACTAGTCATGCACGTACAGAAGCTATTGCGAAATCCGTGTGATCGAGATGAAAACAGAAATGGCCTACCTTCCCCAGTTGCACTGAATAATGAGGGGAGATGCAATAGCTACTCAGCGATTGAATATCTTATGACCACCCTTACCATAGACCTCAATGTTAATTCTCATTATGTTCTAAGCTCTGTCTTGTGGGTATTTGTGCTGTAGCGCATGCTCTCTCTTCCAGCTTTTCTGTACCGGGGGACATATATTTTCAGCCACAGTAACATATTGCACCGCAAGACTCGCGCTATCGAAATATGGACGTAGGATGCATTTTTGTCCATATTATGCCCTAAAACCTTATGAAATTGTGTGATAATTTAAGTTCTTCATTAGCCAGTTGAAGTAAAAATTGACCAGGAAGCTGTAATTTCCGCCAAGGCGCTGTGTGGCAATGGTCAGGTTGTATTACCCATGGTAGGCAGGATTCCCCTGTAGTTACTGCAGCCGTTTCCGCCCTCCCTGACAGAGGAGTCGACATTCCACACCCCTGCACTACGGGATGCAGATACCTAACATTGACACCTCATAGATCGTTCTCCAGGTTTGTCCGAAAACTTTCAAGAAATTAGTCCTGACCATTACCAGGGGCGGATCCAGCCGATTAGTTTGGGGGGCCCATGTCGGCGAGCGAAAATCAAAAGTGTTGATCGGTGCAGGCGGCGACCGGCAGAATTGAATTGGTGCAGTAAATCAAGTTTTCACCTTGAAAGTGGTACCTGCCTTGCAAAGGGACAAAAATACTTCATTTTTCATTTTTACTGACGAAGGTTGTCCTTTCCCAGGGGAAGTGGGTAAAAGACGGTTTTGCCCCCTCTATCTCACTGGGGGGGGGCATAGACAGATTCCCCTCGCCCTGAATCCGCCCCCGACTATTACACCCTGATAAAAAATGAGCCTCATGAAAATGGTTATAGAAATAATTTGGAGAAGACAGACTCCGAGGGCCAAATGGTTACACAAAAAACTTAATGTTGGAAAATATTGCAGGGGATTCCAGGTTTGTAAATTTATATTTTACTTGTAGAGTTCCGTGCAAAGGCACTTTTGCCTTCTATTGGTTACACTGCTGGATTACGCAGCCGCCTTAGCTCAGAGGCAGAGCATCTGTCTCGTGAACAGGGGGGCGTGAGTTCGATTCTCACGGGCGGCATCTGTTCCATTTTCACATATAGGCAAAACAGTTGACGTGCCCTAACCCCCCCCCCACACACACACACACTGCTGGCTTATGTGGCCACAGGGCACTTTCCCTCTCAATGAAGTTCACAAACTATTTCAGGCGCTTTTTGGAGAATTATGTTGACTGCTGTTTTTGTTGTTGCTGCTGAAACACTGATATTTTTATATATGACGCGATTTCGGTGGGGCTATCTATCTCGGGACAGAAGCTGGCTTGGCATGCTATTTTGATCTTTGTAAGCCATGTATGTGTTGGTGCAGGTTCATAGGGGAAGTTGATCCCTGCTCATAAGGCTTATGTACTGGTGGTAATATGCGTAGTATGGTAAATGTTGCGTAAATATCCCATAATGCACGTCACGCGGACGTTTTGACGCAATTAATATGCTTTTATAATCATTTTCGGTAAATTTAAGTTTGTGGTGCTTCAAAATTATGTCGGAACACTTTAATCGGCACAAAATAGTGTAATAACCGAATTGGGGAAACAAATCAGGAGACGCTTTTTTCAACAGGCCCCGGTCCATTCTTCTGAGGAACACATTTCAATCATAGGATCTCGTTCGGACTTCCTCCACAAGAAGATATTGGGGGTCGGAGCTTTCGTACTGTATTACAGTGCTTCGTCAGCGATGATCGTTCGGAATATAAGGGGGATAAAAAGGCACAAGAGAACACACAGTACAAAAATTGAGCTCAGAAAAAACATGCGACATCAATAATCTACACGTGACAGCAATAAACCATTGACTTCCTAGAGCGACCTAAGAAATTATAAATACATTAAAAGGTAAAGTTTTAAAAAACGCATCTTTAACATGGAAACGCTCGAGTACTAGGGTTAGCAAGAGAGGGAGGGGGTTTAAGACAGCTACAATAAAACACGCAATACTCGCAATACTCACTTATTAATTATATAAAAGATGGGGAAGCTATAAAAAGGGGGCGGGGTAGAGAACAGGAGTGGAGAGGGGGGGTTAAATGTTACAATAAAAACACACAACATTCACTTATTTATGGTAAGAAAATCCAAAGCTATAAAATACCTATTATCGATTCCATATAATGCAAACTTTCGCTTATTTATGATACGAAAAAGGAAACACTATAAAATACATACTATCTAATCAAATATAAGAGACAGTATTATATAAACATTGTCAAAATATAAATCAGTAAAGCCTACGATACATCATGTAAAAATGCAATGAAAACATTCAAAAAACACTATGATCGAACATTCACATTACACAAGATCAAGAGGAGCTTCCATCCTAGGAACAGGCCCGACGAATTATAGGAAGCCATCTATCGTTTAAGAGAGAGCCTGAGTTCCTATTTACACTGGCATCATTAGGAGAGACGAGCAGAGTTTGTCGACGTCCACGAGTTTGGATGTAGGCCGATTCCATAAGCAAACGCATCTGGTGGTGGGCTGCGTGGTTGAGTATCTTGACTTGCGAAAAGGCTGGAGTGCACTGCCGGTGCTCACTGAAGGCTGATGCCTTCAGTTTGGAGGGCACTTGTCCTCTCCAGCTGTTGCGGTGCTCTTGAATCCGTGACTGTACTTCTCGATCAGTTTCACCGATGTAAATGACGCTCTCCCCTCCTACTTTGCATGAACACTCGATGAGGTATATCACGTTGCTTTTCTGTGAAGTGGGCAGCTGGTGCTTAGCCTTGCTGCACACCAAAGATCCTACGGTTCGCAGCGGTTTGGACACCAGTTCTATGCCGATCTTGTTGGCTTCTCTTTTGAGTTGGTAGAAGTCGTGTCCTGCAAACGGCACAGAGAGGCGGGTGGAAGGCTTGCTGGTGTCGTCAGGGTTGGGAGGCGCGGGAAGAGCACGAGCCTTGAGTTTGAGATCTTTTCTTGTTTTTGTTATCACCGAGTCTATGAATTCCCGGGGGTAGCCATGTTGGCAGAACTTCTTGCTTATAAATTCTAGTTCCTTGTTGCAGTCACTGTTCCTGGAGCAGTATCTTAAGGCTCGAATACAGTCTGATCTGATGGCGGATCTCTGGTATCGCTTTTCCGTGTAGGATTGGAATGCAGGCACTTGGTTTGTGGCACAAGCTTTGCGGTACACTGATGTTACGAATGTCTTGTCTGTTCTCGTTATTAGTATGTCCAAATACGGAATTGTGCGGTTTTCTTCAAATTCTTTAGTCACTTTGATACTAGGATCTTTGCTGTTAAGTAGTTCCACCCAAGTGTTGACTGAGGCATCATCACCTTCGAGAAGTACCAAATAATCATCTGCATACCTGCAGAAGCTGTAGACGTGGACACCGCAGGTGGCAGCTAGGGACTGGAGGCTGTTTTCCCATCGGCCCATGAACAAATCGGCTACTACCGGTGAGTAACTTTTTCCCATGGCCAGGCCGGAAGTCTGACGGAACCACCTCTCTTTATCGCCGTCTTGAACCACAGCATGACAGTTACGGATCGAAAGGTCGAGGAGGTCAGCAACTGCATCAGGCTTCAGACAGGTGACTTCAGAGAGAGCTTCCTTGTGGGCGTGAAGAAGGACACGGATGAGTGGTATGGCCTGTTCGATCGGTATTGACGGAAACATAGCTTCGACGTCTAAAGAAACGAGGCGGCATCTGTTGGCGATGTGTTCCTGTTCTCGTAACATTTCCAACACCTCCATTGGTGACTTAATGGAATGAGTGGGTCTCGGGAGGACCTTGAGGCATGATGTCAAGTGTTTCGTCAGCTCGTAATCTTCGTCAGCTCGTAATCTGGTGCAGCAAGGCTAAGCACCAGCTGCCCACTTCACAGAAAAGCAACGTGATATACCTCATCGAGTGTTCATGCAAAGTAGGAGGGGAGAGCGTCATTTACATCGGTGAAACTGATCGAGAAGTACAGTCACGGATTCAAGAGCACCGCAACAGCTGGAGAGGACAAGTGCCCTCCAAACTGAAGGCATCAGCCTTCAGTGAGCACCGGCAGTGCACTCCAGGCTTCTCGCAAGTCAAGATACTCAACCACGCAGCCCACCACCAGATGCGTTTGCTTATGGAATCGGCCTACATCCAAACTCATGGACGTCGACAAACTCTGCTCGTCTCTCCTAATGATGCCAGTGTAAATAGGAACTCAGGCTCTCTCTTAAACGATAGATGGCTTCCTATAATTCGTCGGGCCTGTTCCTAGGATGGAAGCTCCTCTTGATCTTGTGTAATGTGAATGTTCGATCATAGTGTTTTTTGAATGTTTTCATTGCATTTTTACATGATGTATCGTAGGCTTTACTGATTTATATTTTGACAATGTTTATATAATACTGTCTCTTATATTTGATTAGATAGTATGTATTTTATAGTGTTTCCTTTTTCGTATCATAAATAAGCGAAAGTTTGCATTATATGGAATCGATAATAGGTATTTTATAGCTTTGGATTTTCTTACCATAAATAAGTGAATGTTGTGTGTTTTTATTGTAACATTTAACCCCCCCCTCTCCACTCCTGTTCTCTACCCCGCCCCCCTTTTTATAGCTTCCCCATCTTTTATATAATTAATAAGTGAGTATTGCGAGTATTGCGTGTTTTATTGTAGCTGTCTTAAACCCCCTCCCTCTCTTGCTAACCCTAGTACTCGAGCGTTTCCATGTTAAAGATGCGTTTTTTAAAACTTTACCTTTTAATGTATTTATAATTTCTTAGGTCGCTCTAGGAAGTCAATGGTTTATTGCTGTCACGTGTAGATTATTGATGTCGCATGTTTTTTCTGAGCTCAATTTTTGTACTGTGTGTTCTCTTGTGCCTTTTTATCCCCCTTATATTCCGAACGATCATCGCTGACGAAGCACTGTAATACAGTACGAAAGCTCCGACCCCCAATATCTTCTTGTGGAGGAAGTCCGAACGAGATCCTACGAAAATCGACTCCACAGTATGGCCTTTAAAGAACATTTCAATCAGCTTTTGAGGCGTCTGGAGAGCGATCACGCCAGTGCTGAATCAGTCAAGGATCGATTTTTGTTTTCTTCTGTAGACACATTCCACAGGGCATTCGGGCGGGTACATACGTGTCGTGCACAGCAAACATTTGGAGCTCGCGTCTGAAGGGTATTTAAAGAGTTAAATTAATATTTACATATAGCTATGACCCTATGGTCCAGAACCGGTTTTACATGTCTTACTTATTTTCTTCTCCTATAGCATTCCAGAACTATTTTTCTCCTTCATCTATCACTTGTTCTCCCCACAACAACAAAAGTACAAAATCAGTGGAAAATACGAACCAAATGTGCAGAAAAACCCTTCTATATATAATTCAAGATTTAAACTAATCTGGTGACATGGCTGACCTGCTCTGATCTCTACTCAGGTGCGTGGATTTTGTCGCTTTCGGGGTGCCTGGGTACCCCCAATCATGTGCTGGGTGCCAACAATGGTGATTTAGGCACCCCGAACCAAAACGTAAAGTAAAGGTTAAACAAAATACTTGAAGCAGGGAAAATATGAAGATATATAATCTGCGCTATTTCATACCATCATAATAACCATTCTGCATATGACCTAAAACTTCACCCTTAATTTACAAGGAACACCAGTAGACATCATAGGCTATGAGTAAGGTAGCTTACTCAGCACTGGATTTCAAGCGGTGATATTGTGTGATATGATAGCGATATGATTTAAGCACTCCATACGCGGCTGCAAAACCAACTGTTACGCATATTGGCTGAACGGGGTTATACCAAACGGGGTTACCAACTGTCAGGGTTCTACGGCGTCGCCAACTCTCCCTGTTGGGAGGGATTTGTGGAATCACATCAGCTTATTTAGAGGCTCCACCGGGACTTGAACCCGGGACCGGTGACCTAAGAGACAGGTATGCTATCCACTAAGTCACCTATCCCCCTTGCATGTTGTTAATGGTGATTAAACTGAATAAATAATTTCTTCAGGAAGTCAGAAAGGAAGCTTTTTATTAAGGCTTATCAGTTTATTCTCCGGTCCTCCTTTTCTATCATGTTCTATGTTAATTCGTTATAAGTGAGGCATGTATTTATCAGGGCTGGAGTTAGTGTGTGATTTCGTTGCATTAATAAAATACAAGTTAGATTATTTTGCCATTTTGAAAAAGAGAAGTTCGCTCTGTTATGGCCAATAAAGGCGACTTACCAGTAAATACATAAATCATACGTTTGGTAGCACAATGCCTGTCAAGCCTGGTAGCTCTCACATGCAACAAATTTCTTCATCCTGGTCACTTGGCTTAGATGGGACTGCTTAGTAAATTATATCTCGCTGTAGCGTCTTATTCCAGTTGCTAGAATTTGAAGATGTTTCACTCAATGACTTCTGTCGGGGCTTTGACCGGTCAATTATTTGAGAAGGTACGTGAGCCGTGGTTAAGGCTGGATGCCCTTTTATTCTTACAACATTTCAGAAGGAATATGACTAGAAATATAAGTAAAACCAAGTGCAACACCCAAAATGGCCATATCCTACTTCCTGGAATTTGATTGCAGAGGCTAGAACCAGTGACGGCGGAACGGTCGAATTTCAGGTGGGGGTAGAGGGGCTCCATGGACTTTTCAACCCATTTCTTTCCAGTCAACGCTATAGGGTTAGTGTTAAAATGTCTTATTTAAGGGGGGCACCGTGCCCTGGTGCCCCTCCCCCAGTTCCGTAGCCAGTGGCTAGAACTGCACTAAAAGTGAATTGAACTAATGTTCAGTCTACTTTAATACGTTTCGGTTACAACTCCAATTCCAAAGAAATATGAGGCTTCATTCGTTAATATGACCTTCTTGTAGCGTAGCTGTGGACCCCGATCAAAAACAGGGGGATTCCACGGTACCGAGGGGCCTCATTATATATTGCACTCCCTTACATTTTGCACTCCTTTGCTTGATCTCTTGCCAATTCTCAATATGTTTGAACTATCAGCATAACCATGCCAAAAATTAGGGAACCAAACTGAGTGTACCTTTCTAAATACGGAAAGTACTTGCGATTCCGTGCGTCGCAGTAATGCACTGCGGGATAGCAACACTTCTGCATCTAAATACCAGCCAATACGCTTTGGCTGAATCAGCCGATCAGTGAAGTGCGGGATAATCAGTTCCCTGGGTCCGACACCTGGCGACACAGCTGAAGTGATGCGGCGCGCAGTGCTGGCAGCGGCGCGGCCGCCGCGCCGGCGGGTTGTGCTGCGTTGCCGCTGCAGAGGTGGCGCCGCTGAGCGGGTTCCTTCAGCAGGGGGCGGGGCGCCGCGTGGGGGCGGTGCTTGATGCTTCCCCGGTGGTCACCGCATCACGGGCCGCTCTGCCCGGCGGCTGCGGCGCTCTGCCCGGCGGCGCAGTGAGAGGTGGGGCCCTCTATTGATTCAGCGGCGCCTGAGAGCGCGCAGGACGGTGCGATCGGGTGGCCGACGGACGGCGCCACCCAGGTGATGAAATGTTTCCAGGGACTGCGCGGCCCGTTAACGCGATCAGCAACGATTGGTGGGCGCCGCCGCCTGCCAGCCTGCCAGCCGCGGCCTCGCAGCGGGAGACAACTAATCCCATCAGCTGCTCTCTGCCTCTCTCTCCTCCCCCTCTCTCTCTCTCCCTATCTCTCTCTCCTCTCCTCTCCCTGCTAGTGGTAGAGGTAGAAGCTAAGGGGAGGGGAAAGGGTACCATTGACTTTTCTACCCATTTCTTTCGAGTCAACGAAGTACGGTTAGTAAAGAATTTCGCTTTTAATGGAGGGGGCACCGAACCCCTGCGTCTGCCCATTTTGTCACTTGTGTTTGCCGCGAAAATTTCATTCACCCTCAATACTCGATTATATCGTTTCCCATCTTGACCTAAAAGTGAGTGTATTCTGTTGTTCATGGATATGCATTGTGCATCACCTAGTTGTACCTACGTTTGCATCCAGATATATTCCGTTTGTTTATCTCCCTATAACTGTTCTCTCCGCCCGCCGGTCCGTTTGCATCGGTCGCTCCCTCTCTCTCTCTCTCTCTCTCTCTCTCTACCTCCAGAGCGCCGCTGCTCTCCCCGCATCCATCAGCCGGTGTCAGGGCGTGGGTGGCGACTGAGTGGATGCACTGCTCTTGGCGGCTGCCCCGGCACTCCGCGCTCCTCTCTCTTTCTCTCGCCTGATCTCTGACACAGGACAGTGCGGAGAAACGCACCTCGCAGGGCTTCAGCTCCTGACCGAGCCGACCGAGCCATCAGTACGGCCGCCAGTGATATGTGCTGAATTTGTTGAAATGGCCTCGGCTAAAGTGTATGCTCTCAGCCTAGTCCTTGTTTTGAAATTACTAACAGTATCTCTGACAAAGAGCAGTCCATGTTAGGAATCAGGTGCTCCTGGATGCGTGCACAATAGGACTAAGAATGTCAACATATTGCAGTATTCAGTTTTTTTCTGGAGTTGGGGTAACTAGTGTTTGATGTGGTTCCAGACGCCGCCAGGTGTCCTTACGTCCGGTTTTGTTGGAGAGACCCACCAGGACCGTGACTGGCGTATTACATGCATCGCTGCTGGCGCTGGCTACCACCTCCCTCCCCTGCCGCCCCCTGCAGCAGCCCGGTGTCCGACATTCCGCCCTCTACCTGCCACTAATGAGGACGCTGACTTTTTGTGTTGTTTACATCAAGCCGTTAAAGGTCTGGAGCATTCCAAATGGCACTCAAACCTCAGGTAAGATTACTACGGGTATGTTGCAGCCATTTGCAGTTTGTGCGTCCTAAACCCAAGTCAGACAATGAGAAGAAAGCTAAACGTACATGGGAAAATGACCTCATCATTATGGATTTTTTGCGGCGGGGCTCAGCAAAAGTCAGCAGATTCACAATTCCGGCGCTGACGTTTGAGGGGAGTTCAGTGACCCGGTATCCTGGTGATGAATTAATTGTGCCGCTGGGACTGGGTGTATTTTTGGTCGGTGGGAAAGGGGCGCACTGGTATGGTGACTAAATTCACTGACTTTTTTACAAAATAGTCAGAGTTTTTTCCATTGAGCTAAAGTTGACGGAACAATACTGAAGCACGTAGCTCTTTATTGCCCCCTGTTGGATCGAAAAAGGTAAAAACCTTAAGCCCCAATAACTGAACTTGTAGAAGAACACGGCAACGTAATTCTGCTCCCGCACGACCTTGTCCAAGATTTTAGCGTTGACCTCCTTGGTCTGGTCTGGAAGCTCCATGGCGTCCAAACCGGTGAGAAAATTTGAGGAATGTTTGGTGAGGAATTCTTATAACTTGAGCTAAAGTAACAGATAACAATGAAATATCTTCCATACTTAAGCATATTGATTCACAAGTACGTTTAAACGCTATTCTTACGCAAGATGAGTCTAACTTTCAGACACAAGATCGATAAGATACGACACTAGGATCGTTCAAAAAAACATTTTTTTTACTTTTCAGACTCGAATCTACTTTTTCCCATTATATATTCAATTCTGATTTCAATGAGCCACATTCCAAGCGTCTACGACAGCGGGAAAGATCGCCTCAAAACGGTTAAAGATTTCATGTTTCGGGCGCGATTGGCCGCCCGGCGTTGCAGCCTCCCCTTGTTAAATTGGGATGAAAGGGGTGCGTAACTTACCAGTAAAGACAGCGTGGCATGTGCGTGCGTATAAGAGCGGTAGATTGAATTTAACATGCATACATTTACTTGTCAGATGTATTTGCAGCGCAATACAAATACATGTTATTCCACAAAAGACCTGAAATTAAATGATTTAGCACCCTAGTACTCTAAATCCCGACAGAACAGGAATGCCTTCCGGAGGCGAACCTTTCTCTAGTAACTATCCCTGGAGATCGTCGTGAGGCAGGTGCTTCTCCCTATTCTCCTGCGAACTATTTAAGAGCTCTGGTACTGATAAAAGAAGATCCTGTTTAATATTTTTACCCTTTAGGTGGCTCACGAAATCTTCCACCAGCTTCACACCACGTTCTGTGGGACCGTTCACGACAGTAAGTTCTGGAATACCTTGAAACAGGGGAAGCTATACCAGTCACCAGCTTCTCAACGGAGCCATTTAATGTCAGAATCTTTCAGATTCAGGCACTCAAATACCATCCAGCTTTCAGAAATGAGAAATTGGGAGAGGCTTGTTATCGAGCTGAGCTCTTCATAGCCTCTGTCGGAAACTTTAGCCTACCTAACTGAAAGGTGGATGGTTTTGCTGTTTAGGCCAGGTGCTGTATCACTGCCTTTTTACCTTCAGCATTGTGATTCTTATTTGCGAAGTAGATTATAACTTTCTGGTCACAAATAACGGTTGCGCTTGCACATTGACTTCAGCGCTTCTATACATTACCGGAGTATTTTTATTGGAAGACCCATCAGGGAACGTTCCTGGATCATCAGGCCCGGCTAGTGCTTTGGTTCTGGAAGACATGCCAGCTCTGTTTTCCTTGAGAAGATAATCACGAATTGCGCAAGCTAGTTTACGTGTGGCTGTCCGGAGAGGTTGTCTCCAATAACTGTCTGTTTAGAAGACCGGGAGCCCAGCAGCGAGCCATATTATGGAATATAGGACATTTATGGCATGAAGTGCGTGCTACTACTGAGTCAGATTCCGTTCATCATTCCAGAAGATACTTAAAGACGGAATATTATAATTTTTGGAGTTTAGCAACGCATCAACTGCTCAGGTCATATGGCATCAGAGGCGAGAGGGAAAGTATTAGCTTGGGCTAGAGCAGGGCGCCAGATTCTGCCTCTGCGTGGACTCGAACCCACGACACCCAGCACATAAAGAATGCCAACGGCCGAGCCACGCAAGCGCTAACCGACTAAACTACCCAGACCCCGAAAGTTTCGACGGCTTTCCTTGTAAGTGGTTCTAAACCATGCGTTTGGGTTCCTCCGTCGCGGCTGGTCAGCTTTAGAGCCTTCTATGAGCCTCAAAGCTATCCATAAAATGCAGTGCAGTGCTTTCATTAAGTTAATATAGAAATCGCCCTGAATGTGCTGAAGTCAATTTGCCATTAGCTGTGGTATCTGTGAACAGAAAGTTATATTCTGTCCCGCCGGTGAGAACCACCATCTTGGAGGTAAGAAGCCAGTCGCACAACAATTGGCCAAAATAGCAAACGATTCACATTTGACTAGGGCAGGCTTTTTCCGACAGAGGCTATGAAGAGCTCAGCTCGATAACAAGCCTCTCCCAATTTCTCATTTCTGAAAGCTGGATGGTATTTGAGTGCCTGAATCTGAAAGATTCTGACATGAAATGGCCCCGTTGAGAAGCTGGTGACTGGTATAGCTTCCCCTGTTTCAAGGTATTCCAGAACTTACTGTCGTGAACGGTCCCACAGAACGTGGTGTGAAGCTGGTGGAAGATTTCGTGAGCCACCTAAAGGGTAAAAATATTAAACAGGATCTTCTTTTATCAGTACCAGAGCTCTTAAATAGTTCGCAGGAGAATAGGGAGAAGCACCTGCCTCACGACGATCTCCAGGGATAGTTACTAGAGAAAGGTTCGCCTCCGGAAGGCATTCCTGTTCTGTCGGGATTTAGAGTACTAGGGTGCTAAATCATTTAATTTCAGGTCTTTTGTGGAATAACATGTATTTGTATTGCGCTGCAAATACATCTGACAAGTAAATGTATGCATGTTAAATCCAATCTACCGCTCTTATACGCACGCACATGCCACGCTGTCTTTACTGGTAAGTTATGCACCCCTTTCATCCCAATTTAACAAGGGGAGACTGCAACGACGGGCGGCCAATCGCGCCCGAAACATGAAATCTTTAACCGTTTTGAGGCGATCTTTCCCGCTGTCGTAGACGCTTGGAATGTGGCTCATTGAAATCAGAATTGAATATATAATGGGAAAAAGCGGGTTTCGAGTCTGAAAAGTAAAAAAAAATTTGAACGACCCTAATACGACACCTTATGCATTAGGGATGCCCCATTTGGCTCCAGTCTCCCGGCGTCGACACCCGGTACTGGTCCTGACCGGGACTTTGCTGGGACAAACTGGGTCGGCGTTGAGACCTTGCCGAGACCACGGGACAACAGATGATGAACAGATTACAAAAGTCCACCTTCTCCATTAAAAACCCTCTAAATTTTCCAATGAAGCTGATGCTTACATGCCTCTAACATGGTCTGTTTGGCCCGGGACCAGTGCCGGGACCAGTGCCGGGGCCAGTGCCGGGACCAGTGCCGGGACCAGTGCCGGGACCGACCCAGGCCTTGCCGGGACCATTCTGAGCTTGCTGGGACCATTCTGGGCTTAACGTCGCGAGGACTGGTGCCGTGGCTAGGAATCTAAAAAATAGAACCTTTATTATGCACTCATTTACTGTATGTATCTGGGAAGTCAATCGAACTAGACGTTTGACTAGAGCTTGCGAAACATGAACTGAAAATAGCATCTGAATTTCTGGCAGCATCAGGAGCATCAGGTGAAGAGTTGAAAATATATAAAGGTCCCATTTCACGTGGGTGTCTAAGGCCAGTTTTACCTACTCTTGATTTCACCAGTGCTGCGTCTTGATATTGACAATGGGTGCCTGTAAAAAAAACAGTAAAGCAATGGTAAGGCATACAAAAGCTTGGGTTAGTAGACCCTGGAAACTCTTATGCTGCCCAAACCCATTTTCGCTGTATTTGGGCCGTTTGCTTAAAACGACATCATAATGCCGAGACCGGTTCTCGTGGGGGCAGGTCTGCACATTGGCGTCAAAAGCGGAGAACGGGGTGAATCGTGTCCCAGCTGGTATTACAGGGGACGTCTCTCCAAAATATCATGACTCAGTCTACGTTTTTGGCCTTCTCTATCCCTTACCAGCGTGGGCCTGCGTAAATGTAGCAAGTGCAACTCTGTGTAGTAGCTCGCCTCGGAAGGGTCCTCACAACTGCTACCAATTCATTATTCGCCTTCCATCTCCTCATCCCCCATCCTTGCCTCGTCATCCTAAGTTCAGGGTCCGTCCCATTAAGAAATTCATGGCGACGTCCCCGGGTCTATCCACCATATATTTGCCTCTCTGTTCTCCTTCTATTTGTTTCTCGGGCTTACAGGACCGGGCGGATCAGCACTGCAGCCTTTCGCGCGGTTTCTCAGCACGCCCTCGGCTATTGCAGTGGGTGTTTCTGCCACGCCTTTTCGGTAACCTGCACCTACTGCCTTGCTGTTGTCTTGCTGGGACCGTCCTGAGACGTACGCTCAGGAAACGCCTGCTTACCCTTCTCTAAGCGCCTGACGTACGGACCGGACATTCAAGCAGCGCTTGAAATAAAACAGCTATATGAGGCAGCACAGCGCCGGTGTTCGGAACACCTCTGGCCAGACCGGCACGGCTGTCGTTCTGAAGCGTCGTCGCCGCCGGTCCCCCACTCGGATCGTTGCTGCAGCAGCGAAGCAGCGGCGTTATTTAGCGCCGACTGTAAATCGGCGCTGCACCAGCCGGCCGACGGGCCGCGCCGCTGCGCCGCTGTCGACGCCACCATCACCGCCGAGTTACGACGGCGGCCAGTCATATTCGTCGCCGGCGCGTCGCAGCCAGCTGCCGGCGACGCGGGCCGTCGGCGATTGAGAGTCGTAAGGCCCGAGGATGCTGGGTCCGGCCCAACGACTCAATCAGCGGTCAGCGGCCGTTCGGACTGGCAAGAATCACAGTTTGAACGGCCTGGCGTTGCTGTGTCTTTGTGAGCCACTCTTTACAACGCCAGCTTTGCCCAGGGGCGAGCCGAGTAGTTGCAGGGATGGCAGACTCGTTTTTTTCAGATTTTGATTTGTAATATAAATGTAGGAATATTTCCAGCTGAAAGTAGATGATTACACGCTGAAGAAGATATTTCTCTTGATGAAGTGCCTCTTGTGTCCCCTTCTCCTCGCCATCACCACGCCTCTGTCCTTTCAGTGACCAGGCTCTGCCAGCCTCGTTCCAGCGGCCGTCTCGCACAACCTCATCGGCATGGACGCCGCGGTACGGCCCGATTGGAAAGCGCTCAGACCCGCTGCAACGAGCCCGAGCGGCCGGCCGCGTCCGACAATCACCCAAACTTGTGCGGCGTCCGGACGCCGGGCCGGTGCGACTGCTGAGCGTTACCAGGCGGCCGTCGCCCATCCAGAGAGCTGCGCTGCTCTTTACCCTGGCCAGTGGGCCGCTGATACCGCCGGCTCTGAGAATAGCAGGCTGGTGATTGACTGCGGGGCCACGATCGAGCGCCGCCGGCCGCCGGACTGTACACAGACACCCGCCAGGAAGGCGCAGGCCCAGCCTGCCTTCTCAATGGTCTGTGTAAACATGATAATTGTTAAGGTTTAAAGATGTACCAACTGATATAAGGGCATGTGGCGTCGCCAAGTCTCATCCGGTTGGGCGGGTTTTCGGGGAGCAGAAACACTGAAATCGTAAACTTGCTGGGAGTTGAGCCCGGACTTGTCGCTCAGTAGACGCATGCTTACTGTAAACTCTGAGCCACGCATTCCCATATATTTGTGTGCGGGAGTGTACATAGATTGAAAGTTTGATTAAAAGGAATCCGGCATCCTTATAACAGAAACTGGCCCGAGATAGTCAGGTAATAGACCGTTTCAAAAACCCCTAGCTCAGTATTCTATTTGCCAAAGCACTCATCGTTTGTGGGGAAACAAGTAAGCTCAGAGCTGAGGCCTAGCTCTATCCGCCTCGCAGCACACTTGTGCGGCAGCACCCCTTTACGTGGTAGACAGCGCCAATCCCTTGTTCGGCAGTACACCCGTTACGTGGGAGACAGCAGCGCCCTTGTGCGGCAGCGCCCCGTTACGTGGGAGACAGCAGGCCCTTGTGCGGCAGCGCCCCGTTACGTGGGAGACAGCAGCGCCCTTGTGCGGCTGTACCCCGTTACGTGGGAGGTAGTAGAGCTCTCGTGCGGCAGCACCCCGTTACGTGGGAGACAGCAGTGCCCTTGTGCGGCGGTACCCCCGTTACCTGGGAGGCACCGGCGCCCTTGTGCGGCAGTACCCCGTTACGTGGGAGACAGCCGCGCCCTTGTGCGGCGCTACCCCCGTCACAGCGGTATTACGTGGGCGGCAGCGGCGTTCTGCGGTCCAGTTGCGTGCGAGGATGTGGCACTGGGAGCCAGCTCCGTTTACCACTAACAGAGCTCGGCGGTGGCGGTCGTCACATTTCCGCCGCAGCCGGGCGACTCCGGCGCGGTCTCACGCCCCTGCGGCGGCTGCGCCACTAGTCAGCGGCGGCTGCGCCACTTAGTCAGCGGCGGCGGCGATTGTCGACGGCACTGCGGTGGCAGCGTTTACACTGCAACGTCCTAATCACGCCACAAAGATGGCGCTTACTCACGACGACGAATTGTTCCACCAACGCGACCCTGGGACGAGAATAGAGCTATTTAGCGTGTAGGCCGGCGGGTATAAGCTACAGCGGTGAGGGAAACAATGCTGACAATGAGCAGCCGGCATTGTCACCTGCTGACGTGGACTCACACAAAGCTGCCCACTGTTTCAGGGTGTCAGTGTTTTACGGGGTTTATATCCTTGCTAATCGTGTAGCGGGTATAATCAGGGTGCGTATGCCTGCTCATTGCTTAGTGTCCTAGGGACTGCCTTGATAACCTGACAATGTATAGAGATGGCACTGTTCTACAGAATAAATATCGTCTTGCAAATATTTGCTGAAAATTATTTAATGATTTAAGAAAATATTTTCTATTAGGTACATATCTATACAAGTATTGCAGTTTCGTAAAAACAACAAAAAACGTCTGCATCTTTTTTTCTTCTTTTTTAAATTTTGTCCAAGTTGTTTTCAGTTCGACTGTTGGAGTCGGAGTCTCACTAAAGTCATCAAGGGACTTGTCACAGAGACCCGGACACCACCACCCGAACGAGCAACTCCCACAATGAGGGGTTGATTTAAGAAGCCAAAGTTTAACGTCCCACAATGCACAGGGACGGCCGCCCCGCTCAGGTCACCCTCTCAGCAGTCAGTTGCCAGACGACCTGTACGTCGGGTAAACTATTGAGCGCCGGCGCGTCTCAAGGGAACCGATCCCAAGCCTGAACATGCACTGCCACTGCATGCTTCTGAACAGCGGGCCGGAGCCCAACGCTCTACCAACTGAGCTACCGGGGCGGGGCTTGTTTATCATTTCCTGAGAAAACTCTGATTTTGAGCTCATGTCTATTGGCTCAATTGACCGGAACCACTGACAATGACAATGCCATTGAAAACACTGGTATGACCCTGCCTTTTACCTTTGAACTTGGGTCAAACTTCATGTGAAGTGACCTTGACATGTCATCGCGATTATATGGCACCATGACGTCACCGCTCGGCCTGCAATGCAGGTAAGCTAATGCAGCCGCGCGATTGTGTTGATCTCAAGGTATAGGTCTGCTCTTGAAGGCCTGCGTAAAAATGCAGACATCAATTTTCAATAATTTCACCCATCAATCCAGTCATCAATTTTCTAAGATTTCAGCAAGCAAGGTTTTTCCTTCTGCGAACGTCTCTCCACCGACCTTAGAAAAATATATCGGGGTTTCTGAGGTCCCGTCCAGTGCGTGTGCTTAGGCTACGGCTTATCGACAGTCCTAAAGCATGAAGTCGATGCAAGCAGAGCCTCTGACTGCCCGTGGCAATATGGTGAAATTAAAGAAAATGTGACACCGTCATTGGATATAAACTGATTTATCACTTGCGTGGAGCATATCCCAGAGCTCAGAAAATATATCCAAAGGATACCAATTCTTACCCAAGATAAGGAAGATTCCCCAAAGTAAGAAGGCATTTGTAATCTTACAGTTGTGCAAGAGAAAAGTAAATGTCCAAAACAAACAGGAAATTTTCTATAACAGGTTGTGATACCATAATATATTGAAGGTATTGATTGCATCCCAACTGGAAAAAAATCTGACCTTCATAAATATTCAACCCTCTGATTCGCTGACATTTTCAACAATTATATTGGCCAGACCAGAGTTTTTCTGATCTTTAGCCCGCAGTCCTGGTCAGATCGGAGTTTTTCTGATCTTTAACCCGCAGTCCTGGTCAGATCTCCACTCACCTTAGAACTCACCATTTGTAGGGAACTGGGATTTGACGAGAGGGAAATCTGTCCCCACCGGTCCCGCGCCAATCCCACCCATCGCTAAACAGCCGCCAGCCGCCGTTACACTCCCGGGAGAGGGGGCGGGTTCGAGAGCAGAGCGTTCCAAAAGAAGTACGCTCATGAACCACTGATGCTTCGATAAATAAAGTTCTCATATAAGCGAAATATGAACCAGGGTCTCTGGTAACTGTGCTCCGCGTGGCTGATAGCTTGCACAGTTATTATGCTATGAACGTGCCATACATATTCCAACTAGAGCAGCCGGTGTCGATTATGGAGTCATCCTCGGGCGGAAACATTTTCTTTCTAGCTAGTACCTACCCGCACGATCTGATCAACCTTGCACTTCTATTTCCTTTTGGCTGTCCCTCAGGGGGGCACAGCTGGTGCGTCTGGGGCCGCGCCACCCCCCCCCCTCCCCCTCCTCCCCCGCCACCCTCATCCGCTTTGTCGGCGCCTCAGACGAGCGCCGGCGGCGGCGCCGAATGGCCCCAGGCGCTTTAGATTGCAGTTTTAGAAACTGGCCGGCCCCGCGCCGACGGCGTTATCTGGCGCGCCGCAACCAGCCGCCCCGAGACGAATGGCGCCAATAAGGACACGGCCCGTGTCACTGCCCGTCGCCGCAGCGCCGCAACGGCCGCTGCCGCTTATTGCGCCACGAACGCCGTCCGCGCGTCACCGCAATCACGTGACCGAGCAATAGCTGTCGACGGCGCTTTGTCTTCGTGTCACCGGCCGAATCGACGCCACCGACATCGTCGACGGCGACGAAAGCAGCGCCGAATCGAATCACGTGCTTGGGCGGGCCCGGCGGTGTTCGTCGCGGCGTTATGAGCGGTTGGTCGGCGCGTTTTGTCACAGCTGCGCTGCCAGCGGCAGCCCGACGGCGACATTGTGTCTGGCTGTGACATGTGCAGTGGCTGGGAGTACCGGTCCAGGCCTGTGTCAGTCAGCTGTAACACCGGCTCTGTTTCACGCTGCGCCAAACGGCGCTGCGTCTGCTACAATAGCCCCATCTGCGTTTGCTTCTGCTGCAGAAAACACACAATTCTTGCTGGGAAGTTTTTGTTTATTTTCTTTCCCAATTTGGAGGTGTACATGCCCATCTTTCAGAAACTGGAACGCTGAATTCCAGTTAACCTGACCAGACGTGCGAAAGCGACATCCATCTCTTTTTCGTGAACCTGAGCTCCTGGTATTCAAATCTGAACACTTTGGCATGGTTTGTCACGGCAGTATAGAGCAGTGGTCTCTGCCGTCCCTTGGACGAAGATGCGTCACAAAATGAGCCATTATACTGATGTAACCATCGCACCCAAATACAGTTGTCACTATCGCTTAGAAACACAATTACTTTTGTAAGAAAATTCCGTATTTGATACAAACCATTTGACCAGGGATTTTCAACTGGCGAAAGGTACGCTTCTCGACTTGACGACGGCCGAAGGGTAGGAGCCGACGCCAAAACGTCTGCAGTCTGGGAGAGCAGTATCAAGTGTTCGCTCGCGTGCCCACCTTGAGGCTATCCAGGTCACGTGGGCTGGACCGCTCTGGTGGCTAGAGGGTGGGAGACAAGAACAAGGCAGCCGAGCTGGCTCACTTATTCTAAGCATAGAATACACAGTTCGTATTGGGCACGGGTCCTGACAGAAGCCACAGATGGGTCCACTGAACTCCGAAGAAAGTGAGTGTAATTAGCCCGCAAGTAACTTAAGCATGACTATAAAGCACCCGTTTCACACAAGCAGGATTTTGCAGCAGCTTGACTTTATCTTATAAGTTTTTTGTTCTGTTAGTTTAATAGCGCCACGGGTGATATATGGTCTGCTTTATTAATGTGGATGTGTACTTTTGTTGGTGCATGTGTGGCCCTGGACCTTTACTCCCGAGGTCAGCTCACCTCATTTCCATTTTTTCTCATTGTCAAGAGTATATTTGACCTATCTATTACTTTGAAATACACTTTTGGCTTACTGTATGACAATATTGGCTGCTGGTGACATATTCCATCTGTATTTTGATGTCATTCGTAATCACCCCACTTGCGGTTATTTTGGCAAATAACGGCAAAAATGTTTGGGTCTCAGGATTAATTATTAAGCCTCTCGATTTCTCGATGATGGTTTGGCGCTCTGAAACTTGATACCGATACCGAACTTGATACTTTTGTTATTTAACAGAATTTGTGAAGGGCCGTTAATTGCGATGGGCTATCCCGTGTGTCTGTACAAGAAGCGGGGCAAACCCGGCTTCCCCCCTGTCTGAGGCTGGCCCTCAAGTTTACAGCTTTAGCGGAACACGTAAAATGAATATTATTTATTGTTAGGAAAAATAGAAAAAATTCAGGATAAAAGCAGAACATCTGATTCTAGAATAAAGTCTGGTAAAAGAAAAAAATATAGCAGCATTTCTACTTAAAATCCTAATAAAAGGATCTCAATAATAACAATAACAATAACAGGAACGACTTTGATTATTTTCAAATTTGTGCTCCAGCTTTTTCTGCAGCATGGAAACTATTAAATGGTGTTCTTCTCTCTAAAATGTACCAAGCATGTTACTACCAAATCCAAAGTAAAAGGAAATAACACAACCTGTCGTAAGCTACTTTCAGAATCGGCACATTATAGTCGACAGTTCCTTGCCTGTATGACTGCGAAAGGCCTAAAATTGCTCATTATCTCCGCCCACCCCATTTGCTCAACACATAGGCGTAGGAACCGGGGGGCCAGGGGGGCCACTGGCCCCCCACTTTTTCAGTGATGGGCCCCCGTAACGGAGATAAGAATATCAAGAACTGTAATATCAAGCAAGAAACTCTAACTGGCCCGATAGCTTGCCCCGGAACTCCGTTAAACTTACCTGTACCCCTAAACTAAGTTGAGGTTCTATGAGTCGATTTTAAGGTCCCCTGAGCTTCTGGGGGACCCTGAACTGGTCTCTGATGCCATACGTGCTAATCTGGGCCCCTTGAGCTGAACTGAGCGCCCCTGAGGTGGTTTGGGCAGCATGAACCGTTCTAGAATGCCTAAACTGAGTTAGGAGCCGTGACCTTGAACAGGCCCCTGTGAGTTAGCCAGGCCCTATATCCACCGACCTGGGGGGACTCTGAGCTGAGCTGGGACCGTAAAGTTAATATTGTCCCTTGTGCTAATCTGGATCCCCTGTGATGCACAGAAGACCCTAAACTTATCTGAGGCCCCTGCACAGGGATAGGGCCCCTGCCTTGAAATTGGGTTGTAAGCTTTAATTGAAACCCTGAACTGTTATGAAACCCTATATGTGCCGACAAGGGGCCCCTGGATGATCCGGGACCTTAAGCTTATCTGGTCATCAGAGCTAATATTGGCCTCTGTGTTGAACTGAGAGCCCCTGAGATGGTCTGGGACCCCCTATAAGGCTTTACAGCCACTGACCACTGAGCTTGAATGGACCCCTTGAGATGTTCTGACAGTGGCGTAGCCAGGGAGGGGGTCCCTGGGGTCCACGGACCCCCTTGGGCTGACCTTATGCACTAAAAACACGACCATTGATCTCGGGGCCCCCTGAGCTTAGTCTCGGGGGCCCTCCCGAGCTTGGTCTCAGGAGGCCCCCGATAATCGGTATCGAGGGCTCCAGAATACCGAATATTGATCTTGGGGAACCCTTAGGTTCAGTCTCAGGGGGTCCCGAGCTTGGCCTCAGGGCCCCCGAGCTTGGTCTCAAGGCCCCTCCCCTGAGCTCGTTCTCACGGGCCTTTCGATCTTGATCTCACGGGCCTTTCGATTTTGGTCTCAGGGGCCCCGAGCTTGGTTTCAGGGCCCCCGAGCTTGGTCTCAGGGGCCCTGAGCTTGGTCTCAGGGCCCCCGAGCTTAGTCTCAGGGGACCCCCGAGCTTGGTCTCAGGGGTGCCCCCGAGATTGGTCTCAGGCCTCCCTCTCCCCGAGCTTAGTGTCAGGGGGCCCTCAAGCTTGGTCTCAGGGGGGACATCCGAGGGTATCTGATGCATAAAGCTGACCGTATGCACTGGAAAACACCAGCATTGGTCTCGGAAACCCCTGATCTTGGTCTCAGGGGGCTCCCGAGCTTGGTCTCAGGGGACCCCCGATCATCAGTATCGAGGGCTCTGGAATACCGAACATTGATCTCGGGGGCCCCGAACTTTGTCTCAGGGGACAACCGAGCTTGGTCTCATGGACCTTTCGATGTTTGGTCTCATGGGCCTTTTGATCTTGGTCTCACGGGGTCTCGAGCTTGGTCTCAGGGAACCCTCGAGCTTGGTGTCAGGGGCCCTCGAGCTTGGTCCCAGGAAGCATCCGAGTTGGGTCTCAGGGTCCCCTCAAGCTTGGTCTCAGGGGCCCCCGAGCTTGGTCTCAGGGGTTCAGGGCCCCCCTCGGGGTGCACCCGACTATTGATATCGAGGGGCTCATGAGTGAGGCACGAGCATTGATCTCATGGACGCAGAGTTTGGTCTCAGGGGCCCCAAGCCTGGGTTCAGGACCCCCGAATATCGGCATTGAGGGACTCCAGAGTACCGAGCATTAGTCTCGGGGGGGGGGCTCGAAACATTGATCTTGAGGGCCCCGGAACATTGGTGTCAAGTTACTCCCGAGAAAAGCGCGAGCATGGGTCTAAGGGTGCCCCTGAGCCTGATCTAAGTGGGACCCCGAGCTTGTTCTTTGAAGCCCCCGGGTATTAGTATCAAGGGGCTCCGGAGTATTGGTCTGGGGGAGAAATTATTTTAGGGGCCTCCAAATGGTGATTTCGGAGGGCCCCGAAAGTGTGGATGCATTTGTGTAGCCAAGAGGGCCCTAGGCGTCCGCAGACCCCTCTTGGGCCAATCTGAACCACTGCACAGAATTATCTCATCACGGGGCCCCCAGAGTCAGTCTCAGGGGCCCCTGAAGATTTGTTCTCAGGGCGTCCTGAGTCGGCCTCAAGGCCCCCGCCCTGAGAATCAGTCCCAAGGCCCCCCGAAAGCAGATTTCGGGGCCCCCAGTTGGTCTCAGGGGCCCCAAAAGTCGGTATCAGGGGCCCCGGGAGTCTGTCTCAGGAGAGGTGGGGGGGGCTGAGCTAGTCTCAGGGGCCCCAGAGAGTGGTTCTCAGGGCCTCGCAAAAGTCTATTTCAGGGGGGCCTCCGAGAGTCAGTCTCAGGAACGCCAAAGACTCAGTCTCAGAGGTGATTCCACCCCCCCCCGGGTGTTTGTCTCAGGGGCGCCCTAGAGTAAGTCTCAGAGGGCTGTTGGAAGTCATTCCCAGTCCCCCTCCCCCCACCCCAAAGACAGCCTCAGGGGACCCCAAGAGCTAATCTGGATGGCCACGATAGTCAGTCTCAGCCCCCCCTCCAGAGTAAATCTGGGGGGGGCAATAATTAGTCTCAGAGGTGCTGCCGAATAACTAGTCTCAGGAGCCCCGAGAGATTCTCAGGGGCCCCCAGTTTTGATCAAGAGGCGCCGTGAATCGTTCTCAGAGACCCCCTGAGATCTAATCAGGAGAGCGGCCGAAAATTAGCTTTGTGAGTGCCGCCAAGTGTTGGTCTTAGGTGGCCCCAGAGCTCGAATAAAAAATTTCGAAATCATATGCCTCGGAAAAAGTATCTAACCCTATTGCGTACTAAAAAAACAAATTGAAACATGTCCATCAGGCACCATTATCGAAGGAAAGGCAGAAACTAAACGAATTTTACCATAAGAGCAAATAGAACAGGGAATTTGGCTCTTCAGTCAATTTTTAAGCCATAAGCTTAACACCAATAACTACATTCCTAAATATTCTGAAATAAACAACCTTCAAATATTTTCGTAGGAAACCAGACAAACAAGGGTAATGACAGAAATTGATGAGCATAATCTTCAAATGAAAAATAGGTATGGAAGGTTGAAAATAACAATGACAGAGAGATCCAAGGCGATAGATATCTCACGCACCTTTTGTCTTGGTAATTTGCTCGTTTAAAAGATAGCAGGGGTAAGAAAGTAACTGGATCTCAACAGGATCTATCGACGGAATAGAGGTTATATAACGTTCGGGACACACTACACGTCCTTTGTATTTTTTCGTTTTTTTCCGTTTCTTTTGAAATTTACTGATTAAAGAGTTCATGGATTCGACACCGGGAAATAATTGCTAATCATTTCCCGTAGAAGATAATTTCTACGTACTCAAAACGACTGACCTTCAATAACTTCATGTCTGATTACCAGACTGAATTGAGGTAGACTCGGGTGTAACATCATGCGCGCATCAACATTGAACTTCCCGAAATATGGCACAAACCTGTTATTATAGCCACGCTACCATATAAGGTATGGGCCATCCTTAATATTTGGTGACCTTAGTTTACCAACATTTGGTCGGATCGAAAAAATCAAGCTATAAACAAAATAAAAATAAATGCTTAAAAAGGCACAACAAAATTTCCTTCGTGTGAATGTTAAAATACAATACAAAAGATATAGGAGATGGGCCCCGGTTACTAAGGGGACCCCCGGTCTGGGGCCCCCGACCGTAGTCGGACCCCTCCTTGGCCGAATCCTGGCTACACCACTGTGTTCTGAGACTCTATATCAGACACTCTGGGACACCCTAAGCCTAGCTGGGGCCCTGAGCTAATCTGGATATCCCTGTGCTTAACTGGGGCCCCTGATCTGGTATGGGAGCCCTGAACTCTTCTAAGGTCCCTGGGCTAAGCTGGGGGTCGTGAGCTTGAAGGGAGCCCCTGAGCTGGTATGAGAGGGGACCCTATATCAGCCGATCTGGGCCCCTTAGCTGAGCTGGCCTGTGCTGAACAAAAGCCCTGAGCTGGCCTGGGGCCCCTGAACTGTTCTAGCGTCATTAGGCTGAGCTGGGATCCGTGAGCTTGAACAAGCCCCTTGAGCTGTTTTGAGACCCTACATAAGTCGACCTGGGGACCTCCGAGCTGAACCGGGCCCCTAAGCTAATCTGGCACCCTGTGCGAATCTGGGGCTCCACTGTGATGAGCTTCTAGGGGTCCTGTGCTTATGTAGGGTCCCTTGATAAGCTGGTCCCGAGGCTAATGCACTGGTCTGGGCCCTTGAGCTGACTGATCTAGGTTCCTGAGCCATGATCTGGACCTTGGGGCCCTCCGAGATAATTTGGCGGCCCCTGGGCGGCATAGGCATAGGAACCGGGGGTCAGGGGATACTGCCCCCCTTTTGAGGTGGGCCCCGCAACGTATATGCAAATATCAGCAAGTACGCTGCCTACAAGCCCCTGGAGGAGGAGCGCTTCCTGAAAAAAAGCCAAGGCACCTACTACCCGAGTGTTTCCAAATGAGTCCCGAGAACTGGTCCCAGTCAAACTCCATCCCATATCAATCCCAACACAAAGCATGAATCGGATACGGACCCCGCATCAAATGCCGAGCAACAGTCGTCCCTGAGCCATTGAAAGGCGTGACGTCCTTTGATGCCAGGGTTATATGGCGTCGCCAACTCTTTCCCTGTTGGGAGGGATTTCTTGGGAGTCAAATTGCTCCTTGCACAAGGAATCTGCCGTGCCTTAAACCCGGGTTGGTCGCGTGGAAAGCAAGGTTGCTAACCACTACATCACCACGCCCACACCTCCACAGCATCACAAAGCTGGCCATCAAGTACCTACATTGCACTTGCAGTCATGCTGGAGCTCTGCATTTTAGGGATCGAAATATAGCCAGGCGTATTTATTGTGATCAGCCTTTACCTAAATATATATCTAATGATGGAAAGAAGGGATCCGTAACAGCCTAAATAAATGTTCCCATTTTTTTTCATTAAATAAGCAAAATGTTGATTAGGCATAGCGAAGTGAGGCTGTTTGGTATCAAAGCATTGTCTGTAGTTTTCTAAACAGTTTTTTAATTTTGTAAATGTGATAAAAGGGCCTAAACATCTAAAAATATAAGAAACGCACTCGTGGTAAAAAATGATTGAAATCCTCCAAAAGAGCTTACAAATGTATTTCGTATTTTAACAGGGTCTAGGTAAAAAAAAAATGTTTTTGCGTTTTACTATGATTTATTAGATCATAATAGGTACAAATCAAAATCATAGGGCAAAATTTAATTCCTCAATTTTCCATACGTTGGCATCCTAGTGTGCATGCGTGCCTTCTTGACACCAAACGATCTAATTTTTTTTATAATTATGGGCCCCCATGGACTGGGGCCCCCCTTGAGGTGGGCCCCCTCTAAGGTTGGCTCCCCCCCACTTTTCAAACCGTTCCTACGCCCCTGGCTCAACATACAAAACATCGCGTGGGTTACAAGGGGCAAGCCATTGTTATTGAAGAAAACCATCATTGCAAGTAAGTAAGCATCAGCCTGAATCCGAATACAACAGAGACGGCCACCATCCTGACAACCAAACGAGCTCCTTGTCTACAGTATCGGGTGGGCCGACTGGGTCGCATCAGTGCCTCTAGAGCTATCGTATGCACACTTGGAGCGCCCCTTCACCACCGGCAGGGTCATCAGCAGCTCCGGAGGGGGTCGCTGGCGGCCGCCGGAAGCAGTCGGCGTCTTGGCGCCGCCGCGTCATCGGAGCTTCCCGTTGGCCGCTGATGATGGCCAAACAATGCCGCACGTGCACGGCCGGCGCGTGCCACGCGTCCCGACCGTTGTTAGCCGAGCCAACACTCGTCGCCAACGACGCGACAATCAGCGACGCGGCCAATTACGGCGCAGGGGCGATGTGGTCAGGCTCGATACTGACGTCAGCCGGGGACCATGTGGTCTGGAATAGAAGAGCCATAAAGGGGTACGGCAGCCATGATATGACGTGACGTGGTGATGACGCGATGGGGCCTGACACGTGATTTAATATGACATGTTGTCAGGAGAAGTGATGTATTGTGACATGGTGGCACGTGACAACACATAACGCGCAATTTCACCATGCCAATGTGTTCAGTATGTACTGCGTAGAATGTTACGCCCACATTGGCTGGCTCGTACTTCTGTTAGTACCGCGCCGAAGCGCACCTAAATCAGCTCAGACCTCCACCACTGAGACTGCAAACAGCAACAGCATGCTGAAGGAAGGTGTCACGAATTTGTCAGTCTCAAGTCAAATGTTCACCTGTCACTGCAAAACATTTATCCTCCAAATTGGCGAACTTTTGTGAGCCCCGCAAAACAGCTTCGTCACCCCAAACCACTGGGGAGCCGCTGGTGTAAACTACGAATGGCGTTAAGCGCACCCTCTAGCAGCGGCTTTGACCGGGTGCCGTACTAACCTCGTGTCAAGGTCGGGATGCTTGGGCTACCGCACACTGGGGTGTATGTACATTGTACAATGACAGCCCGTCTGCTGTTCCCTCGAGGAAAGGGAGAGAGAGAGAGAGAGAGAGAGAGAGAGAGAGAGACAGAGAGAGAGAGAGATCGCTGCATATTTCCTGGTGACATTGGTCATCGTGGCAACAAGGTCTTATATAATGGCCATATCGCAAGCCCAGTACTTCTTCACAGTGATGCCTTCGCTGCAGTCCACCTGCTGTTCAAGATCATGTTCGGGGTGGGGGGGAGGGGGACATTCAGGATCACCGAGCTATTGCGCGCTCAGTCCGATGCCGCCGCCGGGCCTTCCATTCAGTCCATTGAGTTACACATCCGATGGCCATCCGTCAGCGAGGCACGTGCGCCGTCGGCTGTTTTAGACTGTCGACGCACCAGGCTTTGTCCGTCCGGCGGCGACGGGGGATTGACGCGTCAAAAATACCGCACCCGCGTGTAGGCTGGGCGAAAGCCATAGGAGTGCTGGCGGGTCAGCTCAGTCTGGGAACATCTGAGACGGCATGCTCAGGAGGTAGTCACTCTGAAAGAGCACATGCAGAATCGTGTTTTTCGTTCTCGCAAATACCTACCTGTGGTTTGTTAAATTTCTCTTTTGTTTCTGTTCATTTTCTATCGTGTGGGTTTAAAATGTCGTTAGAGAGATTCATCTTCAGTGCTGGAATGAGAGGCGTTTTTAAAATGTCCACATGATTCGGCCAGGAGTATCTGAACTGTCCAAACAGCCTCGTCAAGACCAGACTTAAATTAAAATCTCCTCAAGGAATTTTTAGAACCCTTAAGGAATCAAACTAAGCCGACACATTAACCGCCAGTAAGCCGGCATTTCCTCTAGAACGAGTTTTCCCGGTAGCACCTCCCTCCAGACGTCACTCACGTTCCCTCACGCACACGCAGTCGCAAGCTAGCGCCTGCGGGGCTGCGCCGAGCCCTGCCATGCATCAGAGTCGTATCCGCCGCAACAAAAGGGCTCTCAGCGTCGCTGTCGGCTGCCAGACACCGTGAAATATACAACAATCCGCCGTCGGCGTCGACGCCGCCGCCGCTGCCGACGGGGTAAGCGCCTCTGACCGCGCGCGCAAAAGAAAAAAGCGCGCCACCGGCCGGTGGTGAGGGGGAGGAGCGGAGTAACACGCCCTGCCGCCGGCTGCCTCGCGTGGTGCGACAACAGGCTGAGGCGAGGGATGGAAAGACATACGTCTTTCAAAGAACAGGGACGGCCGTCCCGCTCAGGTCACAACCTAACCCGTCGGTTGCTAGCTGATCCACGTCAGGTAAATAGTGAACAAATAAGCACCTCCACGGAATCGATCCTAAGCCTTCCTCAATGCACTTTCACTGCACAGTTTTCTGAGAAGTGGGCCGGACCCCAACGCTCTACCAAGTGAGCTACCGGGACGGATCAGTTGGTGGAGTGCTGGGCTTAAGTGGTCACTTTACCAATGGCATCGAAAAGCCATAAGACTGGGAAAGGCTCCATGATGAACAGGGTGATTACTACAGTGGTAAAATCATCCGAATTCCACACTCTCGGGAGGATAAAGTGCTCAACAAAATGGCATAACACGCGCATTGACGGGGGGCGGGTACCCGCCCCCCTCGGGTTTTCGGAGATAGTAGAAAAACGGCGGCACATAGCGCCGCCGTACTTGGTATACCTTTTCCCTCATCATTTTTACAACTTCTGTGAAAATTTTAAGGTTAGGTCATCACAGGTCAGGTCACCAGTGCAGGTCAAGTGACCCGACCTCAAAAAAAGTTTAAGATAGCATAAGTCGGAGCAGGGTGAACTTATCCCATTGAAACCCATATCACATAATGGCCCCACCGAGTTCTCTAACATATGTTCCGGTATTTTTGATATCGATGACCTAAGGTCAGGTACGAGGCATGACCTCTCCATTGGAAATACATGGGAAAAATGGTTTTTTACGGAATAACTCAGTAACGGATGGTGATAGAGCATTTATTTTAGCTGCATTAGACTCGCCTGGGCTTTGCAGTTCTAATGATATGCATTTTATATAATTTGACTCTGAACTGACCTCAGGTCAGGTCAAATCCTTGATTTGACCTAGCAAGGTCAAATTATATATCATTCGATTCGGCTTGCTAAGAGGACTCATATAGTTCAAGTCGTTTTGCTCTATCTTTACTTGTTCAGATGTAATGCCCGAAAAACTGAATTTTACATGTTATCCTATGACGGGCATGTTTTGACCTCTCGTGACCTTAAATGTGACCTGACAAAAAAATGGTTCAAATGTTTTCGATGGAGAAGTGGATGGGCAGCCCAACGCCGTTTACCGTTTTTCGTTACCTACCGTGGTTCTCGAGATCTTAGGGGCGGGTACCCGCCCCCCGTAAATGTGAAGGTGGCTCAGACCCCCGTCAATGCGCGTGATAATAAAAACCTGGGATGCAAAGGTGTTCTCTACCTTGGGATTGCCTCCCGGCGATAATAAAACAAAACTATCGATGTTCTTTTTCGATGAGCAAGAGGAGCTTGTGGTTTCAACATGTTCTCTGGTGCGACAAATGACTACAACAGCCCACGTACCCAACCTGTATAGGCGGGGTGACAAGGCCTATATAGGCATGGGTGACCTGGCCGATACAGACGGGATAGCAAGGCCTACACAGGCGTGGGTGACCTGGCCGATACAGGCGGGGTGACAAGGAGCATGGGTGACCTGGTCGATGCAGGCGGGGTAACAAGGCCAGCACAGGCATGGGTGACCTGGCTGTGACTGATACAGGCAAGCAGTGACGTACAGGCAGCGTAACACGGTCGGCACATGCAGCAGTAGCACGGCCTGTGCGGGCAGGGGTGACACAGTACAGGCAGCGTAACACGGTCGGCACATGCAGCAGTAGCACGGCCTGTGCGGGCAGGGGTGACACAGTACAGGCAGGGGTGACACGGCACAGGCAGGTGCGGTACGGCATTGGCATCCGTGACACAGTACAAGCAGGGGTGACACGGTACAAGCAGGGGTGACACGATCAATACAGGAAGGGGTGACACGGCACAGGCAGGGGTGACACGGTACAGGCAGGAGTGACACGGTACAGGCAAGGGTGACACGGTACACACAGGGGTGACACGGCACAGGCAGGGTGACACGACACAGGCAGGGGTGACACGGTACAGGAAGGGGTGACACGGCACAGGCAGGGGTGACACGGTACAGGCAGGAGTGACACGGTACAGGCAAGGGTGACACGGTACACACAGGGGTGACACGGCACAGGCAGGGTGACACGGTACAGGCAAGGGTGACACGGTACACACAGGGGTGACACGGCACAGGCAGGGTGACACGACACAGGCAGGGGTGACACGGTACAGGCAGGGGTGACACGGCACAGGCAGGGTGACACGGCACAGGCAGGGTGACACGGTACAGGAAGGGGTGACACGGCACAGGCAGGGGGTGACACGGTACAGGTAGGAGTGACACGGTACAGGCAAGGGTGACACGGTACGCACAGGGGTGACACGGCACAGGCAGGGTGACACGGTACAGGCAAGGGTGACACGGTACACACAGGGGTGACACGGCACAGGCAGGGTGACACGACACAGGCAGGGGTGACACGGTACAGGCAGGGGTGACACGGCACAGGCAGGGGGTGACACAGTACAGGCAGGGGTGACACGGCACAAGCAGGGTGACATGGTACAGGCAGGGTGACACGGCACAGGCAGGGTGACACGGTACAGGCAGGGTGACACGGCACAGGCAGGGGGGTAAGGTCAGTCGGCGGCGGCGGCTGCCGCGGCGCTGGGCCGCACATAACTCGCGCGGCGGGCGTGCGGCTGACATTCTCGTTAGGCGCCGCGCCGCCGCTGCCGACGTCGCTAATGTAGCGGAAGGTCACCGCGTCTCCGGCGTCGAGAGCTGTCGTCCGCAGGCGCTGGCGGGCTGACGCCGGACCGTGTCCTACACGCCACCGACACACCCAGGCCGCGTGCTTGTTCTGTCTCGTGTCGCAGAGAAAAGCGCAGATATCCAAGCCGGCTGCGTTTTGGTCTTCTAGTAACATGTCAGAAGACAACTGTTGCGACAGCTACCTGATATTAAAACGTAAAATCGATATTGTCACGGGTATAATCTGAAGCAACGGAGCGACTATTTGTAAGCCCTTTGCGTGTTTTACGATTATCGGTAGCAATCATGCAACGCGGTTGCGAGATAATGCCGGCTCTTAGAAGCTAATTGCCCGGCTAGCGCCAATATATACCTATTACGGCGCTGATGAGCTGTTAGTTAGCCACCCACCTGGTCTGCAGCGTAACCCCGATCCGACAAAACGGCCACAGCGCGGCGGCGCGGGCTGCCTCCGATCACGGGCCCGATACGATCTGGCCGGCTCGTGAAGAGGCCGTTACCGGCTCGTTACTTTAGCGACCACCCAGCCGGCTTTGCGGGGCAGGTGCTGCGAGCGGGCGTGATTAACATGCAGGCTGAACGGCCGGGAAGCCGCCGCGGCCTGGCCTGGCCGAGCGAGAATGGCCTTACACGAGTCGCCAGCGGCGGGTCCCAGGTTCTCGGCACAGTGTCTGGGGATAGCCACCGCATGGCCTGGGGCATCACCACAGTACCATCCGCGGGGATGACCACAGCGTTGACTCCCGGGATAACCATCGCATTGTATTAGGAAATCGCCACAGCACTGGCGCGGGGATGACCACAACACTGTATCGGGGAATTACCACAGCATGACCGCGGGGATGACCATAGCACCGTTTTTAGGAACAACTTCAGCACCTTTTTCGGGAATGACTACAGCGTAGCCTAGGGAGATGGCCACAGTGCCGTCCGCAGGAATGACCTCAGCGTTGTCTCCGAGGGGTACCATAGCACTGTCTATGAGGATGGTGCAAAAAAGGGGATCGCCCCCTTAGGTTCGCTGACACTTCACTCTGTCCGTGCCCAGCACCCCATCTGTATGAACAGGTTATGTTATCGTCTATGAAAGGTCTAGACTGCGGAAACTGACACCAGAAAGCTCACTTTCGAACATAGCCAAGACACCAGAAAGCTCACTTTCGAACACAGCCTAAGCAGAGTTGAAATATTTTTTGGCCTTCCCATAGGTATCGGTGTTTATTTACCACTTGAGAAAATCTTTCTGTTGTCCGCCGCCCCCGCCCCCCCCCCACTTCCGGCCACGATGTGCTTGCCGTTCGAGTATTTGGCCGTCCCTCTCTAGCCTCAGCCTTAGACAAAAATCTTTGATTTTGTCTCCCTAATACCAGCTCTGCAACACCCATCCCCTAAGATTAGCCAAGATTAACATATTTCATACGCCCCATAAGATTTCAAAGAGGTGCCCCCTAGTGGTAAATTGGTCACCCTAAAACATTATCTCCCTCCCCGTTGGTAAATCCTAAATCCGCCACTGTTTCACAGGCCTTGGTTACTGATCGGAGTCCTGACAGCCCTGTATGATTGGGGAATACCGATTGACAATACCCAGGCATCACATGAGGGATGATCTTGTGTCAGGATACGCAGCACCAGACAGGTCTGGGCGCTGTATTGTGTCTGCAAATGAAGCTTTTATATTTCAAATCCACACTGAAAAAAGTACGCCAGAAATTGGATTTTTTCTACGGTGCCAAAATCCACTCTTCTTTCCGTGAATATGTTACACCCGATATTTTTAGATTGAGAAGCGTAAAATGCCATGAAACAGGAATAATAAAACCCCAACCCGTGGGGTGTGAAAATATCAGCTACCAAAAAAGTACGCCACTTTTAGGATTATTTCTACGGTGCCAAAATCAACTCCTCTTTCCCGCATTATTCCACAACCCATTTTACACCGGTGTAATGCAAAAATGCATGTGTTTTGAGGGAATATTATTATACCACTGGAGTAAAAAATTGTCAGCTAAACCGGAACAGTGTAAACTGGAAGTGAGGGAGTAAAAATAGATTAAAATGTAAAATTCCTGGCGTAGAAAAATATTTGCAAGGTGCAAAATGAACCCGCATTCAATATTACATTGCTGCTGAAAAGAAACACCGATTAAATAAACGACCCAGTTTATTCTCATGGAGCGTTGGAGGCCAGTTTACTCTGGTTAGGCTGATTAGTATACACTCTGATAAACATACACTGCAACGGGAGAGTTTCAATCATTTGTTTTCATACTCAGTTATAATAATCTAAATATCTCTAATTTGCACTCTAATCTGGAACATTATTTAAATTGACCTTCAATTTCTACAATTATTTAGTTCCTCTTTGCACAGACATCACTAGGTTTATGGTTTTTGTCTTAGGGTTCTTCGTTTTACACTTCCCAAATTTTCCTCTTTCATATCCGCTTACCACTGCATCATTTCCACTAATCACCGCAAATCACCTCTCTGAGGCGCTGCAAAGCTTTCTTAACACGTGCAATGTAGGGGTCTCGGAGGCCAGTCCCCACCTATTTTTCCGAGGTGGCCGGAGAACCGTTCATGGTCAAAAACAATAACTTTAGGTACCTAAGTAATGGCCTCTGTGACCTGTTACCAAATCTGATTTAAACAAAGGTCATCCACCATTGGTTAGCTTATACCCTGAGGAGCACCCATTGAAAAATCGGAATACGATTCTTTTTTAATTTTAGATTTAAAGAGGAGATCGCAAGGTCACGAGGCAAAACCTGACCTGAAGTCAAAGTTTTTTTCTTATCTGAACCGTTGCATCCAGCGATACAGCGATATTCATAAACATTAATTTAGATCAGCCACCTTTAAGAAATGAAATTATTTCTGATTCAATGTTCGTGTTAACCTTGGAAATTTAATGACCTCTATCTGGTGACCTCGTTGACCTTTGGACCTGAAAATGGGCCCAAATTGTTCTTTTGTAGAGAGCCTTGGGTAAAGGTTTGAAGGAAATCTGAGGAGTGGGTTATGTTGGACTTTTTTCGTGCTTTCCTGGATGATTTGTCCTAGAATAACTCATCTTTGTCCCGAGAGTGGCTAACAAAAGCTCACTATGGGGGGTGGGGGGGGGTTTGAAATCCCTCTACTGTTCGGAAACGGGTACATTCGATATCTGTGCTGGAATATTATTGGATATGCTTAATTCAAGTGAAAATATAGGTTATCACTAGCTCACCACAGTGGATCCGGGCCTCTTGTAAAAAACCGTTGACGACGCCTTGGATGCCGGACAAAGATAGGTATATAAGCGATTCATTCAGGCCAATTGAGGCAAATTCAACAGCTCTTTGCTCTTTGCTGCACTTAGCTATAATTATTTAGTCTTCGTTTCTTCTCTACGACTAGACTAACCTCCACGCGTCAAGGTCAACACTCTGTGGAATGCAGAACTGCAATGCGGTGGTTCAAGCTCAGAACTGAAGCGAAAACAAAATGGCAGGATTCCACCCACGTGTCAACTGTAGTAAAAAATACCTTCTTATATCATAGAAACACACTCAAATGAAGATAAGAAGAATCAAAACATTCACTAAGCGTAGTTAAATGAGCAAATATCTCGTTTTAATCTATTGGCAGAATTGTTTCACCACAGGAGAGTACGACTATTCTTGAGGCAGTTTGCGAGTTCCATAGAAATACTCTGCAGAGTACATGTACGGATAAATTTACCCCTTTGCATTTTCAGCACGAATAGAACTGCCCTGTGCTAGAATAGCACAGAGATTAAATTACCACACGCTTGTAATGTTACACTTTTAATTCTGAAATTAAGCTAGTTGTCAGAATAGATTTACCAAGAATTCTAAACAAATGCTTAAAATGGGGTACTTTTAGGACTAGACAGATTGAAATTCTACGCTCCAGGTGTTGTTTTTTTCAGTGCAGTTACAGACAGTGCCACTTCGTCATTCTTTTGTGCTTCATCACTCCACTGGACTTGTTCAGTCGGCTTTCTCTAAATATTACATTCAGGCCCATAGGCGTCGAAAGCTGGGGCAACGGGGGATGCATGCCCAAACTGGTGAACCAGGGCAGGAAGCAGGCACACGCAAACAAAATGTTGGGACTTGACCTAGGTTTCTTGCCCTTTCCTTTCCCTCTGTATACCAGTAAAGTGTTCCCAATACCGACGTCAGTGAAGGGTACCTGTAGCGTGTACAAATACTTAGTGGCGGATCCAGGGGGGCAAAAAAGGCAATTGCCCCCCAAACGGAAATGCTCGGGGCAAAACTATGTTTTTGCCCCCCCAAAGCGATCGACCTCCTTTTTCCCCGACTCTTTTTTAGCTTGTAAGCAAGATTTTGGTGCTTCAACTCTCAACTTCAAACAGAATTAGTGAAGTTCAGTGTAAATATTGGGGCTTGGATAGGGAAAAAAGTATCTTGAGTCCATATTTTTCACCCCGTGTGGTTTTTTTTTTGCTTTTCGTCTCCAGTTCCCAAAATCCTACCGAAAAGGCATATTCCAACGCAATTTTTCACTGCGCGACGTTTTTTTTGCTTTTTGCTTTTCTACTTTGGTTTGCCCCTCCCAAACCACCCGGCCAGATCCGCCACTGCAAATACAGCCAGAATGGTCCAGCTCCACTTCCCACTCCCCTGGTATCGCCAGTCCGCGGTCCTCCCCCTCCCAGGAAAAATATCTGGCGACGCCGCTGTCTAGACCAGGCAGCCAGCATCAGCTCGCTGTTGCCGGTCGCGCCCGGCGCTCGTGAGTTCTCTCTCTCACGCGGAGTCTGCAGTACTGAGCACCGTCACTACCGGCAGCCGCGGAGGGTCACGCAGCCGCATTGTACATACATTCCGAGTGAGGTGTTTCTGGCCGACGCCGAGCACTAATCACCACCCAACCAGCCCGCAACCAGCCGACAGAAAAGATTGGCGTCGGCCAGGCTGTGTGCTGGGTGGTCTGGTCGTAACACTGGGAGGTGGGCGGAGCCGACACTGGTTACACCGACAAATTACCGGGCGAGAGAGCGGCCGGACATGCAACGCAGCCGGCCGCGCAGCCTCCGCCGCCGCCGGCGAGCTCTACGCGCCCGTGTCGATCGCGGCGCGGCGACGCTGGTGTTTGCCGCGCGACAGGGCGGTACGGCGGTGTCGTCGCCGCCGCCGCCCTCCGACCGCCGATGTCGATCCCACATTATTCATCACTCCAACGTGCATATGATTGCGTGCTGTGTAAGATGGAGAAGGGTGCCCATGGCTGGCGCCTGTGCGATTTAGTGCGTGGGCCTCATGTAAATAAGAGCCTGCCCCGGCGCGTCCCTGGTATTTGCATACTAACGGCTCTGTCATGCTGTAATTTCGATCAAGTGGAACAGGAAATAATCGCGTTGGATGGTCTACGACGAGCGGCAGTCAACGGGGCTCTTCCTCTGGCAGATAATAGCGACTAGGCACGTGCTGTATATGCAATGTTGCCTGTATAGATTTTGTATGTGCAACCATTGTAGTCAGAGAACATTGGGTATGCCCTTGCCCGACCGAAGTCTTTCATGTGTATAAGCTTCCCGTACGAATTTGTGGCACGTGGCAAGCTCATGGATGGATTACTAGTTCATGGCTTCATTGACAATTTTTGAACAGTTCACCGTATTTTGCGTTTGGAATATGTTTACAAGTACTTCTAGCATAAGAAACTAGCATAAATCATTTTCTCTTGTTTCCCAGTATATGCAGTTTTATATGCCAAATTGTCATCGCCCACATCACCGGTTTTGTGAAAGCGTTGTGGTTATTGCTGATAATAGAGACATGTTAAGAATAAGACAAATGCTTTCACTGCCGAAGCGGGAAGGGAAAGCGAAGAGCAGCATATGTTTACTAGCATAGAAACAGAGTTGTACGTGAAGGTACTTTGTTATTTCACCTGCTCTTTTAGGATTCTTAATAACACGTTGACTTAATCAAAGCGTAACTGATAAGTAAAGACAGCGCATATCAGCGCTGCGCGTTATCCAAGCAGTCAAAACATATCAAACAATAGGAAAGTAGAGGAACATTTCAGCCAGCCTGACGCGTGGTTGTCAGCGAGAAAACTGAGCAGCGGCCGGCCGGTGATTTGGCGAGCGGTTACTGCTGCGCCAGGTATGCAAACCACCGCCCGGCCGGGATTTATGCCCGGTTCTCGTCGTACTGAGCCCAGCCGGTCACGACGTCTTCAATAACCGTAAAATCAGCACATATCGACCGCGGCAGGGAGGCGGCTGGTGCTGACCCATGATTAACGGGGCTGGTTCTCACTGGCCCGGCCGTCAACACGTTCCGGGCCTCCAGTCAAATGGTCCGGAACTGGCGGCAGGACATGACAGTCAGCTCTAACCAGAAAGGATCTATTACCGTGATCCGTCCAAGTGTACTTTGTCAGTGGTAATTGCTGATTGGCCACACTGAGCAGGGCAGCAGCACATTCGCAGGTCTTCGCAATGCGTTGATGATCGCCTGGCATGCAATGTACATGTTGAATCGGGAGGTGGTTCTGTTGGACGGCGAGCTCGCGGATATGAGGCTAATCGAGTCGCGTGCGGCCCTACCATAAGACGTGGCGGCTTTGTTTCCCCGCAAGTTTCCGCGGCGCGGGGCGATCGGTCCCCAATTTCCAGGACCTATAGAAACCAGAACTACCACCGAGCAGCACAGCACTATTAGATTTGGCACTCGGCAGCAGTCGAGTACTGCGAAGTCACTGGTGGGTGGGCTATTGGCTATTAGCTATTAGCTCCAAGGTTATTCACAGCCGGCGGGAGGGCTCATCTAAAACGTTTCACTTTTTTCCTGTTGTTTGCTGAGCTAATTTAGTGGCATGTTCCCCGGCATGTTCCATCCTGCATTTTAGCATTCAAGTTCGATAGTAAACTCATTCATTCTGAAGTGTCGTGAAAAGGGGAGTTAGGTTTGAACAGAGGCGGACGCTGACCCGAGTTTTGGGGGCCAAACCCAGTCTGCCTCTCCTCCTGGGGGGGGGACGTGCAATTTGGGTGTTAGACAGACCTAGTATAAGGAGCCTCTCCAAGTACATGATCGCTCTTCTGGGGGAGGGGAGGGAGCGAAGATTTTTTGCTCTACAGACCTAGTGTAAACACCTTTTTTCATAAATGTATCCGGCCTATCCGGCCTTTGGGGGGCCAAAAGATAGTTTGCCCCCCTCCAGCGCTTTGGGGGGAGGCCATGGCCAGAATGCCCCCCCCTGCGTCCGCCAATGGGTTTGAACGTGACAGAATTTTTAAGCTAAGCCCGAGAACAGTAAATAGTACACTGGCCAGTGTGACCTTAGGAAACATATGAGTGCAACACAGAAACGCAGTTTCATTTACGCCCAGTTAGTTATGCTTTAGAGCAAGTTGTCAGCTGAAGGGTCTCCTGCTCGCCCCAGTTCTTATTTTTGGTAGGTCGAGGCATAGACGTAGGAACCGGGGGGCCAGGGGGGCCACTGCCCCCCGCCCCCATTTTTCTGTGATGGGCCCCCGCAACGGAGATCAGAATATCAACAACTGTAATATCAGGCACGAAACTCAAACTGGCCCGATAGCTTGCCCCGGAACGCCGTTAAACTTATCTGTGCCCCTAAACTAAGTTGAGGTCCTATGAGTCGATTTTAAGGTCCCCTGAGCTTCTCGGGGCCCCTGAACTGGCCTCTGATGCCATACGAGCTAATATTTTGAGCTGAAATGAGCGCCCCTGAGATGGCTTGGGCAACATGAACTGTTCTAGGATGCCTAAACTGAACTAGGAGCCGTGACCTTGAACAGGGCCCGTGAGTTGGCCAGACCCTATATCCACCAACCTGGGGGTCCCTGAGCTGCGCTGGGACCGTAAAGTTAATATTGTCTCTTGAGCTAATCTGGATCCCCTGTGATGCACAGAAGACCCTAAATTTATCTGAGGCCCCTGCACAGTAATAGGGCCCCTGCCCTCAAATTAGGTTATAAGCTCTAATTGAAACCCTGAACTGTTCTGAAACCCCATATATGCCGACAAGGGGTCCCTGGATGATCCAGGCCCTTAAGCTTATCTGGTCATCAGAGCTAATATGGGCCTCTGTGTTGAACTGAGGGCCCCTGAGATGGTCTGGGACCCCCTTATAAGACTTTAAAGCCACTTACCTGGCAGCCGTGAGCTTGAATGGCCCCTTGAGATGTTCTGACAGTGGCGTAGCCAGAGGAGGGGGATCCCTGGGGCCCGCGGACCCCCTTGGGCTGACCTTATGCACTAAAAACACCAACATTGATCTCGGGGGCCCCCTGAGCTTGGTCTCGGGGAGGCCTTACGAGCTTGGTCTCAGGAGGCCCCCGGTAATCGGTATCGAGGGCTCCAGAGTGCCGAATACATTGATGTATTGATGTATTGATCTTGGGGGACCCCTGTGCTCAGTCTCAGGGGGTCCCGAGCTTGGCCTCAGGGCCCCCGAGCATGGTCTCAGGACCCCTTCCCCCGAGTTCGGTCTCACGGGCCTTTCGATCTTGGTCTCACTGGCTTTTCGATTTTGGTCTCAGGGGCCCCGAGCTTGGTGTCTGGGGGCCTCCGAGCTTGGTCTCAGGGAGCTCCCGCGTTTGGTCTCAGAGGGCCCTTCGAGTTTGGTCTCAGGGCCTCCGAGCTTGGTCGCAGGGGCCCCCCGAGCTTGGTGTCAGGGAGCCATCCGAGGTTGGTCTCAGATAACCCCCGAGCTTGGTCTCAGGGCCCCGAGTTTGGTCTCAGGGGCCCCGAGCTTGGTGTCTGGGGGCCCTCCGAGCTTGGTCTCAGGGAGCTCCCGAGCTTGGTCTCAGGGGGCCCTTCGAGTTTGGTCTCAGGGCCCCCGAGCTTGGTCTCAGGTGACCCCGACCTTGGTCTCAGCGCCCCCCGAGCTTAGTCTCAGGGGCCCCAAGCTTGGTGTCAGGGGCCCTCCGAGCTTGGTCTTAGGGAACGCCCGAGCTTGGTCTCAGGGGACCCCCAAGCTTGGTCTTAGGGGCCCCTGATCATCGGTATCGAGGGCTCCAGAGTACCGAACATTGATCTCGTGGGCCCCCTGAGCTCTGACTCACGGACCTTTCGATTTTGGTCTCAGGGTGCCCCAGAGCTTGGTCTAAGGGGGGGTAAGCTTGGTCTCATGGGCCTTTCGATGTTTGGTCTCATGGGCCTTTCGATCTTGGTCTGACGGGGTCTCGAGCTTGGTCTTAGGGAACCCCCGAGCTTGGTGTCAGGAGGCCCTCGAGCTTGGTGTCAGGAGGCCCTCGAGCTTGGTCTCAGGGAGCATCCGAGCTTGGTCTCAGGGTCCCCTCGAGCTTGGTCTCAGGGACCCCCGAGCTTGGCCTCAGGGGTTCACGGCCCCCCTCGGGGTGCCCCCGACTATTGATATCGAGGGACTCATGAGTGAGGCACGAGCATTCGCCTCATGAGACCCAGAGTTTGATCTCGGGGGCCCCCTAGGCCTGGGTTCAGGACCCCGAGCATGGGTATCGAGGGGCTCCAGAGCACCGAACAGTAGTCTCGGGGGGCTCAAAATATTGATCTTGAGGATCCCAGAACGTCGGTGTCGAGTTACTCCTGAGAAAAGTGCGAGCATTGGTCTAAGGGTGCCCCTGAGCCTGATGTAAGTGGGACCCCGAGCTTGGTCTTAGGAGCCCCCGGGCATCAGTATCAAGGGGTTCTGGAGTATTGGTCTGGGAGAACAATTATTTTAGGGGCCTCCAAATGGTGATTTCTGAGGGCCCCCGAAAGTGTGGATGCAGTGGTGTAGCCAAGGGGGCCCTAGGCGTCCGCAGACCCCCCCTTGGGCCAATCTGAACCACTGCAAAGGGTTCTCTGATCACGGGGCCCCCAGGGCCCCGCCCTGCGAGTCGGTCTCAAGGCCCCCGAAAGTAGATTTCGGGGGCTTCAGAGGGTTGGTCTCAGGGGGCCCCAAAAGTCGGTATCAGGGGCCCCGGAAGTCTGTCTCAGGGGAGGGGGCGTGTTAGTCTCAGGGGCTCCCAGAGAGTGGTTCTCAGGGCCCCGCAAAAGTCTCTTTCAGGGGGCTCCTGAGAGTCACTCTCAGAGAACCCCAAGAATTGGTCAAGGGGACCCCAAGAGTCTGTCTTAGGGGACCACGAGATTCAGTCTCGGGGGTCACCCTGAGAGTCTGTCTCAGAGAACCCCAAGAGTCAGTCTCAGAGCACCCCAAGAGTCGGTCTCAGGAGGCCCTCATAGTCTCATGGGCTTCTCTCTCAGGAGTCAATATTTACTTTCAGGTGGCCCCGATAGTTAATCCGAGGGTCCGAGAGTTAGTCTAATTTGATTCACAGAGTGCTAGTTTCAGAGGGCCCCAGAGGGCTAATTTTGGGAGCCCTCGAGATTTAGCCTCAGGCTGTGCCCCCCGAATTTTGGTATAAGCGGCCCCGAGAGCCAATCTCATGGAGCACCCAAAAGTTAGTCTCAGAGGGCTCCCGGTTGTCAGTCTCAGGGACATCCTAATTTGTGGATGTTAGCTAATCTTGAGGTTCTGAGAGTAATTCCCAGAGGTGCTCCCGAGTTTTGGTCTCACGGGCCCCGAGTTAGCCTTAGGCCCGCGAGAGCTAATCTGGAGCCTCCGAGAGTCAGTCTCAGGAACGCCAAAGACTCAGTCTCAGAGGTGATTCTACCACCCCCCCTCTCCCCCGGGTGTTTGTCTCAGGGGCGCCCTAGAGTAAGTCTCAGAGGGCTGTCGAAAGTCATTCCCAGCCCACTTCCCCCACCCCAAAAACAGCCTCAGGGGACCCCAAGAGCTAATCTGGATGGCTACGATAGTCAGTCTCAGCCCCCCCCTCCAGAGCAAATATGGGGGGCCCAATAATTTGTCTCAGAGGTGCTGCCGATAACTAATCTTAGGAGCCTCCAGAGATTCTCAGGGGCCCCCAGTTTTGATCAAGAGGCGCCGCGAATCGGTCTCAGAGACCCCCTGAGATCTAGTCGGGAGAGCGGCCGAAAATTAGCTTTGTGAGTGCAGCCAAGTGTTGGTCTTAGGTGGCCCCAGAGCTCAAACAAAAATTTTCAAAATCATATGCCTCGGAAAAATTGTATCTACCCCTATTGCGTACTAAAAAATACAAATTGAAACATGTCGATCAGGCACCATTAACAAAGGAAAGGCAAAAATTAATCTAATTTTATCATAAGAGCAAATCGAAGAGGGAATTTGCCACTTCAGTCAATTTTTAATCTATTATCTTAACACCAATAACTACATTCCTAAATATTCTGAAATGAACACCTTTCAAAAATTTTCGTAGGAAACCAGACAAACAAGGGTAATGACAGAAATTGATGAGCATAATCCCAAAAAGAAAACTAGGTATGAAAGGTTGAAAATAACAATAACAGAGTGAGCCAAGGCGATAGATATCTTGGGCGCCTTTTGTCTTGGTAATTTGCTCGTTTACAAGATAGCAAGAGTAAGAAAGTAACTGGATCTCAACAGGATCTGTCGACGGAATAGAGGTTATGTGACGTTCGGGACACACTACAATACCCCTTGTATTTTTATTCGTTTTGTTCCGTTTCTTTGGAAATTTCCTGATGAAAGAGTTCATGGATTCGACACTGGGAAATAATTGCTAATCATTTCCCGTAGAAGATCATTTCTTCGTACTCAAAACGACTGACCTCCAATAACATGTCTGATTACCCGAGTGAAATGAGGTAGACTCAGGTATAACATAATGCGCGCATCAACATTGAACTTTCCGAAATATGGCACAAAGCTGTTATTATAGCCACGCTACCATATAAAGTATGGGCCATCCTTAATATTAGGTGACCTTAGTTTACCAACACTTGGTTGGATCGAAAAAATCAAGCTATAAACAAAATAAGAATAAATGCTTAAGAAGGTACAACAAAATTTCCTTTGTGTGAATGTTATATTATTAAAATACTAAAAATATAGGAGATGGGCCCCGGTTACTAAGGGGGCCCCCGGCCTGGGGCCCCCGACGGTAGTCGGACCCCTCCTTGGCCGAATCCTGGCTACGCCACTGTGTTCTGAGACTCAGCCACCCTGGGACCCCCTAAGCCTAGCTGGGGCCCTGAGCTAATCTGGGTACCCCTGTGCTTAACTGGGGCCTCTCATCTGGTATGGGGGCCCTGAACTGTTCTAAGGTTCCTGGGCTAAGCTGGGGGCCGTGAGCTTGAATGAAGCCCCCTGAGCTGGTATGAGAGAGGTCCCTATATCAGCCGATCTGGGCCCCTGAGCTGAGCTGGCCTGTGCTGAACAAGAGCCCTGAGGTGGTCTTGGGCCCCTGAACTGTTCTGGTCATTGAGCTAAGCTGGGATCCGTGAGCTTGAACAAGCCCCTTGAGCTGTTTTGAGACCCTACATACGTCGACCTGGGGACCTCCGAGCTGAACCGAGCCCCTAAGCTAATCTGGCACCCTGTGCGAATCTGGGGCTTCCCTGTGATGAGCTTCTAGGGGTCCTGTGCTTATGTAGGGTCCCTTGATAAGCTGATCCCGAGGCTAATGCACTGGTCTGGGCACCCTGAGCTGACTGATCTGGGTTCCTGATCCATGGTCTGGACCTTGGTGCCCTCCGAGATAATTTCGCGTCCCATGGGCGGCATAGGCATAGGAAACGGGGGTCAGGGGATACTGCCCACCCCCTTTTTGAGGTGGGCCCCCGCAACGAATGTACAGATATCAGCAGCTATAATATAGAACAAGAAACCTAAACGGGCCCGATAGCTTGTCTGGGAACGTTCAAGTTCGGTAGTGCGCTGCCTGCAAGCCCCTGGAGGAGGAGAGCTTCGTAAAAAAAGCCAAGGCACCTTCTACCCGAGTGTTTCCAAATGAGTCCCGAGAACTGGGCCCAATCAAACTCCATCCCATATCAATCCCAACACAAAGCGTGAATCGGACACGAACCCCGCACCAAATGCCGAGCAACAGTCGTCCCTGAGCCATCGAAAGGCACGACGTCTTTCGATGCCAGGGTTTATGGCGTCGCCAACTCTTTCCCTGTTAGAGGGGTTTCTTGGGAGTCAAACTGCTCCTTGCACAAGGAATCTGCCGTGCCTTAAACCCGGGTTGGTCGCGTGGAAAGCAAGGTTACTAACCACTATAACACCATGCCCACACCTCCTCGGTATCACAAAGCTGGCCATAAAGTACCTACATTGCACTTGCAGTCATGCTGGAACTCTGCATTTTAGGCATCGAAATATAGCCAGGCGTATTTATTGTGATCAGCCTTTACCTAAATCAATCTCTTATGATGGAAAGAAGGGATCCGTAATAACCTAAATAAATGTTCCCATTTTTGTCATTAAATAAGCAAATACAAGTTGATTAGGCATAGCGAAGTGAGGCTATTTGGTATCAAAGCATTGTCTGTAGTTTTCTTTACAGTTTTTAATTTTGTAAGTGTGATGAAAAACAGCCCCCGTTCAAGTTGCCTGGCATTTTGCGGCGGTGACGTCATCGCCGCGATGCCGCAGGCGCTTTGCGGCTTGAAGTATCGGCAAACTGGGTAGGTTGACATGGTCAGCAAAGCTTGCAAATGGCTGAAGGACGTCAAAAATGACTTAGTTGACAAGTTTGATCATATTTCTAGCCAGCTAAGAGTTTTTGCAGCCCTAAGACCGGCCTGCAGGGACTTCAGGGGCTTTTCTCGCAGTGGTGTTCCGTTGCTCTTAAGAGTCATTATCAGTGTAATAGCTTTGTAATGTCATCCTTCACGTCATCGTTGCTTATATGAAAATACAAAGTACGGGTCTTTCCAACGGAGGTTTCCTAGCGAGACGCACAAATTGTTTGAGGCACCGCGCAGTCGCGGATCCAGGACTTAATTTGGGGAGGCTAGAAGACTCAAATATCCCCCCACTGCCAGTGGCGGATACAAGGGGACTAGGGCTCGAGCCCCCTCCCCCAATGTTAGTGTCTAGTAAATGCATGGCCGATGCTGATGTGAGGCAATGGCAGGGAGGCTCGAACCCCCTTGCCCCCACCCAAAAAGTCCTGTACCTGCTACTGTCCCCCACCATAGCCTCCAAACAGCCTTTGCTTATAAAGATATTTAGTAAACATCTCGGAAGGCCCTCGAAATTTAGGAGGCTCGTGAGTCCCATAACCTCCCTATATCCGCCACTGGTACCTTAGGCGGATCCAGGGGACAAAGCCCGGGCGGCTGTGCCCCGATGGACCCTTGAGGTGTCCCCCGAAATGGTCACAGCGCCTCCTGGAAGGTCGATTGCGCCATCTGAAATGTCGCTTCCCACCCCCCCTCTGCAGGATGCGGAAAGCAGCGCCCGTCGATAGGATTTGGCGCCTACCTGATGGATTTTGCAAGCCAAAAATGGCGCCACCTGGTCCGAATGAAGCCCCCTGGTCTGGATGACACCCCCTCCCAGGAAGAATGCCCCCGCCCCCTCCCGACTGGCAATCGTGGATCCACCTATGACTAGTGCCCTGTATAATATAAACAGCCCAATTACAATGACTTTCGGTAAAATTGCATCACACTTACGGGTTTCAATGGGGTGAGTCAGAGGCGTAGCCACGGAATTTTTTACGGGGGACAGGAGTGGTCCGGCGATGATGACAAGGGGAGGGGAAGAGTTGGCACTTGGCGGATGCAGGAGACAAGGGGGCACTTGGTCCTCCAATAGTCAATGGGGAGCACATCCCACGTCCATGCTGCTTTCGACGCCCATGACTGTAACTGTTAGAGCGATCGGCACGTGTTGCATTTAGGATTTGAGCAGTGGCTATAATCCGGCTCTGAGGTGCGATCTTTCCTTCTATCGTTACTGTTTCCGTATTTACCGAAACCCACTCCCTTCACCCCGTATGTCGTTTCATTGGTTTTTATTTTCGCTCGGTCCCGTCATGTTTTTCTTTTACTCTCTTACAGTGTTGGGGCTCAGTAAAAACCGTAGTAGGAGTGCCAGACTAGTATACTTTTTAGTATAACATACCAATGCTACTAAATTTGTCAACATATTTCACTTCACAGACATTAAAGTGCAAAAAAGTGTACTTCATAGCGCTTTTCTTAAATATCTAAACTCAATTTATCCAAAAAGCTTGAATTTCAGTCCTCAAAATAAGGAGCTGTTTCCTTTCTTAGTGGATACCAAGAAAACAACAACAATTTTACTAGTAGAAACCATGGAATACAGATACCTGGAACGGAAGGCTCGTTGATTTCTGGGATGCTTTTGTGGGGCTCATTAAAAAGAATTGGGTAAATAGCCAAGAACATTAAAATATAGACGGCAGTAAAATATTCAACAAAAAACAAGCCTTTGCGCGTGCCTTACTTCAACCCAGAGGAAACAGCTACTACTGAGGTATTATTTATCCAATATAAACCTAAATAATTGCATAATAACCATAAAATATGAATGCAAAATCAGCGTGAGCCCGGATTCGAACCCGGAACACAACGATTGCTAGACAAGCATGCTGCCAACTGCGCTATTGAGCGACGAAATTACCATTATGAAGATGAAAAGTTCCTTGCGTTGGATTCGAACCCGGGATCTTTTGCTTACTAGACGAGGCTTAACACACTACGCTATTAGCGCTGGGCCGCGCGCGCTTAAGACATGTTATAATACATATTGAGCTGCAGTATCAGATTCTGATTTCTCCTGCGCTTTGCTCGAAGATTTTAGGTATTTCATGCCTAAAATGTATTTTAGCGGACGCACCACAGATTGGGCTTTCCGAAATGCATAGTGGTTTTCCTGTGCAAGCCACGGTTTATAAGTTATGACGCATCAAAGTCATCGGCCACCACATCTCCCATAGACTTTACATTGGTCCTTACCGAGCTTTACTTACCGAAGGATTTTTTCATGTCCTAGATTGGCACCCAAAAGCGGGGTGGTTTGCATTGAGGTCTCCATTCCATGTATCTCTATTCCATGGTAGAAACCTTGAACCAACCTGGGATTCTAGGGCCTTGATGAAAAGGGCCTAAACATCTGTAATATAAGAAACGCGCTCGTGGTGAAATAAAATTATTGAAATACTCCAAAAGAGCTTAAAAATGTATTTCGTATTTGAAAGGGGTCTACGTAAAAAAACAAGAAAAAAGTTTTTTAGCTTTTATATGATTTATTAGATCATAATAAGTACAGCTCGAAATCATGGGCAAAATTTAATTTATCAGTTTTCCATATATTGACATCCTAGTGTGCATGCGTGCCTTATTGACACCAAACGAGCTAACTAATTTTGTATATAATTATGGACCCCGTGGACTGGGGCCCCCCTTGAGGTGGGCCCCCTCTAAGGTTGGCCCCCACTTTTCAAACCGTTCCTACGCCACTGAGTCGAGGTTCTGAGATTGGCGCTTTGTATGTACACTCCGCTAATTGACTTGTTATCTCGGTAGGGAGCATTCCCCCAAAATTGTGGTACTCGACTGATTATTTTGGCCTTTTTACCGTCTATGCGTGCGAACTTACAAAAACGTGTCATCTGAGCTCACCCGATTGCACCTGTCCCTGGTACCTGGTACCTTACCCCTGGTAGCCTCTAAGTCGGCGCTCTTCCCCTGCCTCCTACTGCAAACTGAGTAGTGGTCACATCCCTATCTTAAGTTATCCACAATTATGTACGTGCAGCATTTTGTTTTCTGAAATCCAGCGATATTTTTGACGGTCAACTTCCATAAGGCCGGATTTCAGTGTTATTTTCATCAATCTCAGCGCGTCACGTCACTCAGCATGTCACCTGCGTGAGTCCTGAAGGCTTTGGACAAAGCTGACGTCATGGCTCGCCACCGCCTCCGAGCGCGACCTGTCCAACGGTATGTGGAAGCGGGTGCTGCCAGATGCGCGGGTCGGGTGCTGCCACATTCCGCGCCACTGCCGCCGGCGGTATCTTCGCCGACATCACGGTGTGATTGAAGAAGAGATGCCGGCTGTTGACAGCACAGGCCGTCGCCGCGTGCCAGCAGCAGGCGGCGGCGAACGCCGCGCATTCCGTCCGTTTTTGCGGCCATTTCTGCGCAGCAAGGCAATCGGAGGCGGCTGCCGCTTACGCCGCACGTCTCAGCTATGTCTAATGGACGTACACTAGGAACAGCTTTACCTTAAGTCGTTTTTTTTCGCAATGGCCCAAAGTGCGGCGGTGTCAGCTCCGCAGCAATGCCGATTGGAGCCTGCTGAATCTGATGAAGCGACTGCCTCTGACTCAGAGCGTGACGCTGCGAAGGTTTATCATTTGGTACTTCTAGATAGACCGTATTTAGTCTGATGTAGAGGCGCTAGCAGATAATTGGTGTATATAGTCTGGTGCATAAGCGCTGGAAGATAGTCGGTACATAAGACGGCCTGGTACGTAAGTTAATTTGTTCTTTCGGCTGAAGGGTGCGCCAACCGTAATAGCGCCCATTAGTCTAGTACATTAGCACTAGCGGAGAGCCAGTATATGGTCTGGTCTGTAAGCCAGTACAGAGCCTGCTGCGTGGGCACTGGTGGATAGTCGGCGTTTGGTGTGGTGTATCGTCACTAGTAGATAGTTGGTGTATAGTAGAGGTGGGAGTTTCGGGCAATTTTGCAGGCCCGGGCCCGGGCCCGGCCGGCTGCTGATTTTAGAAGCCCGTCACAAGCCCGGTTTGTGGAAGAAATGGATTATCAAGCCCGGGAAGGCCCGGTATCATGGAAAACCATTAACGACTAAATACAACATTTATTTACTTTAAAGCTGTTTCAAATATATGTTTTAAGCCAATTTATCCTGTAAAAAGTTTTGGTTTCACCCAAAACCATATCAAAAAGGTGCATGTAGCATCAGTGGCCTCAGCTATCTTAATAATTCAGCAGAAAATGATACTGAAAAACACAGTATGAAACATGGCTTGCTTATGATGCAAGCTTACTTCAGGTAATGACCAGCATCACCTTATAAAAACAAAGGGCATTCTAGATAGAGGTATGCACATGGCAGCTATAAGAATCGGGATGAAATAAGTCCACTCATGTCAGACATTTCCTCCATCTTTGCACTTTTATAAATCATTATATGCTGGCACGAGCCTCACAATTGAGTTCCAATAATGTTTATGAATAGAGGAGAGAGCAGTGACAAGTTTTCAGCTAAAACTTTTCAGAATATCATGGTGGAATGGCTGTGAATGAACCAAAAATCCTTCACATTGTCCCTCAATTGATACATGTGAACATTTTCTTTTAGTTTAGTCACTAAACAGCTTGGAAGATAGTTAAAAGAATGTTCTGCTTTGGTCAGCCCGGTCTGCAAAGTAGGTAAGCCAACAGGCCAACATGAACAAGGCCCATCAGCCATATACAATTATCAAACCACCAGCCATAAAGAACTATCTTGATAAGGAACCACTAGTTTTCCACAGGTTCGCACCAAACATTGAATAAAAATATTGCACCAATCTCCACCAAAAAGTAAATCTGACACAAAAAAACAACTCAATCCCATCCACATCACCATTTGGGCTTGAACACTATTTCTGTTTGCTTTGTTGTATTTTACGGGCTTGCGCTTAGTAGGTATCTGAAGCGCCGTGCTTGTCTACATTAGAGCAATCATTTATGAAAACATTTTTCACCAAAATTTACCAGAATAGTAAGTTTATTTCAGCGAAAATATTTCAAGACTTTTGAAAATATATTCTAAAATTTTACAGATTTAAAAATAAGCACAAAGTGTGTGGTGCATTTCTTTTGTTCCTGAGAATAGGCCACTTTTTGTGCACTTGTTTGTGGACTTCTTATTCAAAAGGTCTAACTTTCACAGGGTAGAACCTATGAACATTAGACCCTTTGATCAGTGGACCTTCTGATGTAATCCTTTTGAACCGCGAGATGTGATCCACCTACTGCGATAATACCTTTAGTGTGGTGGGAGGGAAGTGCTGTTATGTTCAGGTTCAAAGCTTATAATAGAAGTTGTATTTCATAGAGGCCAGGGAAGTATCTCCACAAGGAAAATGCAACACATAGTGTCAAGTATATTCATGTTTTGGTGTAATTTCAAAGGTTCCTTCTAAGGCTGACTGCTCTTCCCAGTATCTCCCCACAAATGACTAATTTATGTTTTGAAGTACTTCGATCAAAAACATGTTTTCTTTGTGGCTATTTCCTTGCTTATACTAGCCCTTTCTGAGTGGATTTTGCATCTTTTGGGCAATGAAAGAGCAAGATGAAGCTGTGGAAGGGTCAAACTTATCAACATTTGTTCTTGCAGCTAGAGTTACCAGGCCAGTTCGACAATTATGGGCTCCCACTAGATAGTTTGTACCTGACATATTTACTTCACCATTTTTCGTAGAGGACATGGGAATGGCTCCATAGATAACATTTTCTTTTTACCTGGAGCAGAAAGCTTCTCGAAAGAATTTTCTAGCTAGAGCTAGGTGTTAATATCAATATGTTAGCAGCAAATTGGTTAAATGACTTCCTTTGAAATGGTATACTGACAATATGGAAGTAACAAATATGCTATCACAATTTATATTTTGTTCACCCATATATGACTTGAAAATTTTAAAGTAATCAGGATATTCGTAAGATGACAGTACGGCATGGATGTGTGCAACTGTAGGCATTATTCAATATTTGATTTTAAATATTGATTCAGGTTTAAGTAACTTGCTTTTGACCCTGGCATGAATAACAGATAGAAAGCTAGAGCTTCATGCTTTTACATTTCTGATGTATGTCTAAAAGTCTCAAAATTAATTGTAAATGCATTTTCAAAAGCTGCTGGTGCATGAATAAGATTATGTTTCAGTGGAAAAAACTAGGTCTGTACTGAAAAAGGCTTATTTAACTCACAGAAAATTGACTTGAAGTCCCAGTTTAGTTGAAGCCTGGAATGAGCCTGGGTAAAGCCCGTTATCAGCCCGACATTGGCTTAAATCAGGCCTTCAGGCCCGGTCAAAGCCCGCGGGCCTGGGCCGGGCTTTTGCCCCGGGCCCCCGGGCCTAGAAAGTCCCACCTCTAGTGTGTAGACTGGTGTATAAGCACTGGCAGACATGGTGGGTAGTCCGTATACAGTCTGGTATACCGGCAATGGTGGGTTATCAGTATGTGGTCCGGTATAGGTACTGGCACTGACTTGTGGTCGGTTTTCGTTTCGTGTATAGGCGCTGACAGATAGCCGGCATGTGGAGGCTGTAGTCTTTCATTTATTTTGTCCCAGTAGTTGAGCTTATGAAGACAGTTTTCAGGCCTTTCCCAGATCTACAACTGCGGATGCTTACAGGGATTCAAATAGATGCTCATTCTACAATAGGCCGTTATATATTTTGTATTATCGAGCTGCTTGATACTTATGTGTCAGGAATTAACTGCACAGTCTGTAAAATGATAAATAAACAGAGAATAACAAAACAAATTCTGCGATGATATTCTATCGTACGAACAAAGCTGGAAAATTTAACAGTTATATTTTTGCTCGCTTTGCCTTTCAGTCCGAGTGATACACGGTATCAGTTATTGCGCCGGTGGAGAGTCTAGCACTTGCTCCAGGGATGGATCGGTCCCTCAATCACACCGCTGTCGCACGGAGACCGTTACAGAGCGGAAGGTCGGCTCAGGAGGTAAGAAGGTGGTTGCCATATTTCTCCGTTTCGACCCTTGAAAGTTTTGGTGGCTAAAAAGTTATCTTAGAAATAACCTAAGAAGCATTGTTTTTCTTATTTTTATCAGTTGGGCCGAACCGATGGAGATAAGAAATCAGTGCGTTTTTAGGCAAGTCAAATTTAGACTGTCACTTGGCGTGCCCTGGTTTGCTACAAAAAGATGAACATATCTATATTTTTAAGACAATGTTTCAAATATGCATTATGCAGCTTAACAACAACAAAACAAAACGAAAAAAATCAGGGAAATAACAAGCAGCACCCGAGGACTACACTTAAGAAAAATATGATAAACTATTATCCCTTCAGATCATTAGCACCTACCCCTCGGGATTGTGGGGAGGGGGTGAGGCACTCGACACAGATGAAAGCACAGAGTCTCCCAGTGAGGCGAGACCCTGCATCCATTTTGGACTGCCACACAACAGTGACAACTCAGTGACTCTCTCTCTCTCCCTCTCTCTCTCTCTCTCTCTCTCTCTCTCTCTCTCTCTCTCTCTCTCTCTCTCTCTCTCTCTCTCTCTCTCTCTCTCTCTCTCTCTCTCTCTCTCTCTCTCTCTGCTTTTGGTTTCTGTGACTGCACGGCTGGGCTATCTACCTACAGTCAAACCTACGTCCACAGACGCATGTTTAAGCCTATATGCATGACTGGAAGCTTACGTGGCCTCTAGCGCCTGGATTGGCGATGGTGTTGTCGAGGTGGCGGTCCGCCGCTTCCCCACTGTGTCTGCCCATGGCACAGCCGGGGCGTGCGCCGACTGGGCGCTACTTTTTGCAGGCTTCCCAGTCCCCACACGCACGCCTTAATGAAACCCAGCTCTGATATCTCCTCCATCCAATGCTGAGGTGGTGGTGCCCTCATCGCCCCGGCCCTCTTCAGTGCCCAAATCAACAAAAAGTGGTTTTAGATAGCAAAAATGTCTGCTGGCTTGGCAAGGGAGGTATCATTTTTGAGGCCTTGCTGCTATTAACTTATCTTAATAGCGTAGTTTGTGCTACGATGCACCTGTTTGTGTTTTATTCAGCCTCAGCCAATGCCTTTCTCCGTTTCTGAGCAAGCGTTACGAGCAGGGATGCGGAGCCGGAGCCGGAGCCGGAGCCGGAGCCGGTCGGAGCCGACCATTCTGCCCGGAGCCGGAGCCGGAGCCGGAGCCGCCGAAACACTTTTGATCGGAGCCGGAGCCGGAGCCGGAGCCGTCAGAAAGGGTCCGGCTCCGGCTCCCAAAGAGCTCTAAAATTACCCAAAATCAAACGTGAAATGTTCATACTTTACCTCGTGAGATGCCGCATGGAAAAACATTTATTCACCTGAAATATTACACTTTCTCAATATTTTATATATATCGAGATTCGTGAAACATTGCAACTAAGGTGTTCCGTAAACGGTCTTACTCTCGGGTAGGGGATGCGCTCCGGCTATTTAGCACGGGCAGAAATTGGCAACAAATGAAAACATTGGCGGACACTGGCGGATCCATAGGGGAGGGCAAAAAAGACATTTGCCCCCAAACGCATAATTTTTGGAGATTTTTGCCGATTTTCTTAAAAAGAACATATGTTTTTCACGATTTACCCCATACCGTCGGCCTGCATCTGCCCCTGTTGGCAGACGCGGGGGAAGACCATTTCGGCCATGGCCCCCTCCAAAGCCCTGGAAGGGGGGCAGACTATCTTTTGGCCCCCAAAGCCCGAATAAATTGTTTGAAAAGGTGTTTACACTAGGTCTGTCGAGCAATAAAATATTTGCTCCCATCCCCCCTCCCCCCAGGAGAGCTATCATGTACTCGGAGAAGTAGTTTATACTAGGTCTGTCGAGAACCGAGGGCAAAAGACGCAGAAAACAGCATCCTCGTCACTCGATGCGGCACTAGCCGACTTCAAAAACCTGGGAAGCCTAAAGGGGGCGACCGTATGGGACAGCTAGATAGATATCCAGCCATCATCCAGCGGGCTAGCCTGGTAATGGCCGCGCTACCAGTTACTCAGGTGTCCGTGAAGAGGTTGTTCTCTGCGATGAGGCTACTGCTTACTGATCTCAGGTCCAGACTAAGAGCTGACATATTGGAGGCAATGTTGCTGCTCCGCTCCAACCGCGATTGGGTGGTGTAGTGAGCGAACCAGCTGCTAGGCCCTGGGCAGTAGGGTGGTTGGTTTCGATTTTTCTCGAAAAGGAATTATGCCATCAGCCTATCTGATGTGTTTTTTTATGTTTAACACTGTTAGCTCAGCGAAATCTTTATTTGCGGGCCGTCCAAACTTTACTTGATCGTTGTATCTTTAATTTTTTATGTGGGTTTGCGGGCATGTCTGACCCATTAGGGTCGTAAAAAACATGTTTTGCTGTTCCGACTCGAACCCGCTTTTCCCATTATATATTCTGTTATGATTTCAATGAGCCACATTCCAAGCATCTACGACAACGGGAAAGATCGCCTCAAACCGTTTAAATATTTCATGTTTCAGGCGCGATTGGCCGCCCGGCGTTGCAGTCTCCCCCTGTTAAATTGGCATGGAAGGGGTGCATAACCAGGGGCGCAACTTTATGTTTTCGATTGGGGGGCACCCGGCTCGAAAGGGGGCCCGTACATGATGGGGGCCCGTACATGATGGGGGGCCCGTACATGATGGGGGGCCCGTATTTTTTTATGAAAATGTGACCGAAAAAACGTATTTTCGACCGTTCGTTGTCAAAAACTGACTGCAAAGGTTAAATAACAATTTTTAGCGCGCTATTCGTCACTGTTCCTGATTTGCACTATTTAGCCCAAAAAGTAGTCAGAAGACCCAATCTTTTGAACGAGCTGCCAAACTACGTAAGGATATTGGACAAGTAGGTGTCTACTTACCGTCTTCGTCGTCCACGCGGATGCTCTCCTCCGGAGGAACAACGGGATCAGCCCCGGACGACGCAGGAGGGATGGATGCTGGAGGGTCTTTTAGCAAACGGGATCCGGCTGGTGGCCTGGCCGAGGAAGGCAATGATCAGGAAAAGAAGGATTGGAATTACAACCTTACTTTACCGTTTTGCTGGAAACTATACACATTGCACTTTTCCGAGTTAGTTTTAAATTGGGGTTTTAATTTTTTGCGGTCGATAAATGAACGTAGCTTGCAAAGTACCAAAAATAGTAGTGATATGAACTACTTTAAGTGGACGCGTACGTTGCTAGAGATTAAATGCAAATATGATCGGGGTCATTTTATAACAGTTTGCAAAATTAGCAAGATGATTCTAGATTCATAGGTTACCTGAAAAATGAACAAAGTTTGGGTAGTTTTGCCAGAGCAGCCCCTCAGTATTGAATGTTCTTTGTTTTACGCTTTTGTGCACCCGACTTATGTTTATACTGTCCAACCATTTTAACATTCACACCTGGAACGAAATCGCATTATCGCGAAAAATTTGATACAAATGGAAGGTAGAGATCGAAGTGCGAAATTCCTTTATCAGCGGGGAAATCGAACCTACTGATATTTATGTTACATGATCAAGACACCTTTTTCTGATCCATTCACCTTGCCAGTTCATGACATTTTACAACACTGGGTACCGGCCAAGGGGTACTATGAATAGGTGGTACTGCCTATTTCCCTTTACAATCCTCATATAGGATCAGTACAAAAGGAATGGGGGGCCTAACATTTCTCACGCCCCATCCATTTTTCCCCGAATGTTCCAGGAGGCATCGGACCGGCCGCACGTTGCCCGGGAAAACCACAGGGGGCCCGCAAGCATGGCAGGGGGCCGGTTTCGGCAACAGGGAGCACGGATACACCACCTGGGGCACGAAACTGCTAACAAATAAGGAACTCCTGCAAATACGCGACCAACACAACAGCTTCAGTTTCTACACGATATTCTTAGACCACAAGGGGCCCAGACAGACCACAGAGGGCCTGAGCACACCAAAGGGGCCGGGCAGACCACAGGAACCCAGAAAACCATAGGACGCCGGTAAGCCCAGAAGGGGCCCGAGCAGACCACACACAGCCAGCAATTTGGCTGGACTCTGCCCGATATATGCTGGGCTTTGACTGGGCAGAGCCCGCGTACATGCGCTCAGCCCAGGTCCAGCTCCGCTGCGCCTGGGCAGAGCCCATGGTCAAGCAAGACCGGGCTCTACCGCTCGGGCAAGTTGTCATCCCCCGACCTAATGTCGGGCTCAGCCCGAGTCTATGTGGCTCAGCTATGAGTCTTAGGGCTCGGGCAGAGCCCGGCCCAGCCCGGTCTGGGCCCGGTCGGAATGGCTGGCTGGGCAGCGGGCCCGGGCAGACCACACGGGGCCTGGACAGATGAAAGGACCCGGGCAGACCACAGGGACCCGAGCAGAACACAGGGGCCGGGCTAACCACAGAGGGGCCCCAGTCTGGAAAGTATGGCAGCAGACCCGACGAGTCCGCACCAGCCTTGTAGATTTTTCGCACCACCAGCAGCCTAAAATTAACACCAAGCACTGGTGAGAAATCTCACTGACCCGGAAATTTCGATGTTTTTACCAGTTTCTCCCTTCTCAGACCTCTGTGGGTGTTTGATTTGAGCTCCCTCGCACCATACAGCAAAAGTGGGCATTTGCTTGCTCCAAAGTTCGAACCACCTGAAGGGTGTCTGCACCACGAGATCTCGCCAAAAGTGCCATACTTTGCAGACTGGGAGGGGCCCGGGCAAACCACAGAGGGCCCGCGCAGACAAAAAGGGGCCCCGAACGGACAAAAGGGGGGTCCGCAGAGGCCACACAGAGGCCCGGACAGACCAAAAGGGTTCCGGGAAAACCACAGGAGGCCCGGGCAGACCACAAGGGGCTTGATCAGAACAAAATGGGCACTAGCAGACAAGGGGTCCGTGCAGACCAACTGGGACCCGGCCAGTCTGCAAAGTATGGCAGCAGGCCAGACGAGTCTCACCAGCCATCCAAAATTATCGCACCACCAGCCTAAAAAAATTCGCACCAATCTGCCATATACCAGGGAGAAAACGCACACATTCCTACCCACACGATGCAATACTACCTCTCTTATTAGTTAGTTAAGGACTTCTTATAAGGCCCCCTCCTGTGTCTTCCTAACTATTCAGTCTTTTTTTTTGGTTTTCAGTGTCAACTTCCTCGCACCAGTCTTGCAAATTCGCACCAGGCTGATAAAATTCGCACCACTCGCTCCTGTCTCCAAGGGCACTCGCACCGACGAGATCTCGTCGAAAATGCCATACTTTGCACACTGGGGCCCGGGCAGACCACAGGGGCCCGGACAGGCCACAGGGGGCCCGGTCAGACCAAAAGGGGCCCGGGATACCACAGGGGCCCGCATGGCAAGCATGGCAGAGGCCGGTTGCAGTTACACGAACCGCATCCATGGCAGGCCCGTCTGCATCCACAGGGTATTAACTACTGGGAGTAGGGACCCGGCTGCAGCCACCAGGGGGCGGGGCGAATGGGGTGGCCACCAGGGGGGGCGAATGGGGCAGCCACCCCTTAAACCCAAGAGCCTCTGACAAGCCCCTGGAAGAGCGCTGACAAGCCCGGGAAATTAAGAGGCTACCATTCGCCGGCGGACGCACATTATTTTACCCAGATTTGACGACAAGATATGATACACTTTTTGACAAACAAATTTAAGAGACTTAAATTGGTCTGTATTTAAAATTCCACTAGAACAAACAAAAAGGAAAACTTCATGCACATTTCTGACAAAAATACCTAGAAATATATCAATGAAGAAAAGTAGTGCCGGCGAAGAGATGCCAAAATAACAAACATGTCAATTTATTAAACCATTACTTATCGGAAGGGGCCCGGCTGCGCACGGTGGGGGGGTGAACTACGGGGGGTCGTAAGCAAGGCAAGGAGCCCGGCTAGAGCCAGAGGAGGCCTGGGTAGCCCAGAGGGAGCCTGAAATTATAGCACGGGTTCCCGAATACAGCGAAGTGGGAGGAGTGGAATCAGGGGCGGATTCAGGCCGATGGTGGGGGAGGGGGCAACGGGTCCCCAAATCGTGAAAAACATATGGTTTTTGTTTGAAGAAAATCCGTAAAAATCGGTAAAATCGGGGAATTTGGGGAGGGCATCAAATCCCCCGATTTTACCTTTACCCCCGATGGATCCGCTAGTGCTGTGGTTCCTTGCAGACCACAGGGACACGGACAAACCATAGGAGCCCGGGCAAATTGCAAGGGGCCGGGCAGACCGCAGGGGGGCTGGGTAGACCACAGGGGGCCCGAGCAGACCACAGAGGGCCCGGGCAGACTAAAAGGAGCCCAGACCGCCCACAAGGGGCGCGGGCAGACCACAGGGGCCCGGGCGGACCACACAGGACCCAGGCACACTACAAAAAGCCCAGACCACCTACAAAGGCCCCGGGCAGACTAAAAGGGGCCAAGGCAGAATACAAGGAGCCCGGTTGCAGTCACAGAGGAACCAAAAAGGTCCCAAGACTGCCAGAAATAGGGCCCCGGATGCAGTCAAAATGGGCCTGAGAATATCGTTAGGGGCCCGTTTGCGGACACAGCGATTATGGCTGGCCCTAAAGGGGACCGCACCCAAGCAAGCATGTCAGGCAAGCATGCCAGGGAGCCCGACCGCAGCCACAGAAAGCCCAGATAGACCACGGGGCCCCGCACTCATGGCAAGGGCCCGTCCGTGGCATTAGAGGACCCGCGCCTCCTGGACCACAGGGAGCCCGGTTGCAGTCACAGGTCCCGGTTGCAGTCACAGGGGGCCCGGGTGGATCACAGGCGCCCGGTTGCGGTGACAGGGGCTCGGGCGGATCACAGAGGGCCCGGTTGCAGTCACAGGGGCCCGGGTGGATAACAGGGGGCCGGGTGTATCATAGGGGGCCCGGTTGTAATTACAGGGGGCCCGGGTGGATCACATGGGGCCCGGTTGCAGTCACAGGGGGCCCGAGTGGATTACAGGGGGCCGGTTTCAGTCACAGGGGGCCCGAGTGGATCATAGATGGCACGCTTGCAGTCACAGGGGCCCGGGTGGATAACAGGGGGCCGGGTGGATTCCAGGGGCCCGGTTTCAGTCACAGGTGGCCCGGTTGGACCACAGGGAATCCGTTTGCAGTCACAGGGGGCCCGGGTGGATCTCAGGGGGCCCGGTTGCAGTCAAAGAGGGCCCGTGTGGATCACAGGGGGCCCAGGATGGATCACATGGGCTCGGGGTGGATCACAGGGGGCCCCAGGTGGATTACAGGGGGCCCGATTGCAGTCACAGGGGGCCCGGGTGGATCAAAGGGGGCCCGGTTGCAGTCACAGGGGGCCCGGTTGCAGTCACATAGTGCATGGTTGCAGTCACAGGGGCCCCGAGTGGATCACAGATGGCCCGGTTGCAGTCCCAGGGGGCCCGGGTGGATCACAGATGGCCCGGTTGCAGTCACAGGGGACCCGGGTGGATCACAGATGGCCCGGGTGGATCTTAACTGGCCTGGTTGTAATCACAGGGGGGTCCGGTTGCAGTCACAGGGGGCCCGGGTGGATCACAGGGGGCCCGGTCGCAGTCACAGGGGGCCTGAGTGAATCATAGGGGGCCCGGTTGCAGTCACAGGGGCCCCGGGTGGATCACAGATGGCCCAGTTGCAGTCACAGGGGGCCCGGATGGATGACAGGGGGCCCGGTTTCAGTCACAGGTGGCCCGGTTGGACCACAGGGAATCCGTTTGCAGTCACAGGGGGCCCGGGTGGATCTCAGGGGGCCCGGTTGCAGTCAAAGAGGGCCCGTGTGGATCACAGGGGGACCAGGATGGATCACATGGGGCCCCGGGTGGATCACAGGGGGCCCCAGGTGGATTACAGGGGGCCCGATTGCAGTCACAGGGGGCCCGGGTGGATAAAAGGGGGCCCGGTTGCAGTCACAGAGTGCCTGGTTGCAGTCACAGGGGCCCCGGGTGGATCACAGATGGCCCAGTTGCAGTCACAGGGGGCCCGGGTGTATCACAGGGGGCCCGGGTGTATCACAGGGGGCCCGGTGTCAGTCACAGGGGGCCCGGTTGGATCATAGGGGGCCCGGTTGTAATTACAGGGGGCCCGGGTGGATCACATGGGGCCCGGTTGCAGTCACAGGGGGCCTGGGTGGATCATAGGGGTTCCGGTTGCAGTTACAGGGGCCCCGGGTGGATCACAGATAGCCCAGTTGCAGTCACAGGGGGCCTGGGTGGATGACAGGGGGCCCGGTTTCAGTCACAGGGGGCCCGGGTGGATCATAAATGGCCCGGTTGCAGTCACAGGGGGCCCGGATGGAGTCACATGGGGCCCGGGTGAATCATAGGGGGCCAGATTGTAATTAAAGGGGGCCCGGGTTGATCACAGATGGCCCGATCCCAGTCACAGGGGGCCCGGGTGGATGATAGGGGGCCGGTTGTAATCACAGGGGGGCCCGGGTGTATCACAGGGGTCCCGGTTGCAGTCACAGGTGGGCCGGGTGGATCACAGATGGCCCGGTTGCAGTCACAGGGAGCCCGGGTGGATGACAGGGGGCCCGGTTGCAGTCACAGGGGCCCGGGGGGATCAAAGGGGGCCCGGCTGGATCACAGGGGCCCGGTTGCAGTCACAGAGGTGCGGGTGGATCAAAGAGGGGCCCGGTTGCAGTCACAGGGGGCCGGATAGATCACAGGGGGCCCGGCTGCAGTTACAGGGGGCCCGGGTGGATTACAGGGGGCCCGGTTGCAGTCACAGGGGGCCGGATGGCTCACAGAGGGCCCGGTTGCAGTCACAGGGGACCCGGGTGGATCACAGATGGCCCGGGTGGATCTTAACTGGCCTGGTTGTAATCACAGGGTGTCCGGTTGCAGTCACAGGGGGCCCGGGTGGATCACAGGGGGCCCGGCTGCAGTCACAGGGGGCCCGGGTGGATTACAGGGGGCCCGGTTGCAGTCACAGGGGGGCCGGATGGCTCACAGAGGGCCCGGTTGCAGTCACAGGGGACCCGGATGGATCACAGATGGCCCGGGTGGATCTTAACTGGCCTGGTTGTAATCACAGGGTGTCCGGTTGCAGTCACAGGGGGCCCGGGTGGATCACAGGGGGCCCGGTCGCAGTCACAGGGGGCCTGAGTGAATCATAGGGGGCCCGGTTGCAGTCACAGGGGCCCCGGGTGGATCACAGATGGCCCAGTTGCAGTCACAGGGGGGCCCGGATGGATGACAGGGGGCCCGGTTTCAGTCACAGGTGGCCCGGTTGGACCACAGGGAATCCGTTTGCAGTCACAGGGGGCCCGGGTGGATCTCAGGGGGCCCGGTTGCAGTCAAAGAGGGCCCGTGTGGATCACAGGGGGATCAGGATGGGTCACATGGGGCCCCGGGTGGATCACAGGGGCCCAGGTGGATTACAGGGGGCCCGATTGCAGTCACAGGGGGCCCGGGTGGATCAAAGGGGGCCCAGTTGCAGTCACAGAGTGCCTGGTTGCAGTCACAGGGGCCCCGGGTGGATCACAGATGGCCCGGTTGCAGTCACAGGGGGCCCGGGTGTATCACAGGGGGCCCGGTTGCAGTCACAGGGGGGCCCGGTTGGATCATAGGGGGCCCGGTTGTAATTACAGGGGGGCCCGGGTGGATCACATGGGGCCCGGTTGCAGTCACAGGGGGCCTGGGTGGATCAAAGGGGGCCCGGTTGCAGTCACAGGGGCCCCGGGTGGATCACAGATAGCCCAGTTGCAGTCACAGGGGGCCCGGGTGGATGACAGGGGGCCCAGTTTCAGTCACAGGGGGCCCGGGTGGATCATAAATGGCCCGGTTGCAGTCACAAGGGGCCCGGATGGAGTCACAGGGGGCCCGGGTGAATCATAGGGGGCCCGATTGTAATTAAAGGGGGCCCAGGTTGATCACAGATGGCCCGATCCCAGTCACAGGGGCCCGGGTGGATGATAGGGGGCCCGGTTGTAATCACAGGGGGCCCGGGTGTATCACAGGGGTCCCGGTTGCAGTCACAGGTGGGCCGGGTGGATCACAGATGGCCCGGTTGCAGTCACAGGGAGCCCGGGTGGATGACAGGGGGCCCGGTTGCAGTCACAGGGGCCTGGGTGGATCACAGGGGGCCCGGCTGGATCACAGGGGCCCGGTTGCAGTCACAGGGGTGCGGATGGATCAAAGAGGGGCCCGGTTGCAGTCACAGGGGGCCGGATAGATGACAGGGGCCCGGCTGCAGTCACAGGGGGCCCGGGTGGATTACAGGGGGCCCGGTTGCAGTCCACAGGGGGCCCGGATGGATCACAGAGGGCCCGGTTGGATGACAGGAGGCCCGAGACTGCCGGAATTAGGGACCCGGCTGCAGTCAAAGTGGGCCTGAAAAATATCGTTAGGGGCCCGGTTGCGGACACCGAGGCTAAGGGTGGCCCACAGGGCACCCGCAAGCATGCCAGGGAGCCTGGCCTCAGCCAAAGCTAGCCCAAGTAGACCACTGGGGCCCGGAATCGTGGCAGGGGCCCGGCTCTGTCCGCAGGGGCCCGCAACTTGGGATTGGGGGGGCTCGTCGGGTCATTGGGGGGCTTCTCCGAGCATTGGGGGGCTCGAGCCCCTCCCCCAAATATATGGAAACTTGCGCCCCTGTGCATAACCTACCAGTAAAGACAGCGTGGCATGTGCGTACGTATAGGAGCAGTAGGTGGGATTTAACATGCAGGCATTTACTTGTCAGATGTATTTGCAGCACAATACAAATACATGTTATTCCACAAAAGAGCTGAAATTAAATGGTTCAGCACCCTAGTACTCTACATCCCGACAGAACAGACGAACCTTGACAACATTCGTTGACGGCCCTGACAAAATTCGTTGGAGAACGTCATTGGGGCAGGTGCTTCTCCCTATTCTCCTGAGAACTATTTCACACGCGCATTGACGGGGGGGGCGGGTACCCGCCCCCCTCGGGTTTTTCGGAGACAATAGAAAAATGGGGGCGCGTAGCGCCGCCGTACTTGGCATACGCTTTTCCTCATCATTTTTACAACTTTTGTGAAAATTTTAAGGTTAGGTCATCTCAGGTCAGGTCACCAGTACAGGTCAAGTGACGTGACCTCAAAAAAGTTAAAGATAGCATAAGTCGAAGCAGGGTGAACTTATCCGGTTGAAACTCATATCACATAATGGGCCCTCCGAGTTCTCTAAAATCTGTTCCGGTATTTTTGATATCGATGACCTAAGGTCTGGTACGAGGCATGACCTCTCCATTGGAAATACATGGGAAAAATGGTTTTTACTGAATAACTCAGTAACGGATAGTGATAGAGCGTTTATTTTAGCTGCATTAGACTCGCCTTGGCTTTCCGGTTCTAGTGATATGCATTTTATATAATTTGACTCTGACCTGACCTCAGGCAGGTCAAATCCTTGATTTGACCTAGCAAGGTCAAGTTATATATCATTCGATTTGGCTTGCTGCGAGGATTCATATGGTTTAAGTTGTTTTGCTCTATCTTTACTTGTTCAGATTTAATGGTCGAAAAACTTAATTTACATGTTATCCCTATGACGGCATGTTTTGACCTCTCGTGACCTCAAATGTAACCTGCAAAAATGGTTCAAATATTTTGGATGGAGAAGTGGATGGGCTACCCAACGCCGTTTACCATTTTTCGCTACCTACCGTGGTTCTCGAGATCTTAGGGGGTACCCGCCCCCCTCGTCAAAGCGAAGGTGGCTCAGACCCCCGTCAATGCGCGTGTTAAGAGCTCTGATACTGCTAGAAGAAGACCCTGCTGCATATTTTTCCTTTGGATGGCTCACAAAATCTTCCACCAGCTTCACACCACGTTCTGTGGGACCGTTCACGACAGTAAGTTCTGGAATACCTTGAAACAGGGGAAGCTATACCAGTTTCCAGCTTCTCAACGGAGCAATTTCATTTCAGAATCTTTCAAATTCAGGCACTCGAATACCAGCCAGCTTTCAGGAATGACAAAGTGGCAGAGGCTTGGTACCGAGCCGAGCTCTTCATCTGAAAGGTGGATGGTTTTGCTGTTTAGGCCAGGTTCTGTGTCACTGCCTTTTTACCACCAGCATTGTGATTCTTATTTGCGAGGCAGATTATAACTTTCTGGTCACAAATAACAGTTGCGTTTGCACATTGACTTCAGCGCCTCTACACAATGCCAGGGGCGCAGCCGGGGGGGGGCACAGGGAGCACGTGCCCCCCCCATCGGTGCCGGGGTGACCTTTTGATTGCTAGGTGGTGTGCCCTCTTTGGGCCGTGCCGCTCGAAATTTAGTGCCCTACGTCGTTGAGCCTAGATGGAACAAGACTGCATTTAGCGACTTAAACTATTGTTTGACAATTAAGTGCCTTTTTGGTCAGTTAGGGCATTCTGTCGCCTTTCCAAGCACCCGGGAAGAGTATAGGCACGTAATCCGTTTCCAGATAATGCCTCATCGTCGCCAATAATCGTATGGGCAGAGCTAACCTGGTGCCCCTTGAGCTCATCTGGTGTCCCCTGAGCGCTGGTCTTGAACCCTGGAGCTGGTCATGTGCCCTCTGAGCTGATCTGATGCCCTCGTAGTCAATCTGGTGCCCCCTCCCACCCCCTGAGAAAATAATTGTGCGTTCTGAATCTATATAATGCTCTCTGAGTTAGTCTGATGCCTCCGAGCTTGTCTGGTGCCCTATTAGCTGTTTTAGTGCCCCTTGAGCTGATCCGGGCCCCCTGAACTTATCTAATGCCTCTTATAGTTTATCTACTGTCCAGGGCCGCAGCCAGGGGGCACAGGGGGCACGTGCCCCCATCGGTGCCGGGTGCCCTTTTGATTGCCAGGTGGTGTAACCCCTTTGGGCCGTGCCGCTCGAAATTTAGTGCCCTACGCCGTTGAACCTAGATGGAACTAGGCCGCATTTAGCGATTTCAACTATTGTTTGACAATTAAGTGCCTTTTTGGTCAGCTAAAGCATTCTGTCGCCTTTCCAAGCACCCGGGAAGAGTATAGGCACGTAATCCGTTTCCAGATAATGCCTCATCGTCGCCAATAATCGTACGGGTGGAGCTCATCTGGTGCCCCCTGGAGGTGATCATGTGCCTTCTGAGCTGATCTGATGCCCTCGTAGTCCATCTGGTGCCCCCCCTCCCCTGAATAAATAATTGTGCCTTCTGAACCTATATAATGCTCTCTAAGTTAGTCTGATGCCTCCGAGAGCTTGCCTGCTGCCCTATTAGCTGTTTTAGTGCCCCTTGAGCTGATCCGGGCCCCCTGAACTTATTTAATGCCTCCCGGAGTTTATCTACTGTCCAGGGATGCAGCCAGGAAGGCAAAGGGGGCACGTGCCCCCATCACTGCCGGGGTGCCCTTTTGATTGCCAGGTTGTGTACCCAATTTGGGCCGTGCCGCTCGAAATTTAGTGCCCTAGCCGTTGAACCTAGATGTAACTGGACCGCATGTAGCGATTGAAACTATTGTTGGACAACTTAATGCCTTTCTCGGTCAGCTAGGGCATTCTGTCGCCTTTCCAAGCACCCGGGAAGAGTATGGGCACCTAGTATGTGTCCACCTAATGCCTCATCGTCGCCAATAATCGTACGGGTGAAGCTAATCTGGTGCTCCTTGAGCTCATCTCGTGGCCTCTCAGCTGGTCTTGGCCCCTTGAGCTGATTACTTGCCCTCTAAGCTGATCTGGTGCCCCCGAGTCAATCGAGTGCCCCACTGAGCAAATAATTGTGCCTCATGAGCCTATATAATGCTCTCTGAGCTAGTCTAATGCTTCCGAGCTTGTTTGGTGCCCTAATAGCTGATTTAGTGCCCCTTGAGCTGATTCGGGCCCCCGAGCTGATCTCATGCCTCCCCAAGTTGATTCTGTCTCCAAAGTCAATATCGTGCCTCTTCAGCTGATTAGGTGCCCCCTCAGCTGCTTATTGATGTCTCCTTAGATGGTCTGGTCCCCCCTCCCCTGAGCTGGTTTGGTGAACCCTGAGCCCACCTTGTGTCCCCTGAGCTGTTATGTTGCACCCTGAGCTGATTTAGGCTCCTGCCATAGCCTGGGGGGCTGGGCGCTGATCTGGACCCCGAGCGGATTGATCTGGTGCCACCTGAGCTGCACTAATGCCTCTTAGTCGATCTGGTGCCTCCTGAGCCCATCTGATGCCCCCCTGAGGAATCTGGTGCCCTTTAAGCTGATCTGGGCCTCCTTACGCGATTTCATGAGCAGATCTAAAGCCCTGAGCTGAGCTGGGCCCACAGAGGCTGATGAGGGCCCCTGAGATGGTATGGGGCTCCTGAGCTGATTAAGTGCCTCCTGACTTGATCTGGTATCCCCGAGCTGGTCGGGGACCACTGATCTGATTGTTTGTCCCCGGAGCTGATCTGGTGCCCTATGGGCATCTGGTGTCCCCTGAGCAGCTCTGGGGCTTTTGAACTGCTTTGGCCCCGAGCTGGTGAGGGGTTCCTGAGCTGAATTAGTGCCCCTGACTTGATCTTGCCCCCTGACCTGACTTGAGGCCCCTGAACTGATCTGGGGCCCCAAGAGCTGATCTGGGGCCCAAGAGCGGATCTAGGTTCTGAGGGTACCCTGAGCTGGTCTGGGCGCAGAGCTTGTGAGAGCCCCTTAAGTTGGCTTGAGGCCCCCTGAAGTGATCTGGCGCCTTAAACTGTTCTGGGGCTTCTTGAACTGGTTTTAGGCCCTATGAGCCTATCTGTGGCCCATTGAGCTAGTCTGATGACCTCATCTCTGGGGCTAATGAGCTAGTCTAGTCCCTGGGTGAAGCATGAGCTGCTCTGTGGCCCTGATCTACATCAGGGGCCCCTGAGGTGATCCTGAATAGATAGATAATAAGAACACAAGGCCAACTCCCATCATCTTGGGGCGGGGTCACTGAGCTAGTCTATTCCCTGGAGGCACAACTGGGGGATGGGGGAAGCTGCTCTGGAGGCCTCTGATCCACACTTGGGGGCCCCAGAGCTGGTCTTGAATAGATTGGGAATAAGAACACAATGGAAACTCCCCTTGTAAAACGGAGCTAACGAGGCATGAGGAATCTCTAAAACGGCTTGTGATACCTAGGCACCCCTGGTTATATAAATTGCTTATTATACTGGTGGATTCTGGGAAGGGATGATAAAAAGGCATGTGCCCCTGAGCTCAGAGTACAGTCCCCTAAACCAGGATTTCTACTAATTAATTTAAATGAAGAAATAGTTTTAACAATTTTCAGCCCTGTCACACCATCCCCATCCAAACCACCGGCCTGTTCACCTTTTATTTACTCTTAACTGGGACCGAGCCTTGCGATTATGGAACTTAATAAACGCATTCAAAAGGTATCTCCCAAATTTTTTCCGGCAGCAAAAATGTGTTCTTCCAAAGACACTATGCTACTCCTCGTCCCACGGCGATTGTGGGAGGCAAGGAACTTAATCCGCATTCAGCCAGGGCTCACTCGTCACGACAAAACCAGTGGGCATAACAAAAAAATTCGACTCCAATATGCCATAACCTGCACATTGTAACAAATATCACATGCTCCGCTAATTTCTCGGATGTTAAGTACTTGCATGAGTTGGCTGTCCTTAAATCTATCCAAAAAAGTAGTGTTTTGGCTACTTCCATGGCATTTTGGTGATATTTTGTTCCTTTTTCGGTTTTAAACGAGTTTTCCTTCTCCGTCAATGATTTCTTTGTATTTTTATTGAACCAAAGATGCCCAAAAAATGATATAAACAAAGATATAGTAAGTTTTTTAGGTTACGTTAAAAAGTGCCCTTTTTCCCCGGGGTGCCCCTCAAAGTTGGTGTGCCCCCCCCATACGAAAGCTCTGGCTGCGCCCCTGCACAATGCCGGAATATTTTATTGGAAAACCTATCAGGGAACGTTCCTGGATCATCATGCCCGGCCAGTGCTTTGGTTCTGGAAGACATGACAGCTCTGTTTTTCCTTGAGAAGATAATCACGAATTGCGCAAGCTGGTTTACGTGTGTCTGTCAGGAGAGGTTGTCTCCAACAAATGTCTGTTTAGAAGACCCGGAGCCCACCAGCAAGCCATATTCATTGAATATAGGACATTTATGGCATGAAGTGCGTGCTACTACTAAGTCAGATTCCGTCCATCATTCCAGAACACACTTAAAGACTGAATATTATATTTTTTGGTGTTTAACAACGCATCAACTGTTAAGGTCATAAGCTCATATGGCATCAGAGGCCAAAGGGAAAGAAGTAGCTTGGGCTAGAGCAGGGCGCCAGATTCTGCCTCTGGGTGGGCTCGAACCCACGACACCCAGCACATACAGAATGTCATTGGCCGAGCCGAGCGCAAGCGCTAACCGACTGAGCCACTCAGACCCCAAAATAGCTAGCGGCTTTCCTAGTAAATGGTTCTAAACCATGCATTTGGGTTCCTCCGTCGCGGATAGTCAGCCTTAGAGCCTTCTATGAGCCTCAAAGCTATCCATGAAATGTAGTGCAGTGCTTTCATTAAGTTAATATAGAAATCGCCCTGAATGTGCTGAAATCATTTTGCCATCAGCTGTGGTATCTGAGCACAGAAAGTTATATTCTGTCCCGCTGGTGAGAACCACCACCTTGGTTTAAAGAGCCAGTCGCACAACTATTGGTCAAAACAGCAAACAATTCACATTTGACGAGGGCAAGCTTAAGTTTCCGATCGAGGCTATGAAGAGCTCGATGAATGCTCGGTACTAAGCCTCAGCCAGCTTGTCACTCCTGACAGCTGGCTGGTATTCGATAGCCTGAATCTGAAATATTCTGACCATAAATTGCTCCGTTAAGGAGCTGGTGACTGGTATAGTTTCTCCTGTTTCAAGGTATTCCAGAACTTAATGTGGTGAACGATCCCACAGAACGTGGTGTGAGGCTGGTGGAAGATTTCGTGAGCCATCCAAAGGGTAAAAATATGCAGCAGGGTCTTCTTCTAGAAATATCAGAGCTCTTAAATAGTCCTCGGGAGAATAGAGAGAAGCACCTGCCCCAATGACGTTCTCCAACGAATGTTGTCAGAGAAAGGTTCGCCTCCGGAAGGCATTTCTGTTCTGTCGGGATTTAGAGTACTAGGGTGCTGAACCATTTAATTTCAGGTCTTTTGTGGAATAACATGTATTTGTATTGCGCTGCAAATACACCTGACAAGCAAATTCCTGCATGTTAAATCCCATCTACCGCTCTTATACGCACGCACATGCCACGCTGTCTTTATTGGTAGGTTATGCATCCTTTTCATGCCAATTTAACAAGGGGAGACTGCAACACCGGGCGGCGAATCGCTCCTGAACCATGAAATCTTTAACCGTTTTGAGGCGATCTTTCCCGCTGTCGTAGATGCTTGGAATGTGGCTCATTGAAATCAGAATTGAATAAATAATGGGAAAAAGTGGATTCAAGGCTGAAAAGTAAAATAATTGTTTTTTGAACGACCCTACTAACCCATATTTCTGTTTGCCATAACAGTGCAGTGCAGTTTGCTATACGAATACACTGCAGTGAAGGTTGGTCCAGTTTTGAGGTTCACTGGCCTTTGGCATCTGGTCAAGAGCGTTCGTTCATCCAGTCGCCATTTTTCATTCGTAAAAATACATAATCACTTTGTATCTGATGGACTTCCACGCCTTTGAGAACGTGTCGATCACATTTTGGATATAGGCACATACATTGCCGGAGCCGGAGCCGGAGCCGGAGCCGGAGCCGGTCGGAGCCGACTATTTTGCCCGGAGCCGGAGCCGGAGCCGGAGCCGTTAGGACACTTGAACCCGGAGCCGGAGCCGGAGCCGGAGCCGAAATCATAACCCCGGACCGGAGCCGGAGCCGGAGCCGTCCAAAATTTTATCGGCTCCGCATCCCTGGTTACGAGACCAGTCTCGAGAAAAGGTACGATTGGGGCAGCAGATTGCATGGAAGAGAAACAGTGGGCTCGATTTTAAGGGCTGCTTCCGATCATTCTTCTTGTTTTTTTCCATGCTAACTAATTCCGGTTAACCAGCATGTTGCTGACCATTAAAAAGCTTGCAGGGAGTCTGTGGGTACGAGTGGACGGTGTTTAAAAGCACGTAGCAGCTGTTTTTAATGCTTAATGAACAGCCACAGGAATATATACTGACTAAATGAAAAATCTTCAACAGGCGTCTATCCACCCGAAAGGGGAACGCTTTCTTTTTAGACTCAATGCTCCGAAAGACGTTTGATGATTACTAACCCATGAATACCGTGCTAAAGCGGAGAAAAGTTCGCTTTAGGTAAGTAAATCATAAAATATCTTAGATCTAATGTCATCGGCATAGTTGTAAGCCTGTTATGAATACATAACCCACTCTTTATTTTGGTCTGCAGTCACGCTTTAATTTCTGTTTCAGTTTTCGTTACAGTGGCTGCTTCGAAACCTATGAGTAGGTACGCCCCGGTCCTACGTGTGAGGGTGGGCATGTGGCTATGGTAAAAACTACTGCAACCATTTCTAGCCCGTCACCTGCTCACTCGGATGATCATTTTTTGTCATTCAATTTGAAAACTGCATACTTAACTTGCACCCAGCTTTCAGGCATGGGAAGTAATTTCCGGGTATGCATAGTGCGAGGTTTATCTTAAGAGTGTTCAATAAGAGAAATGAAAAACTACACTGGCCTGTAATAATTAGGGAAATGACCGGTAGATGCAGCGGACGCAGATGTCCCAGTTTTCTGTTTAGCAACTGGCTACCCTTGAGGAACTTCAAAAAATACTCTGGAATCTCTGCCGCGCGATTTTGTGAAAGCATTTATTCAAATGCCTAGATATTGTCCAATTAATCACTTAGCTGTACTCACCGTGACGTCAGCATATGTCGTCACACCAACAGCCATGACAACTGTGGCCTGCTGCTTGAGGTACATGAGGGGTGCATTTCAGGTAGTTTTTAGCTTTTCTCTGCGGAAATTTTGAGTTTCAAGATAAATGGTATAAAGAACACCGGGTTTTCCGGCATGCCTATCTCAGTTAAAATCACGTTATAAAGATGTCACATTCCCTTTAACCAATAGGTACAGCAGACTACACAATACTTCTAGACTGCTTGAAGTTGAGATCTCCTTGCCTGGTATGAATAGGCCCCTAGCCGGGGAAATGAGCTCCTAAACAGGTCTAGGAGGCCCCATCCAATGACGTGTGTGGCACGAGCGAGCCAAATAACGACAAAGGTGACCCCGTTGTAATTGATAATCACTCTATTTATGTTTTAGGCCCCCGACATTGGTGGACACCTTTGACTGACAAAAAACGTTATATTAACAAAAAGACGTAACATTTTCAATGTTCCAATGTCAGGCCTATTTAACCCTAAACAGGTGAAATAGGCTCCGCACAGTGTAGTCAGTGGCACGCAGAGGGCCCAAAGCAGGGAGGCCCCAGCATTACCGATATGTGCATCAGTTATGTCTGAGGCCATTGGCGTGCAAGATATTAAAAATGATTTGATTAAAAAATGATGCCCATAAATGATACATGGTTCAGTCTTGTTCAGATTTGATTCTATGTTCCCAGGTCCCAATGTCAAGGTCGGGTCAGTGAGCAGGTCAAGGGGGCCCTGTCTAATAAATTTAGTGGCACACAAAATTAGTTTTGATGGCAAAGGAGGCCCCCAGCGTCATTGATGCCTACTTTAGTTACATTGGAGTCTTCTAACATGCATACGAGGCCTCATGACTGATAAAAGATCTCCTCGGCACCAGGGAAGGGTGGTCCAGTTGGAATTGGCCCCATGGAAATAAATTTGCAGCAGGATCCCTACTGGGAACACTTTTGCCCATGATTGGGAATCCCCGTATATTCGAGTTCAAATATTCAGCTTAAATTCATTGAAAATACAAGCACTGCGCAAACTTAACAAATGAGGTAAAATACCTCTCACGTAAAACAGCTGCGACTTCCCTCATTTGTGTCCCCAGTGTGTTGTAATGGGAAGCCCACCGCTCGCGTCAAACGACCAGTTCCAATGTTAAAGCGCTACACCGAGACCCCAACGTTAATGTTCAAGTCTCACACCGAGGTCCCAACGCTGATGCTGTTTCCCGGCAAAGACGCAACACGCATACGTCATGTTCAGTGAAAAACATACTATTTCCCGGAAAAAGCGAGACAATCCCCGTCTCGCTATAACTGATGACTTACCCCTGCATAACACTCTCGTATTGCAACAACTAAACCTCTACGATATGATCTGTCCACCGTGGTCTGTGCGCTATGATCTGTCCACCGTGTCTGTTCGCTATGATCAATCCACCGTGTCTGTTCGCTATGATCTGCCCACCGTGGTCTTTACGCTATGATCTGTCCACCGTGGTCTTTACGCTATGATCTGTCCACTGTGGTCTGTTCGCTTTGATCTGTCCACCATGGTCTGCACGCTGTGAACCGTCCACCGTGGTCTTTACGCTATGATCTGTCCACCGTGTCTGTACGCTATGATCTGTCCACCATGGTATGTACGCTATGATCTGTACACCGTGGTCTGTACGCTATGATCTGTCCACCGTGGTCTGTACGCTATGATCTGTCCACCGTGTCTGTTCGCTATGATCTGTCTGCCGTGGTCTGTACGCTATAATCTGTCCACTATGGTCTGTGCGCTATGATCTGTACACCGTGGTCTGTACGCTATGATCTGTCCACCGTGATCTGTACGCTATGATCTTTCCACTGTGGTCTGTACGCTATGATCTGTCCACCATGGTCTGTACGCTATGATCTGTACACCGTGGTCTGTACGCTATGATCTGTCCACCGTGGTCTGTACGCTATGATCTGTCCACCATGGTCTGTACGCTATGATCTGTACACCGTGGTCTTTACGCTATGATCTGTTAACCATGGTCTGTACGCTATGATTTGTCCACCGTGTCTGTTCGCTATGATCTGTCCACCGTGTCTGTTCGCTATGATCTGTCCACCGTGGTCTGTACGCTATGATCTGTCCACCGTGGTTGTACGCTATGTTCTGTCCACCATGGTCTGTACGCTATGATCTGTACACCGTGGTCTGTGCGCTATGATCTGTCCACCGTGGTCTGTACGCTATGATCTGTCCACCATTGTCTGTACGCTATGATCTGTACACCGTGGTCTGTACGCTATGATCTGTCCACCGTGGTCTGTTCGCTATGATCTGTCCACCGTGTCTGTACGCTATGATCTGTCCACCATGGTCTGTACGCTATGATCTGTACACCGTGGTCTGTACGCTATGATCTGTCCACCATTGTCTGTACGCTATGATCTGTCCACCGTGTCTGTTCGCTATGATCTGCTCACCGTGGTCTGTACGCTATGTTCTGTCCACCATGGTCTGTACGCTATGATCTGTACACCGTGGTCTGTGCGCTATGATCTGTCCACCGTGGTCTGTACGCTATGATCTGTCCACCGTGGTCTGTACGCTATGATCTGTCCACCGTGTCTGTTCGCTATGATCTGCCCACCGTGGTCTGTACGCTATGATCTGTCCACCGTGGTCCGTACACCATGGCCTGCGTCTGGAGCGGTGTAAAACATCGCAGCGGCGGCTGGCGGCGTATCGAGTGGCCGCAGGCGGATCCCGTGTCGTGGCAGATCCGCCTGTGGTGAGCCAGCTTCTGCCATCATACGCACCGCGGCCGCGCCGCCGCTGCAAGCTTCTTGTGGCGGTCGTTCTCACGGCGGTGTTTTTGCGCGGTAGGTGTTGAGGCCGACACTGGAGCTGGCCGCCGCTCCGCCCGGCCGCCGCCAGATAACAACTTGAGTGAGAAATTGCACCTGGAAACATGAGCTGCGGCGCCGATTTTTGCCAGGCAGCTGAGCCGACCCGGGCTCGGCTGGCCGACAAAAAGCGGCCCAGGAGCTGCCGCAGCCCGAGGCGCGGCGCCGCTCAGACACACTGCCGCCGCCGCCGCCCGGCAGACAGCTCAGCTTATACCTTCTCATGTACGGATTTGTGTTTTTCCTACAGGCCTTTGTTCGCTGAACACCTTTGTCCACTTTTCAGTCCACTGACTTTTCTAGGGCAGCACACTTAGAACAATGCAAGTCAACATTGGGGCAGGTAGAAGTTCATTGGAGACACCCACACGAGCAAAGGTTTGTTTTCAGACAAAAAGAAAAATCTTTTTTAGTCATTCTGCACTGGAGGAAATCTCTCCAGACTCATTCTGGAAATACTCACATGTCCTCGTGGATAGGATGTTAAGGTGTAGTAAGTGTTTCTTAAACTTGAGGGGCGCAAGTGCAGACGTAGTTATGTCGTGTATTGGCGTAATATACCTAGTCATTCAGCACGAAGTTTGTAACGTGGGAGCAAAAAAGGCCGGCACTGCAAAAGTACCTATCACGAAGCCCATTTCTCCTTATTCAAAAGTGGTGCTTTTCCGGAAAAGATGTTGCGAGAGTCTTTCAATTAATTGCATCCTGTCAAGCTTTAGAAGGGTTCGCACTCAGGTAAGGCAGCAGTGTCAGTCTTAAGTACAAAGTGGCGACAGCTCAAGCCACCACGTTGTCAAGCAATGATGAAAAGAAGACGTGGCACTCAATGCGTCCAGGAAAGCATTGTTGTCATCTAATTACTGTGAGGAAAAAAACATCTTTAAACGGAAGCTGCTCGTTCTTGGAATCGTCTCAAACGATGTATGCGGCAAGTGTGGTATTGATCCATTATGCAACTTTTGAGAGACCTCACAATACAATCGGCATGCCTTAAAGGCACAACCTGCACTTGAACAGTGCCTGTGCAGTCCAGTTGCGTGCTCCAGCGTTCAAGCAACAGCGGTGGGTGCAGAGGAGGACCACAGCCTCGTGTTCGGCTAATCAGGCCCTCAGCGGTGCGGGTGGTCGCGGCAGTGGCAGCCCGTCACACCATCAGCCCGGCACTGTGTCCCAGCCCTCACCCTCCAGCCGCCCTGCCACCCACTTAACGCCCGCGCCCAGATTACACGTCTTGAACGAGCTGACGGCTGTGGGAGGACCCGCCCCGGGTGGGCCGGTTTGTGGGGCGGTGCTGCAGCCGCGCCCCCCGGTCACCACCGCGAGGAAGGGCGCTGATGGGCACCACCGCGGCACCACCGCGGGTAGGGCGCTGACGCGGCACCACCGCGGCACCACCGCGGCACCGCAGAGAAGAGGGGCGCTGACGCGGCACCACCGCGGGAAGGGCGTTGACGCGGCATCACCGCGGCACCACCGCGGAGAAGAGGGGCGCTGACGCGGCACCACTGCGGCACCACGGCGCCCCGGCGCTGATGCAAGGCATCAGTCAAAAAAGCCTGATCTTGCGAACTTAGTTGTGGGAGTATTGGGGGGAATCGCCCAATTGAACCTCTCTGCAGCATTTGACACTGATTGTGGTATTCACTGAGGTGCGAGTATGGTAATCTGGTGTCCAGCATGCTAGTTATGTGCGTTGAGGAGAGTAATTTCCTATTTAGTGGAACGCCACAAGCCATTCTCTTCTGAGGACACACCCTTTATCTCAGGGTGAAGATCAGTCCGCGTTGGGGGACATGAATGATTTGTCTTACCTCTCACACGAGGCATGCAGTACTGACATTTGAGAATGAACTGTCCGAGTGCCGATGCCGGTGACGTGGTTAAGGATGAGAATGGTCTCGTACCCCTGTCATTGGTTTCTCTCCTGAACAAGTCACAGGCGCCCTTTCGGACTGATTGATTGGCCAATCAGGCGCTCCGTACAAGGAGTCAAGCAACGAGGGTGCAATTGTTTCTAGGTCTGTCAAATATTTTACTCTTATTTTCTTAAGGTCATTCCCAACAGGAACATTTGTCCAATTGCAGAGTATTAGCTTGAGTGTTTAAGAATCCTCTCCACCGGATCAGATGGGACACGTGGATTTGTTTCCCGCCGTGGGGATTGAACCCATTTTAATCCATGATGTTACAACCTGGAGACAGGCAGTAAAGTCACTAGGCCACCCGGTCTCCTGTATGATGTATCTGCTGACATTAAAATCGGAGGTTTAATTGACAATTTTCTACATTATATGAATGAATGAAGCTGGGAGCTGAAAAAATAAACCTAAATTTGGAAACATGCACATATAGTATAGACAGAAAAAAATAAACATCTTAAACATTTTGACGTGTACATATTCACAATGAGAATGAAATGGGCGGGGAGCAAACATATACCAAAAACCTATTAATCCATAAAACCAGAGGAAGGAAACACTCGGCTTAAACCCCATCTACCTATCCTCACCAACACACACACTGCGCGCCTGACGCAAAACTGGCACACAACAACACAGTTACTTGCACCTACAATACGGGTACACACCTACTTGCGTAGTCATGAAACATTCGCACTTTCTAATGGGACTAGTGAGTACTAGTGAAGTGTGGCAGGATGGAGAGAATCACTTTTTCACTGAAGAAGAGAAATACGGCCGAGCTGGGGCCCCAAACTCCTTGAGCGCCTTGAAAGATTCCCAATCAGCACCTGGATACAGCACCCAGGAATGCATCGCACTTTAGTCATCAGGATGCATGGGTGGCATGTGACCCATGAGAACCCGGGACAACGGGGCGCCCTACTGATCTGAGCGTCCCCTGGGTAGCGAAGAGACATAGGAGCATGTTACCATTTTACCTTCCTGGCCAGCATAGCTTCCTGGCCGGAAGCTCCTCTCAATTTCATGCAAATGTAAACAGTGCACCCATCGCTCGAAATTCTTTTCACATAGAATCTTTAGTTCACAAAAACGGCAAAACTGGACAAATTCTACCAAGACAATAGACTCACATGGCGACCGTTCATAAGATTGGCAAAGTGGCGATTCTAGGAGCAAGCCTTCCCGGTACGGTGACAAAGTCATGTGGGCATAAACTTGGTCTCTTCTCAGCAAGATCGCGCGGCCCGGCTGCTGGAAAAGTGTTGCATGAGTTGAGTCGGCTACTGTGCAGCGCCACGCAACCCGCCATCTGACAGCTATGGGCACGCCCGGAAACAGTGATGCGGCAAATATTTTCCGCCATCTGACAGCAGTATCCGTTAGCTCTACATTTATCAGCTAACAAGAATGGTCGTCCATTTCAATCCTAGAAAGTGGCTTACAGCGCTTGGTCTCAGCAACAGCATTCTCTTATTTGTATATGCATGCAATGACGATACAAGTTCTCGGAAAACCTGTTGTAAATGGTGCTATGCTTGACGAAAATAGGACTGACATTGACCCTAAAAAGCTAGAGTTACATGGTAGAAAAGAAGGAGAGTAAACAAAGATGATGCTCAGATTAACCTCGAATTTTCTTTAACTCAGCTGATCGGAATACAATATTCAGAGGAAAATGGAGCTTAAAGCTTCAAAGGCAATAAAGGCACAAAATGTAAATGAGGAGAGGAGGCTTGAAACTAGAAAGGATTTTAGAAATGCAATGATCAATGAAAACAAAAGTGAACGCAGAACCAAGATTAGATAGCAGAGACCCATCCAAAAACCCGATATAAAATAGTATTGTCACCAAAAAATCCTCCAAAAGCGAAGATGTCAGCAGACAGCACATTGTCTTCTGAAAACACTACAGCAATAACACTGGTTAGCAAGGCACTATTGTGGCTAATACCTTCTAAGATTACTGCAGAATTATCATACATTACCAAAAACACAGAAACGAACTAAAAGCTATTCACTAGAAAATGATGCACTAAGAACTGTCGTAAAAATGGAACCAGCAAGTTTCAGCTAGAGCTGCTGCAGCCGAGACGTAGCTGGAAGAACACATATGAGGTTAAAACACGATCATGAGCAAATGCTTATCATGGGCAGATCATAATCATGAGCAGGTAAAATGAGCATTTGGATATTTTAGGAGGTTCCTGGAGGCAAGTGACTTGGGCAACACTTCAGCTCGTTGGAGAGAGGAGGCGAAATACTGAGTAGCCCTCAAGCGACAAATATCCAACCCCTTTTAGACAAAAGCACTGCCACCCTCCCCCCCAAAGTGGGGCGTGGTGGTGGTTATGTGTAAAACATTATCTCCTCACTGACGGAAACTGCACCCTCTTAAAAACAAAAATCTTCTGTTTCAGAGTCCCTGTGATGCCCTACGCCTACTCCCATGTGAAACTCGTATAGTTTTCCTGATTTTGATGACATCGGAAAGGTGTCTGGTGAAATGGGGGGCATGTCTCCCTCATTTCCCTCTCGTTTGCAACGTGTCGTGCTTGAGCCCTTCGGGGAAGGGGCAGTCAATTAAAAAGAGACCCCCACTGACCCATTTGCCGTTCGTCACCTCATAACTTTTCCTAGGCAATGTGCCCAAACAAGCTGGGAGATACAGACGGAGACTGATACATTGAGGGAAGGAAAATAGGAAAATGAAATAAGTAGATAAATGGGAGGTGCATAACTCATAGCCTAAACACCAGCAGAGCAAAACGCATCAGAAGCCGTTGACTAAGCAAGATGGCTTCTGATTTCAAATGTGAAAGTAGTTTTATGCGGAAATGCGTTCGCGACGCTGATGCAGGACTCAACGTGCCAGGGAGAGTGCGGGTGTAGCGGGGCAGAGTGGGAGCGGGTGTAGCGGGGCAGAGTGGGAGCGGGTGTAGCGGGGCAGAGTGGGAGCGGGTGTAGCGGGGCAGAGTGGGAGCGGGTGTAGCGGGGCACAGTGGGAGCGGGTGTTGCGGGGCACAGTGGGAGCGGGTGTAGCGGGGCAGAGTGGGAGCGGGTGTTGCGGGGCAGTGTGGGAGCGGGTGTTGCGGGACAGAGTGGCAGCGGGTGTAGCGGGGCAGAGTGAGAGCGGGTGTTGCGGGGCAGAGTGGGAGCGGGTGTTGCGGGGCAGAGTGGGAGCGGGTGTTGCGGGGCAGAGTGGGAGCGGGTGTTGCGGGGGCAGAGTGGGAGCGGGTGTTGCGGGACAGAGTGGGAGCGGGTGTTGCGGGGCAGAGTGGGAGCGGGTGTTGCGGGGCAGAGTGAGAGCGGGTGCTGCGGGGCAGAGTGGGAGCGGGTGTTGCGGGGCAGAGTGGGAGCGGGTGTTGCGGGGCAGAGTGGGAGCGGGTGTTGCGGGGCAGAGTGGGAGCGGGTGTTGCGGGGCAGAGTGGGAGCGGGTGTAGCGGGACAGAGTGGGAGCCGCGCGAGTCTGAGTCACTGCCGGGTGGAGCTGCGGCGATTGAGCTATCTCTGGCGTGTCGGCGAGCTGCGGGGCGGGCTGTGTCAGCCCACGCATTACAATACTGCCGCCAAATCACCGCCATCCGGCGCCGCGCTGCCTCTAATGGCTGGCTCGCAGCCGGCACAATTGGCGGCGCGAGTGGCGACCGGTAATCAGCCGGTCTAATCACACAGGCCGGCACACACGCGGCCTCCCAGCGCGCCCGCCGCCCGACACAACACCGACCATGAGAGCTAGAAGAGCGATTGTTGCCGCCCGCTGCAGTTCGCTGGCGTGAGCGGAGACAATTACCGACGCACGTGAGCGGCTGCGCCGCGCTAGTCTCCTTTTGCGGTGTGTACGGCCGCGCTGCCGTTTTTGGCTGGTCGTACCGCCTCGTGGTCTCGTTAGCAGGTATGGATGGAACGTCGGCGGCGTCGGCCCGCTAGAGCGCGTCGGCCGCTCTACGCCGTCTCATCGCCATGCGCGCCGAATCCGATGTTGCGCTGGCGACGCGTTCCGGTCAAAGGCAGCCGCCGGCAGCCGAATACTGATCATCCTATAGAATCTAGGCTGCACTTAGCTTACTTATGCGGCGCGTTTTTGCACGCCATTTGCGGCTTGCACGGGCTGTACGGTCACATGTCGGCGCGACTTTTCAACATCGCGGTGCGGCGCGGTTTTTCCGCGGGTGCACGTTGGCTGCCGCCGGACCGGTGTGTGCTGACGCGCCCGGCAGCCTTGATAAATGAATGATTATGATGGCCGGCGTAAAGTCACCGGATCTTTACATCAGCAAACAGAAGTGGCATTTCTGGCATTGCTGGGCCTTTGTCGGCGCGGGCGGCGGTGCTTCTTGTGTCGCCGCCGTCGTGCCGCGGAATGCGGCGAGGCCGCCGCCATGTTTTCCTGCGGCTTTTTTGCCACTGCCGCGCCGCCGTTGTCGCATCTACGTAATGGAGGCGGTCGCAGCGGCGAGCGGCCACTGGAGCCGCCCGGCGGACCTGGCAACGTCGCGGACGGCGCGCCGGCGGCCCGATCCCTTCCTGGCTCGCCAAAACGGTGTGGGGCCATTAGCAATAGCTCGTTAGTGGCGTCGTGTCAGGCCGGTGCTGACGCGCTCGGTACCGGAGGGGTGCCGATAGCCGCACTTAACCACACTCCCAGCCAACAATAGCCGCCGACGGAAACTGAACCGGACTTCAGAAAAGTGCCGCCTGGGATCTTGCACTGGAATTGTGATGGCAGCGCTGGGTCGTCGCTGCAATCGTGCAGCCACGCCAAGGTGTTTTCATTTTTAATTGTGGTTTCGAAGGCCGGCGAGTTTTACTGGCAAGATAAGAATAATGTTTATGGTGCTGTGTTCCGTGATTAGAAGAAGGTTATCACGCTCGGGTCGTTCCTGATTTGGCTGGAATATTAACATAGGTATTTTGCTACTTTGCTGCAGTTCGGAATGAACCCGGAGTGGAGGTAACATTAGGCACTCCGTTTCCGTATATCTTTTTGTACGTGTACACCTTCAAAACTCACGGAACATCGTGGTCTTCAGCATGCAGGGCCTTATTTTGGGAGCCTGCCTGCTGTGTGGTGCATTAAATATTCTTTTGGCGATATTCACTGGGTGGGATAGTCTTTTTCCGACCCTATGTCAGTGAATTGTTCCAGCATTTCATTGGCAGAATATGTATCTAAATGTTATTACGCATCCGTTTAAAAGTCACGGTATGCATATACTCGCACATCCCTTAAATGTGTTACCGTCTGCAGGGGGTGATGCATCACCCTTAGTGTGTATGGATAATTTGAATGGTTATCACCGAAGAAAAATAGTTGTCATTTCTAAAATGCCGCATCGTGGTAAAAAGTGAAGTTAATAGAATAATGAAGCCACCTGTAGCCATGTCTAAACATTTCGCTAAACCACCATGAATAAAGTTTTAGTAATCGATAGCTTATATGGATCAGGCAAAAATGGCAGAAATTTTCCAAGGTCGAGTATCGGCACCCACAGGATAGGATTTGGCGCCCAACTGATAGATTCTGCTGTCCAAAAGTGGCACACGTTGTAAAATTATCCAAATCAGTTCTACTTCCTCACAAATTTCAATGTATGCACTGGGAATTTCTTTAATATTTGAATTCACATTTTAGTTGTCAGCTGAGAGAACCAAAGCAATCTTCAGTTACTAATTAAGGCCTTGTTTTACACGAGATCAAAGTAACTCCCGTTTTCGGTCTTAACTGTGAACTGTCAGTGCACAGGGCTGGCTTCTACTGCTAAGTCTTGGACTATATATATATATATATATATATATATATATATATATATATATATATATATATATATATATATACTTATCAATGCTGGAATATTCCGGAAGATACCATTCTTTATACACGTTTCGTTGCATATGACCGCTTCTCCGGCTTTGTTTAGTTTTTTCGTGGTTGATTCGTGGTCCCCCTTCCCGAAATGTCCGAGCCCTTCAAGTTAATACACAGGCGAGGGGTTGCCCGAGGTACTGGTGGGTGAGACTCGAGCCCCAAGCCCCCTCCCCCAAATGAATTCCTGGACCCACCACTGGAACAGCTTGTATGGAATCTTTCTAGCTTCCCGTTACTGGCACGCTTTCAGTCTTCGGGGTGGTAATTGCAAGATAAGGAACATTAGTTAGAAGTACTGTTTGCAAAATGGTTATTGTTTCTAATTACTAAAACATAAGCATTTTAAGCATGTGTCAGTAGTAATGGCACTTGCTGTAATGAGGGCATGATTTGTTGCTCATGTATGTTAAACAAGCAAATAAGCAAATGCACTAAGAAATAATGTAAGACTATGACGTCAACAGGCTATCCCTTCCATCGGAACACCTCACGGGGCGAGGTCTAACACCATGCACCTTAGATCCCGACGACGGTGGGATGTAATTGTACATACATACACCCTGATTTCGCATCCCGGTTCATTGGCCGCAAGGGTCGGCCGGGCAACCAGTTTGGTGGTCCCGTCGAAAGCCGCCTGGCTTTTGAATACCGGTGACTGTTCAATGTTCCTACACAGCTGGATAGCTGCACCGGCTGAAGTGCTGGCTTTGCAGCAGTAATTCAAACGGGTTGGCCCCTAATGGTGGCCGGAAATGCGATGTGTTTAAAGAGGCTCCTTGCAAATGGCGCACCCCAGTGCTGTCTTGCGTGTAAGGGACCGTGGCCATTGGAGCACCCGAGCGCTGTCCTGCACGGGAGGGACATGACCATCGGAGTAGCTGCCCAGGGATGCTTCGTCATTACCAAGCTGTATGATATCTACCGTCAGGAGTATGTACCAGGACCCCGGCCCCTCCCTCAGGTATTCTCAGCTATACAGGGGTGACCATTTTTAAGCATTATTAGCATGCCCGAATTACAAAGTATGGAAAAGTGACTGTATTACAAACATTGTAGCGGATACTTACAATATAGTTCAAATACTGGTGACGAAACCCTGTCAGCTTGTTCATCAATCAGTTGCCATCTTTATCAGTATTTGGCAATCTATTCATTTGCGCCATATTGGCTGAAAGCTGGGCGCTGGACATGAGACGCCCAGTTCTCTTGATTCTGCACCCACCCTTATTGTTCTGGAAGGCGCATCATTAATGTTTCACTAGTACATTTTGTGTATTTAGCTGACACAATTTGAAGGTCAATATTCCTACCATACATTCTACTAAATTGCAAATTTTATAAATGTTGAGCAGTTGTTTTTCATTTTGTTCCACTGCCGATGGATTTCCATTTTCTTATACATTCTGTCTTCTACAGAGGTACCGCACCACGAATGCGCGGTCTTCCGAAGCTGCACAACACAAATATACCGATGCGTCCCATTACGTCAGGGATTGGCAGTGCACCTCATCGTATCGCCAAAGTATTAGCAGGACCCCTATCAAGCTCGTTGGGTGCCGTCTGCGAAGCACACCTCCAGAATACTGATGACCTCATGATGAAAATTAAGGACATCGACTTCTCAGATAAGTGTCTAGCCAGTTTTGATGTTAAGTCATTATTTACGAACGTTTCAATAGAGGGGGCAATGAACATCATTACCTAGAGATAATGGGGTCAAATGTGATCTGGGCTCGATATGTCGATGACATATTAGTTGTAATCCCCAATGATATGAACTTAGAAACTAAACTCAATCAAATAAACTCAGTTGATCCTAAAATCCAGCTTACCATTGAAAAAGAACATCAGAGAACTCTAGCTTTCCTTGATACAGAGATTGTTAGGAACACCGAAGTTAAATCCAAAGTATATCGAAAGCCAACGAACAAGGAATGCTACGTACATACGTTATTACTCACGTCACAGTGATAGGGTGAAGCGAGGAGTAGTATTAGGATTTTTTCTTAGGGCCTTCCGTATTTGTAGTGATGAATACCTGCAAGAAGAGATAGAACATATTATGACCTCCTTCACGAAGTTAAAATATCCGAGAGGACTTCTGATAAATATGAAGAAGAAAGCTCTAGATATAAGAAAACGATCCGCGAAATCCAACAAAAAGGAACAGGTACGATGTGTTACGATCCCTTACTCCAAACCAGCTGAAATTATTGCAAACAAACTTGAAGAAACGGGTTGCAAAGTGGCATTTTGCTCCGGTAAAAAACTTAGTAGCATCTTAGCGAAAAAAAACAAAGATCAGATGACCCAGAACCAAAAAGTGTAGTGTACCAGGTGCCGTGCGGGTCGTGTACGAAATCGTATATAGGTGAAACGGGAAGGGGTCTAAAAACAAGATTAAAAGAACATAGAAGAGACCTTCGAAACAACTCAGAATTCAGTGCATTTGTCATACATTCCATGAAAACAAATCATCTACCAAACTGGGAGAGAGCTAAAATTATAGCAGTTTGTAAAAACAAAGATAATAGGAAAGCCACAGAAGCAGGACATATAGCTAAAAATGATACTTTTGACCTTAGGCCAGGCTTCATGAAATGGGAAAAATCTACGGCTGTATTAGGAGTTGGTTAAGCAAAGAGAAAGAAATAATAATAGTTTTATATAATAATAACAAAAACAATAATGATGATAAAATAAAAATAGAACATTATTTAGAACAATGATAAGTCTAGAATGTCTCATATCGAAGCTTGCTTGTATACATTACAGAATAATTCAAGAAGCATTGTTTGAATATCGTAAGAAACGGTGCCTTTATAGTTCTGTCGCACGATCATTTTGCACAAAAATCCAAACGATGAAACTCCTGCATGTCTTGGTGACGGGTTCCTTATCCCTGCTGCCATAGATGCTGAAGAAGACAATTTTTGTCGAAACGGGTTCATCTGTCTGTGTTGTTTTAGGTGATAATAACATTAATCCACTTTATGTAGTCATATATCCCATGCATGTTTTCCCTTAGATATTAAAGAAACTAAAATGAAACTGAATGTCTTATTAGACGGAAAAGTACGAACCAGGTTTTTAACTTCATTCATAATTCAATTGGAGGTGCTCTAGTGACGCCAAAGATAAAGATACCCCTGAGTTGTACTTTGCCAGTACTCTTCTCTGCCAAGCTAAGCTGTAGCATGTGCAGGAATTGCAAATTTGATTGAGTAGATCTGAGAGAGAAAGTCGTCATTTTAAGATGTCTCAATTTTACGCAGCTTTGTTATTTAATGGAGCAGTTTTGTCAGCCACCAGAGCATGGGCGTAGCCACCACTAGGGACACTAGGGACAGAGTCCCTACAAGTTTTGAGACCCCCGAAAACTTGTAGGGAATGTCACTACAAGTTTTGAAGACCGGGAAAGATATGATAACAGCACTATGCTGATTTTCTAATACATATCCCTACGGCACTGCGTACTATTTGCATATGCAAATCCGGTTGGCATCATTGGCACTAATGATATGAGTGAGTGATATGAGTGAGTGAGGCACTATGATAATGATAATGAGGAGCTGGCTCTGGGATTCGAAGAGGTCCGGCTTACCCGAGAGCGCAGCACGAGGCAGGACGGAGACTTTCGGGTGCCGCGCTCGCGGAGTAATATGGGACAGCGCAGATTTAAAGCCCGGGGTCCGTTGTTATACAATGATCTGCCTAATGACCTGAAAATGCTACCAGTGCCTATTTTCTGCCGCGCCCTCAAGCGCCAACTCTTGGCGGAGCGGATTTAGGGCGATGTGAGTGTGTGGTGGTGCGCTGGGTGAATAGCGATATGTAGTATTTTAAGTGATTATTTCTTAATGTACGATTTTAACTGGTTTGTGTTGTATGAAGTGTGTCGCCTAACTATATCCCCAACCATTAATAGCTTGACGTAGGGTCCTAATAGCCACAACTGTTCTTTTAACTGTGGATGACTCTGAATAAAGTCTTTGTCTTTGATATTTAAAGATAATCGATTTTACAACCGTTGATTTCACTTTCTCCAAATTTCTTAAGTCTGCCCCGTCATTCATGTACCCAAAAAAATTGGCAGTGATATGAAGCACTTCACATTCTTTCACGAGCGCCGATTCCGGCAAGGCAGGAAAAATGCTCCAGTTGCTGGTTGATTTCCGTGGAGAGGATTGGTCGCCATGACAACGTCAGGTTGTTAACGCTTGATCAGCTGTGAATTAGGAGTGGTTGGTGGTGACAGTCCGAACAGCCGCACTTTTACTTGAACTTTCCATTTCATTTCATCGTAATGATGATACCAAAAAACAGATAGGGCATAAGGAAGGGAAATCGGAACCAAGAGAAATATAGGAGGCAAGGGCTAACTGATAGGTACAGGAGCGGCGAAACGTCTGGATTTAAGGGGAGCATGGACTTTTTAACCCATTTCTTTCCAGCCCACGCCAGAGAGTTCATGCTAAAATTCCTCCTTCAAGGGAGGGGGGTGGCGCCGTGCCCAGGTGCCTCCTTCCCCCTTGTTCCGCCGGCAATGGATAGGTAACTGCCTATTGACACAGGGTTTCATACGCAGAACACAGAAGGCCGATTGCGGTGATATAGTTACGCAGTGCTCTCGGAACATTGCGTTTAACTTATTTCCTTTTTCTGAACCTTTTTCTTTTTCGTTTTTTTTCTTCTATTATTAGGAACATATCTTTTGTGAGGCTAAATGGCATGTCAACCAATGTACCCATGTTTATAGGTAGGTGGCTGGGCTCCGAGCCCAGAAGCCCACCCATTTACATCGTCACTGCTTGTGGGGGCCAAAACACTCACATGGGCCATCCAGCGCTTATACCAAAGAATGCAAGACAACTTTTCTTTGTAGTATTGCATGAAAGCAGGACACTAAAAATCTCGCACTTCCGTAAACCCTTCAACACGCAGAGTTCTTTCTTGTCGTGCTGGTGAATGCAGTGGCATACACAAAGGGGGAGGGGGACAGTGGGGCTCAAGACCCATCCCTGAAATTTCGGAGTAGGTACCTAAAGTAGATTCATAGCTGGAGGCTGTCCGAGGTAGTGGCGGGGGAGGCACGAATACCCTAGCCCCCCTTCGCAAATGGGTGGTTATAAAATGTCGGGTCGCTTTCCGTTTTGGCTGAAACAATTCGTTTTGCCAAAAAATGGGGAGCCTGGCCCCCTTTTCAGACGTGCTGTTACCGTCAGCATACCAAAAAATGTATTTATGGCCTGTATCATTTATTAATAGGCCTCAATATGTATGTACCGTGTACCAATCCTGTCATTGGTGACCGACCCAGTTTCAAAGCGCTACCATATATCCTCTCATGTCGTTGTTTGCAGAATGACAATGAAAAGGCGAGTAGTGGGTCCATGGCACATATTTATAAACAAATATTACCGAAAAACGACAGTAAGTATAACTTTGGGGGCTGTTTATAAATTACGTCACCCTCCGAGCGGAACGGGTGTCGGCTGAAAGGTAACGTGCCGCAACGTGGTCACAGGGGGAGGGGCTGACCAAAGGTGACGTGCAGTGACACCCATGGATTCTCCTTTAGGACGCCAGTGGCTAGGAATTGCAGACTAGAAAACCCCTTGAAAACTTTCTGTGGCACCGTCAGGCTATTGGGGATTTTTGGAGTGGCATGATTTCGATGGAATGTGCTGAATATGTTGGCGTAAACTGCATGCTCCTACGTACTAGCATTTGTGAATGCGTTATGCAATTGTGAACCCAACCACTCTTCTGAATTGCTTCTCAGTGAGCATACTACTTATAACGTCTGAGCTATAAAGTTATCACCGCACTCTACATATTTTTACATAAGCATATTTTACCGAAAACTTTTGTAATATTTATCCCTGCTTAACATCGACAACACCAGAGCAAGGGACGGGGATGCCTTTGGTGGGAAAGGTTCGCCAAAAAGTAGCTTCAAGACATGGGGGGTCCACCTAAAAAGCGAGGGAGTGATATTTGGGTGGGGTCCGTCCAATAATAAGGCTACGTTGTGGGAGGGTCATGCTAAAATGATAATATAACATAGGGGTCAACATGGACGTTGAAAGTAGGACGCGTAACCCCTCAAAAATCAAGGGAAACGGGCTCGAGATTTTAGGTCTCAGCCCAGGTTATTCTGCTTTTCCCTGTGCTGAAAATTGGCTTCTCCTACCCCTCCCCCGTCATCGCCTGACCGGTCCGTCTCCTCCAACAAAAATTCAGCGGCGATGCTCCCGGGTCTAGTTGCACCACTGGCTGCTTGGGGGTTTGTGTCACTGAATGTCCAGCACCAAGCCGTGTTCGGAAAGATGTAATCACCCATGTCGCTCCAGTGCAGAGGTGCCGAAGGCGCAGCCTTCCTCTTGGGAAGTTGTCTCAGGTCTCAGAGCGACTGATATTGTTGATACTGTGAGACCTTTTCTCTTTTATTATTACTCTGTTTTTAAGGTGTCATTCCATGCAGGTAAGGCAGCTTCGTCAGTCATGAACCGCGACTTTGTCTGCACAACCAAGCAATAATGTGAGTGACACAGAATAACGAATGTATGAGCAACAGTTTTAAAGGGAAATGCTAAAATGTATCAGGAGCATCGAAGAACTTTCCAGGTGCAGGTCTATATGACCACACTGGTTCGCGCACCCCTAATAGCTAACTAAGGATGCAACAATAGTTTAATTCATTGACTCAGCATCCGGATTTAAACACAGTGGGTTTAAAAAATACGATCATATACAACTCTTAGAAATTTCCGAAACGAACAGCCACAGTAAGTTGAAAGTATACTGAAACACTTCCCTGCTCACCGCACATTGAAATATATGGTGATAAGGTTTCGTTTGAAGCTTCAACAACCATTTACTCTATTTTCTCTTAAACAATTAGAAGACTTAACACGCGCATTGACGGGGGCCGGTACCCGCCCCCCTCGGTTTTTTCGGAGATAGTAGAAAAACGGCGGCGCGTAGCACCGCTGTACTTGGTGTACCTTTTCCCTCATCATTCTTACAACTTCTGTGAAAATTTTAAGGTTAGGTCATCTCAGGTCATGTCACCAGTACAGGTCAAGTGACCCGACCTAAAAAAAGTTTAAGATAGCATAAGTCGGAGCAGGGTGAACTTATCCGATTGAAACTCATATCACATAATGGCCCCACCGAGTTCTCTAAAATATGTTCCGGTATTTTTGATATCGATGACCTAAGGTCAGGTACGACGCATGACCTCTCCATTGGAAATACATGGGAAAAATGGTTTTTACGGAATAACTCAGTAACGGAAGGTAATAGAGCATTTATTTTAGCTGCATTAGACTTGCCTGGGCTTTGCAGTTCTAATGATATGCATTCTATATAATTTGACCCTGACCTGACCTCAGGTCAGGTCAAATCCTTGATTTGACCTAGCAAGGTCAAATTATATATCATTCGATTCGGCTTGCTAAGAGTATTCATACAGTTTAAGTCGTTTTGCTCTATCTTTACTTGTTCAGATGTAATGGCCGAAAAACTAAATTTTACATGTTATCCCTATGACGGGCATGTTTTGACCTCTCGTGACCTTAAATGTGACCTGACAAAAAAATGGTCCAAATGTTTTCGATGGAGAAGTGGATGGGCAGCCCAACACCGTTTACCGTTTTTCGCTACCTACCGTGGTTCTCGAGATCTTAGGGGGCGGGTACCCGCCCCCGTCAATGCGAAGGTGGCTCAGACCCCCGTCAATGCGCGTGTTAATCTGCCTCGGCAGGCTAACTCTTAAATAATTCATATCACACAAATAAATCTTACAAATTCCAATGCATGTTAGGTTTAAAAATAAACTGACCTAAATTCGTGTAAGAATATAGATAGGTGGCTGGCTCGCCATAACATTTGGCTCCTGTTAAAATGTTCCGTCGGGTAGGTACCTAAGCAAGGGGCTGAACGTGTCCCTACAAGTTAAGAAAACGTGGCTACGCCAATGCACCAGAGAGAAGAACGCCTTTAACCCGCACCCCACCGGGGGTCCGGCGCCACCTTCGCCCCACGGGGGGGCCATCGATGGCCCCCCTCTAACTCCGAAAATATGGGCGTTAGCGCAAATCTGCAAACTGCAATAGAAAGCTCGCGTGAATTCAGTAAGAAATTACTCCGCATGTTTTAGTGCTCAGGTCAATGGTTTGACCTCCAGAGGTCAAATTAGGTCAAGATCGGCTATTTTCACTCAAATATGCAATGATTAAGCAAACTGGGCATAACTCTTATGTCATTAGAGCTATTGAGGCCTGGTAAAGTACATTTGATAGCAAATTGCCAGTACTTTTTCCGCTATGTGGAACGTAAAGACCTCCCGCCAGTGGTTTGACCGCCAGAGGTCACCTTGTGACCTAATATGACCTGAGGTCACGAAAGGTCAAAAAGTGACCTTGCCATATATCAAATGAAAGCCAGTGACAAGACAAACACGATGGTATTTGTTTCACCGCTCTAGCTTAATTAGGTCAAAAGTTATTGTCAAAATACTGTTTTTGACCTCTGGTGACCTTGGATGACCTTGGAAAAGTCAAAGGGCAAATATGACCCCTGGGATCCGTGAAAGGGTGTCCAAAAACGTTGTTCTGAGCAGTCTGAGTATTTGCAATCATTTTTGTGGCTTTTATATCATGAAATAGCTTTTCCCCATGCTTTTCCAATGGGAGAGGTCGCCTCGTGACCTGACCTCAGGGCACGAAATCGAAAAATGCCGGATATACACCTTGTAGACCCTGGAGGGGTCATAAAGTGTAGGAAGTTTCAAATCGATCGACTTTGAAATGTAGCTCTTACAGAGCTCTAAACGTGAAGTGAGGTGACCTTGGTTGACCTCGTCTGGTGACCTGACCTTGGGTGACCCGGGGTAAAAAATTTCAGGGATGATGGGAAAATGATGCAGTGAGAGGTAGACCCCTCAACCGCGGTGCTGCACCTCGTCGTTTTTCTGCTATCCCGGAAAAACCTTAGGGGGGCCATCGATGGCCCCGCCGTGGGGCGAGGGTTAAACAAAAGCTAGAAACCCACCAGTGGTGTAGGCCAAATTAGTGACCCTCTCCCCCCAGGAGAGCGATCATGCATTTGGAGAGGTAGCTTATACTAGGTCTGTCGAGCACCCAAATTGCACGTCCCACCCCCCCCCCTCTCCTCCCCAGGAAGAGAGGCAGACATGGGTTTACCCCCCCCAAAACTCGGGTCTGCGTATGCCCCTGTCGCTGGTTAACAGCTATACAACAATACAGCCCTCTCCTTTCGGAGTATATTCATAAGGCACAGATACTGCGCTTTATGGATAACGAATCCAACTGTCTAATCTCAGTGTCTAATCTAATATCCCAATCTAAGTGTTCGGCGTGGAGGCATATATACCTTCAAAAAGGGCACAATCATGCTTGATCAACAAGAGACGAGCCCGCGGTTCTCTGTTAGAGCTGAAAGGACACTAGTTGATAGTGGAGACAAGTCCAGATGCCTGAAGGCTGGTAGTGGTCATAGCTTCCGGCTTGTTTGCAACAAAATGTCTTGGGCAATCTCATGTGAGAAAATATAGGTACATAGGAAGCTCTATGTGGGCCCTTACCATATCGCATTACTCATTCAGCCCTATCTCCCTCTTTCTATGTCTCACCTATTACTTCACTGCCTCTCTCTCTCTCTCTCTCTCTCTCTCTCTCTCTCTCTCTCTCGATCGGGCCGACCCACATTGGTTTTGATTAGCGAGCGGTGCGGTGCAAGTGGGCGTTTCCGGCCGCCAGGCGTTCCCGTCGCGTTCGACATTGTGCCGTGTCGCTGGGCCGTGCGCGCGGCGGCGCCGCGTCGCTTTGAGCGCCGCGCCGCGCCGGCCGGCCGCTCTGATCGGACCGATGTAGCGTAATGGTAGCAGGCGCATTCCGCGCTCCAAGCCGGCGGCGCGGCCAGATAAAATGATCTCATTACAGAGGATCGTGTGAGCCGAGCCAGGCGCGGTCACGCGCACGACGCGCCGCACCGCCGCCGGTACGGCCGCCAGAGTGAGACAATGCGACGCGGCGACAGCTGGCGGCGCGGCGAACATCCGGCGCGGCGCGGCGCGTTTGCCGCGCGGCGGATGTCGGCCCGGCGGCTCCACAGGCGCGGAAACGACGGATGAAGAGGTGCCGCTTCTCACCAGGCTGCCCCAAATCGTGGTGGAAGCGCATCTGTGTTCAGGGCACAACGAACTCTCATCCGCTCAGCGGAGAACGGTCCAGCTCTGTTAATCGCTGTTTCATTGGGCTCCATCCTTTAACGGTTATGAATGATTGTAATTCAATAAACCAGCATCGGAGAGGCATGGATGGAACTCTACATGGCAGGTACGACCAGTACCGTGACATTTTTGGAGGTCCTTCCGCGACAGAAATATTTATGCTGCAGTGTTCTAGGTATTATCCTTCATCCCTAGGATGGAGAAAATATTTGAAGCGGAAGTCGTGCTAAAATAGTCATAGCTTAGGTCGGGGTCACATATCACCCGTACATAGGAACCTACCTTTTGTATTTTCCCACACCAGCTTAGGAGACACAGGTTAGGTTATGCAGGCAGGAGGAAGTTCCTAGGCTCTGCGGTCACCTGACCTGTAGAGCCCACTGAAGCTTTTGTTCCTGCCGCGCCTCAGCTGCCTATCTGCCACGTCAATGAGGTGAAGTCACCGCCAGTATACTGAATGTGTTTGTGCCCCTCAACGTCACCCTACCTCTCACTGAGATTAAGATGACTTGAAATGCGTGGTGTTGTGCTGGTAGCTACACATATCATCACGTAGATTTTGTGTGCGTATAATACCGTATTTTAAATGCACACATCTATTTTGACAATTACGTGAGGTGAATTCACTCCGATCTATTCAATTTGACATTCAATTGTCACAATGCTGTAACAATCACAGCTGTCTACGTGCCCTTCTACCTGCCTACCTTCCTACGTACCTGCCTACCTTCCTACCTACCTACCTACAGAGGTCAAGAAATTGCGCCAACGCGCCAACGTGCGTGGGAGACAAACCCTCTTAAACCGCATAGCTGCCGGGGAGACAAAAATAGCGTTTAGGTCTTTTGATCATCGGGTTTTGTTATTCGTGGACATTTTGATCAGTGGGTCATATGACCTCAGCTCGAGACTAATGCTGGACCGTGCTGGACTCAGCAGGCGGCAACTTCCGCTGCAAGAGACAACTGTAGGCGGCTCGTTGACGGTCCTTGGGATACTTAGAGGTCATTTTCTTACATTAAGAAAGGCTGTTTTAGGCCTTATTGAGGAGACAACGCTTGATCAAAAAATTGACCGGAAAATATGGTCTAGTGCTTGTGAAAGAAATGAATTTAATTGCGTCATAAAAATATTCCGCATTATTTTCCTCATGAATTCATTATATGTTTGTAACATCGTATTTTAAATTGTTTCTCAATTCCAGAAAATAATGAAACATGATAAAACATGAACAATATATCCCTAAAAGTTCACAAAAATACACTATGACGTCATTTAAATGAAATCAAGTAAGAGTCAAGTTGTTCCTTCGGTGTCTCCCGATGTCTCCTAATAACGGTACGAGCAGTGGCGCTCTTTTAGAATCGTCTGTCTCTTTCACTGTTTCTTGGTGATTGTTGTGCGAGGCTGGGCTCTATTGTCTATTTCAGTGTTCAGTTATGTAATAGTTTTCAGTGTTTTAGTGTAAAAATCCTTTACTACCCTGTAAGTTTTAGGATTCAGAGGGTGAAGAGTATCTTGCCATGACCCGACCGACTTTGAGTAGGACTAAAGTCCGGCGCCCTTAAATACCGGGACCCTCGGGGGTGTCATGGCGCTGACGCTCTGTGGCGAGCAAAATCAGCAGCTAGCGATATTTGAGATCTGGAGCTTATCAAGAACTATAGAAAGTATTTGATATGCTGCCATATCGAGTTGAAGCTTCTGTAATGAAGGAAGCGAAGATATTATAAGTGATACAAATTATTTTCATCGAGCCTTTCCTCTAGTTCTTAACTTTATTCTTATACTTTAGCTTAATTAAAGTTTTTTTGGGCGGAAAAGTGTCGTCTGAGTCATATTCATATCCCATACATTTGGTATGTAAAGGTACGAATAAAGGAAATCACCCAAGGGACCAGGAAGATCGCGCATGCGCAATGTATCGGACAGGGACCCTCAGGGCACCGGTGTAAAGATGCAGTTTTGAATTCCAGTGACTATTGAATTTGCCTGCACTGTGTTTTTTTGTAAGAAATTAAGATTTCTCGCAAATTTTCATTCGCAGATAAACAATGCACTGGCAGTAGCTACCCTGATTACCACAGAACTCATCACAGCAGTGATTTCCCCCTTTCGGAGACAAATAAGCAGATGAGGGAAATAAAGACGCTGAATTCCCACACTTCAAGTCCAGATCAAGATGCTACAGAGCAGTTAGTGAGCAAGGAGGGGATGGGTAAACATTCATTGTGGAGCCCACAGTCAGATCGGAAAAAGGTGAAAATGTGATATGCAGGGGTGCGGGCACACAAATTTTCCTGGGGGAGGGGATGGGGGACTCCCGAACTTGGTTTCAGGAGCACCCGAGCTTGGTTTCAGAGGCCCCTAGCTGGAGTATTGGTATTGAGGGACTCGTGGAGTATTTGGTATTTGGCATTGGTATTGAGGGACTCCGTGACCAATTTGGCCACGGTACGAGGCCCTGAACATTAATCTCGGGGGGGGGCAAATATCGACCTCGAGGGGCCCCCGAACATTGGTCTATTGAGCGAAACATAAGCATTGGCCCATCAGGGCCATCAACCCCCCCCAGTTTGGTCTCAGGGGTATCTACCTGGCTATCAGTGGACCACTGAGCATTGGTGGCGAGAGCTCCAACATTTCTAGCGGGAGCCCTCCACACTTATCCCTTCGGGCTTGGTATCGGGGGCCCCGATCTTAGACTGGGCAGCCCCCATGAGCTCATTGCTTTGCTCCCCCCCGGAGATTTGGTCTCAGGTTCCCCTCGAGCATGGGGTATGGCCTTCAAACTTGATCTCTGGTTTCGGTCTTGGAGGCCCCCAGCTGACCATCCCCTATCAAGTAGGGAGTCCCGACGGTCTTGGAATACCGCTTGGCCGAGACCTGGCTCCGCCCCTGCCGGAGGGTGATGGTTTGGAGTTTGAACACGCTGTACTTAGCCCTTGGTCCGGTAGGGGTTGATGAAAGCTCAGTTTGTTTTTTTTTTTCGGTGGCACATGCAAACGGCGAAGGGAAGCACCGCCGTACTTAGCACGCCTTATCCTGGATCACTGGTTTCGGTCTCGGAGGCCCCCAGCTGACCATCCCCTATCAAGTAGTGAGTCCCGACGGTCTTGGAATACCGCTTGGCCGAGACCTGGCTCCGCCCCTGCCGGAGGGTGATGGTTTGGAGTTTGAACACGCTGTATTTAGCCCTTGGTCCGGTAGGGGTTGATGAAAGCTCAGTTTGTTTTTTTTCGGTGGCACATGCAAACGGCGAAGGGAAGCACCACCGTACTTAGCACGCCTTATCCTGGATCACTGCTGCAACTTTTCCCAAAATTGTAAGTTCGTGTCATCTTAGGTCAGGTCACCACTGCAGATCAAGTGACTTAATCCCCGAAGAGTTTAGTATAACATTAGTAGGAACAAGGTTAAACCTCGCCCGACGGGGCATCGATGGCTCCCTGAGGTTTTGTTTTAGAATAACAAGAAAACGACGAAAGGAAAAGGGCTTAGAAGAAAAGGTTTAGTCTGTGATGACTGCAAGAACCAGGTCACTAGATCCTGGAGAAGCTAAGGCCAACAAAATTAGTCTTAAAACGCGTATTTCAAACTTTCGCCCAAAAAATGACCGTCTTGTTAGGAGTCAAAATCAGCTAAAAATGATTGCTTAAAGTCGCAGTAAGATGTTAAGTGCATACAAAAACGCTGCTGACGTCATACCCTGGAAAGCACACAAATGTGGCGCTATCTGTTTATTTGTCATGCCTGTGTGAAATCACTCGATGACATTTAAATTCATTTTATGTTGACCAGTCGTGAGTGTGAAATCACACAAAACATCGTCATTTAGAAACTGCAAGAATACTAAACTTACAGTTCAGCAGCTTTTCGAACTAACTTGTCGACACGTTCTCTGCCTACAGGTCCCCAGTTTCCGAGGCCCGACTGTGGGGTGAGCCGTGCGCCAATGCATGCCAGCACACACTAGGGCTCACAGATCGTTCTGGTCTGCTGTTCGCTCGGAGCTGACGGGCACCTGGCAAGGCGCTGTAGCGCCGACTGAGAATCGTCAGTAGCGTGACCACAGCGTCCTTCAGCTCCAGTGGTTGGACTCGTCGTCGTCCCTCGCTGACCCAATGCCCGGCCCGATGCTGATGCACCGTCACCGCGGCGCCACGGTCGTCTCCGCGGAGTGGGGCGGGAGACGGTTCCGTATGATGAGACGATGCCAGCCGTCCGGCCACTGCTGCTGCCACCTTCTCCTGGCAGCCCTGAATACCGTGTGGGTGATGATCCGGAGGTCTGTCGCGGTGGTTTCCTGTCATAGGGTAGACGCTTCCTTTGCTAGTTGGTCTGCAGTGGTAGAACTCGTATGCCAGGTAAAACCGGTGGGCGATATCCATATGCCGGCACTAACTTAGGCACCACCGCAGCCTATCCTAAATTTACGGAATAAGAGCCCGGGGTGGCGTTGCTGAACCCTTGCACCGTTTTCAGAAGCTTAAAGCACGTGCGATGTCAATAGTAAGGCGCCAGTGGACCATCGCTTAGGAGGCCAATCACCATCTTTCCCGGCTGACGCATTAAAAATCACCACTGCGAACTCTGGGGGCTCCTCCGCATCTTCCGCCATATTTTTGACATTGATAACGTTCCAAACTAGTGTCTCTTCTCTTTGGCTTGTGCTGGCAGGCCTCCGTGTTCTTGCCAGAAGGCACGGATCCATTAACGGGTGTTTCCAAGGGTAGTGCCTGTAAGACGATTGAAACTCTTCCGGGAACATCAGAGTCGATGGGTAATATTTCTCGTTGTTAACCAACTTAGTCTGCCCTGGCGACAAACAGAAAAAGTCATTAGATGGTTTTCAATTTTGGGTTTCAAATGTTTCTTGTTAGGCTAGTTTTGAGAAGGTCTGGCTGTGCCCTTCCTTCCTCAGCATTTATATGTGAAACTTAAGTGGTACACATAAGAACATTCGCTTTTAACTAAACTTAAATCAAACATCAACGTCACAAGAGTGCCAGCCATCAAACTAAACGCAAGTTCAATATCGAAACCTGATATGGACGAGGAAAGTTAGCTCGAAAACACGGAATAAATACATGTAACACGTAGTGGCATGAAATGCAGGGTATTAAGAATGAAGAATGCGTCTTGCCAACTGGTGAACCAAGGGCCTACTCCAAATCCAGAACCAGACAGATGTTTTTTGGATTTTCTATTGATGACCACTGAGGAGATTCATTTAGGTTTCCCAATTTTTGCTCCGATTAACTGTCTCGCTAGCAGTCACCAAGACAGCGAATGGGTCGGAGATTTGCCTCCCCTGTTTGCAGGCACCACCCGGTCTGAGTCTATCCCCTCCAACGAGAAGAAACCTCGGCAACGCCCCTGTGGGCTCGGTCTATGATTAAACGTCACGAGATTGAATTTTAAAGGTAGGGAGATCCCCACACTTACCTACAATAGCAGACACCAGATTTATTCTCCAAATGTATAATTGAATTTGAAGTAGAAGGGGCGGAAGGAGGCCGTAGCAGCAGCAGCGATGGGCCGCAGCACAAAAGGCATGAGACTGCTGAAGCGATGGCAGGATGCCGTAGAAACATCGCGAGAGGCAGCACAGCAGCGGAAAGGGACCGCAGCAGCAACGAAGGAGGCGAGAGGCTGTGCAGATGATTTAATATTGTGTATTGGGTTGTTCCAAGGTATACCCATCATTATTTGGGGGCCTCGCGCCCGGGAGGTCTCAGGTGCACCACTTTTCTCACAAAAGAAGGCTTATGCCTTTGATAAATCCGCTTGTATGTGCCCTGTTTGAGCATACTGTATGGCTGTAATGCCATATTGGTGCGTGATTTCCTTATCCAGAGCTTGACATTGACTTTTTATTCCTCCACAGAGTGAATACTTTTCAGTGCCTGGAACAAAAAAAAAACATGGTCAGAATGATATAAATGGTTGCATGCCAAAAATGGTAAATATGAACCTCAGTATTGGTGGTAGATGGCTATCAAAGTTCAGGTAAAATACACTTCAGGTATGAATGTGTCAATCTGAGGAATAGGGGCAGTACCAGTATTTTTCAAGTGGCGAGGGGCAGATTATGGCCCGGAGAAGACAGCAGGGATAGTTGATTGATTGACTGTTTAGGCCTAGGGGTGAACCAGTCTGTGTAGTCATTTAATACAGCTATTGCTCCTCTTAATCTGAGGCCTATGATAACTTTTTTTCAAAAAAATGTATGTGAAAGCTAAACATCAAATGTCATCATTGGGAAGAAGCATACAGAGAAGGGTCCACCTCTAGTAGACTCATTCTGAGGCCAGTACAGATCATTTGGCCTAATCATGTTTTTATCATCAACCATTTTCCAGTATAAAATCCCATTCATTCTAAAAAAGTTGCCCCTCACTGAATATAGATCTAGCTTCTGCAACCATTCACAGAAAGATAGTTTGCAGAGTTATTCCACTTGTTTAGTACACATTCTGTGTGAGCCTTCAAGCTTGCTAGGTTTCAAAATGTATCCAGTATTCCAAAGACATGAGTCACACTTAAGCACAGGCCTCATATGGATAATGAGTATGAATTTCATGAATTCAACTAAACAATACACATAACAGAAGAAGGCTGCAGCATAAGCTAGCAGTCTTTCAGGAACAGAGGTGATGTGGCGATGGAAGTACACAGAAGCATCAATTGCAATTACTAAGTTTTGCCGAGAATCAGCAATAAGAATGATCCCCCATTTAGGTAACTATCAGATGGCAATCAATGATACAAAATATAAAGGCAACATACCTGCCAGTGTTCATATTTAGTCCCCAGTATTGGTAAGTGTTGATATCATTTCAAACCTTGATACTGTGGGCAGAGAAGGCATCATCCAGTTTCCCATGTAGGGTAGAAGCGCAAATCTTGAACAACTTTAACCAAATATCTATACAAATGATGGTGCCAAAGATGCTGACCAAGCTACCTAAATCAGGAAATTTTCAAAGGCTGGCCAAATGAAATGCCACATATGCCTAACTTTCAGGATTAATTTGCTTGTGGTATGCACATCTAATGATAAACAGGTGTAAGATGGCCTTATTAAAAGCACATAGTAAAAAAACATGTGTTAGCTCGAACCCAATTCCCAAACACTGAAAAACTGTTAAAATCACAATCCCTCACATCAATATTGCTTGTCCCGTTGTGTTTTTTTCTTTCCTCCGCTTCCACCGCTGCCGCATTTCCCGACACATATGAATATGCTGTTTTCAAGTCTGAAATTTGTGCGTCGTTTTCGCCGAACTAATCGAAAGCCAATCGCCCTTTACTCTAGCTATTTTCACTCGCAAACTTTTTTTGATGACGTCATGTACCCCGAGGGTCCCGGTATTTAAGGGCGCCGCTAAAGTCTTGTGAGTATCGAGGATGCTCATTTGCCTGTGAATACCTGAATTTGAGGAGGTATATTAGGCAAGTGCATCCTGGGCGTCCTGTGATTTTGAAGAACGCAGGCTCTCGGGTCGATGGAAAGTTCCTAGTAGTATGTCCAGCTAAGCAACCAGTTGCTATTTGTACAATATTGTAGAGTGATTTCCAAAACGTCTGGAAGTGTGTAACACCTAGTCCTTGGGCAAGCCTACATACAGATCAGTGTATATTTATTTGTATCCCAGAAAAAGGTAGGAGTTTTACTTTCTGTTTGAGTTTCCTAGGGAGAGCTCAATGCAAAAAGAATGTACAAGCAGTAATGATTTCAACTCTGAAATAAAAGGTATGAAAAGTAATCATCGTGCCTGAAATCATTGAAATGTTCCTCCTCCATGAAAAGGTCTACTCCAAATTGCCCACACAATATCTCTAGCATCTTATCAAGCTTCTTCAAAGCTCCAAACTGATCTCAGACTTCTACCATCTCTGTTCAAATAAAAGGTTTTTTTAGAGGATATAAGAGGGACACAATTCTAACATGCACATTTTGATTAAAGTTAGACAAAGGGTTTATGATGAAACAAATTTGTTGTGGGTTCAGCTGCATTTCCCGTTTTTCTCTGTGACATTGCTGCCAAAATACAAAATGTGCAGGTAATGTGGTAGAGTAGGTGGCTTCACATGTGGTGCCAGATAACTACAGGTCGATCTGTATGATAAGTGCCACTATTCAAAAGCTCAAATAGATAAAAGCTTCCTTTAATTAGAACCACTACAGGTTCATAAGTGCCACTGTTCAAAACTTCCTCCAGTGCAGGCTAGGTCAGGTAGGCATACAGTGAATCTGTGGTGGCCGACAAAGGCAAAAGTGCCACTGGCAGGTTAGTTGCTCCGCAGGCCAGCTCGCTGAATCGAGAAAAGGTTAGGTCAGGTTTGTAATAGGAGCTTTTGAACAGTGGTATTTATTATGTAGATTAGCCTGCTGTGATTCTATCTGGCAACATGTGTGAAGCCACCTACTTCGTTACCAATGTGCATAGGTCTTAATTGAATTTTGATAATAAGTTAAATAATTTATAGATAATCTTGCTACGCTTACCGCATGGTGCTGGTAAGTTGGAAACAGCTGATCTGCCCTGATGTCCTCGTAGTGAATCTCATCTTTTCTCTTAGGAGGTGCTGGACCAGAATTGGCTGTGCTTAAAATGATAGGCCTCGCACCAGGAAAAAAAAGCTTGGCTGCCCTTAGTAGGAAGCTTAAATTTCTAGGAGACAAAACAGACCGCTTCCGCTTCTGTGGGAGACAAAATCAACCTTTTTTACCTCTGCCTACCTACCTACCTAGCTACAAATAATATTGTAGACTTCTCCAAATAGTGAATTCGCTCTCGGTGTACACATTAGTAAATGTTGTACCTTTCGGTATTATTTTACGCCTTGTTGAAATACGATTATACTGGACCGCTGATTGGTCGCGGCACACCTGGCGCGCTCTGCCAACGGCGCCCTAACTTACATCGGGCCCCGTGAGCCAGCACGGTGGCTGCAGGGGCGTGGTGCAAGCACCTGGCCCCCTGGAAATAGGCGACATTGGTTGACCCGAAGCTCTGGCACCACTGCAGTATCTAGTACCAACGAAATTCCTCCACAAAAATCAACCAAGCCGAGTGAAATTCAAGCGCAGAATTATTGTTCACGTCGCTTGGCTCTTATTCATCTGTTGTTAAGAACTAAGCGACGTGACAGACATCATGATTCTAGTTAAGATCCATCGAATAACGATTACGTGAGTGCGCAGCGGGCAGCGGCCTCTGAGAGCGCTGGTGTTCTCGGGTTCATCGGTCAGCGGGAGCGCGGTGTGATGGGTGAGCAGCGCGGAGGGCCCTCTCGTGCCGGGCGGCGGTCATCTATCAGCCGCCGCCGGCGCCGACACTGCAGCCGCCGTCGGCGGCGTCGACCGCGCCCGGCCGGCTATCACTTCTGCTGGCACAGACTGCTGATCGATGGCAGCACATCAAACGGCGATTACTGCCGTCGTCACCATGCCGCTGGCGGCGCGCTGACCGCTTCTGTCCTGGCGTCCCCCGCGGCCGCTCCCTAGGGTTGACGAGCCGGCCACACGCAGAAGGCCGCGACCCCGCAGTGGCGTGCGGCGTCAGGGGCAGCTGCTGAGCCTGCTGCAGGAGGAACGCAAGGTTACATGAATGCCTAGATGGATCAAAACGGTTTTTCTTCACCTTTTCTCATCACGCTGGCAAAATTCAGATCATGAGTCATTCTTCGCGTCTCGTTACCCGGAGAGTAGTGCTGAGCGCGCCTTTGTTGCCAAATTGAATTGCGCGTGGCTGTGCGCCGGCCGGGGGTACGCCGGCCGTCCGTCGCGGCTGGTTAGAGGACCTGCGGTCACGCTGGACGCGTACATTAGCGACGCTGCCGACGCGACGGCCGGAGCTCCCCGAGCAGCGCGCTGCCGACGGGGCCGGCTCGACACATTTCCCAACTGTCCTGGGGGTGGCAAGACTGGCGTCTTAATGGGATGAATCGCTCCGGCGTCATATGACGAAACCTAATGGCAGCTGCTGTTAAGCATGAGTCTGATTTAAGTTTGACGGCCCCCCTTAAATTTGACGTTCCGCCGTCGCTGATACTGGTACTTTCAGATATCGCCGACAGATATTAAGAATTTTCCGAACGGCATGCGGCGATAAGCTACGCAACAAAAGACTGCTCCACCAGTCAGGGGTTTCGTTTTTTTAATTAGCTTTTCCTTTGGATTCAACGACACTGGTCACTGGCGGCAGAACGGGGAACACTGGGGCACGGTGCCCCTCTTAAATCAGAATTTTTGACACTAACCCTACGGCGTTGACTGGAAAGAAATGGGTTAAAAACTCATGGTACCCCTCCCCCTTAGATTTGACGTTCTGCCGTCACTGATACTGGTACTTTCAGATATCGCCAACAGATATTAAGCAGTTTCCGAACGGCATGCGGTGATAAGCTACGCAACAAAAGACTGCTCCATCAGTTGTCAGAGTTGAGAACTGGGCCTTAATCAGTCTACCGCCCCAACTTTACCGACAGGCCACAGCACGGATCTTATAATGCTTTGGCGCCGTATAAGCTCCCCCGTCCTCCCATTTTTGCACCAAGAAAAGCAGAAATTGTCTCTCCTTACGGCGCCGCAAATACAAATTATAATCAGCTCCCTGACAGTCAGCGTTAAACGCTATTTCCTCCCCCCGTGACAAAGCATGCTTTGTATTCTGGGGAAATTGAGTGTTGAACATTTGTGCATGATTATTTGCTCAGGGCCTGTTTTATCCTCTCCGCATTAAGGCGGAAACCCGAAAAATAAAGCTGAGGCAGCATTTTTTGTCTATGCTTATGAAGTCATGAGAAACACAGGGTCGCTGCCTTAAAAAGCACAGCTTGGATGATTCGTGTTGTTTCCAAAATCCATCAATCATTCCTTGATTCGAAATGTGGAGTTAATCAGTCACCCGCGAAAAATTCAGTCACCACAGCTGCAGCGTCACAACTATGGGAGTCTGGCCTCCAAGAAATTTTAGGAGGCCCTTCGCTCTACTCTGCTGGAGGCCTCTTCGATGGTGAAAGTCTTTGACTGTCCCCGGAATCTGATGACCATAAATACGTTACCAACCGATGCTTAAGACTACAGATTTGATGTGGGAGCCCCCCTGGTCAACAAAAGAAATCATTCAACAGGTCAAGGAAGATCCCACCCGATGACGTAACTGGCAAAGCGGGGTCCCACTAACGCCAGAGGTGCGGTCTTCGTCATCGATACCTGCTCTGTTTTATGTCAGGCTCCTGATATAGGTAGGCGGCCCTCTGACTGACAAAGGGGACCCCATAATTCTCATAATCATCTTAGCTGAGTTACAGGAAACGACCTTTCAATATTTCAAGGTCAGGCCCTTGAACAAGTCAAAGTGGCCCTGTTTAGTGAATTCAGTAGCGCGAGGAGGGCCTACTTACCCCAAGTAGGCTCCCAGCGACATCGATACGCTTTTATTATATTTAAGGCCAATGACAGTGAGGACACCTCCAACGTTCTTAATATATGTTATCCCCTAACTGAAAACAATCCTCTCTCCCCTCCTAAGTGGACAAGGATGCTCTTATGTCAGTAATAAGGGCTATCATTTTCCATAGTTCAATGTCTCGGGCCACTGAGCTGATCTAGGGGGTCCCGTGCGATGAAGTAGGTAGCACACAGAGACTCCTATCATGGCACATGAGGCTTTCCTTAGCGCCATCGATACGCTTTTTGTTTATATTAAGATCCCTGACATGCATGGTAGCCCCCGCTTAAGATGCTGAATGGCACAACAAAGCTAGATATCTACCCTTCTTAGTGTGGTTGACCCCTCCTCCCGCGCCAAAAGTAGACTTCGATGCCCCCTCGTGTTATGTGTAGAATCGTCGGGTCCAGTGATCCGGCTCAGAAGAAAGTCATGTGACCTTGGAGGCAAAATTGAGATATATCTCAATGTCGATTAGCACATGTGTTAATCGACATTTTCGATTGCGGTGCGCCAGCTTCGACAGGCCATACTCTTATGTTCTAGCCAACAATCCTCGACGGTGACGATTCACTTACTTGTGACTTTTGGTATGCATCCCGTGCATAGCACCTTTGCCCTCCTCTTCGGAGCGTGGTTGCTGTGATTCCGCACACACCCAATCCTGCATTAAGCTCCAAAGAGCGTGGCCACTGGCGAACTGGTCTAGGCCCCATCCGGAGTAGTCCGGGTAGTCCCTGGGTGTGTTCGCAACGTCGTGTTCCCATCAGGCGATAAAGCAATCTTGTCGGCGGGGCGCGGGCGGCCGCCAGCCGCGCGGCCGTGTATCAGATGTCGGCCGCCCCAGTCCAGCCATCTCGTTCCGCTGGTGGCATGTGCTGGTGTAGATTTTCAGTCGGCCGGTGTGATATCGCCTCATCTCACAGGAATTCGGAATCCAACTTCATGGCCTTGGAGTCGGCTACAGATAATGGAAAATGGAAATAGGTCGAGAAGACAGCGAGAGAGAGAGAGAGAGAGAGAGAGAGAGAGAGAGAGAGAGACGGGAGGAAGTGAGAAAATGAAGTACATTGCAAAGGAAAAAAGAATGTCTACCTGATAGCTCCCTTAGATATTCGTATCGAAGAGCTCGTAGGACCTTTATTCATTCAGAACTCAAATTTTTATTCGTCCAAGACTTTTGTCACACGTCAAACCCATTCGGCATGGGAAGCGTCCGATTTCCATTTAGATTCCAGTATTTCTTGTCACCTCACCCTTCGCCCAATTCTTATGGCTGCTCACTTCGTTTAACAATGCACACATATTGCGTTATCCTGGAGAGGGGCACTGTTTGGGGCCCCCCTTCTGGCACCCCCACTCTGTCGTCGCCGCCGACACGCGATGAATTCCCCCGGTGGCAATTGGCGCGGGCCATCGCAGCGTCACCGATTCTCCCATTAGCTGCCTCAACGGGCCCCTAGCCAGGCGATATGGCGTATGTGTAATTAGAATAGATGAAAGTGGGTCCAAATACCAGAAAATGTCGCGATATTGCCATTGCCGCCGACAGGGGTGGTAGCATAACAGCTCCTCGTGTAATCACACAATAGGCAGGGTCCAGTGTATTTGTTGGGCGTATGATTATACAAACATTGCATTGCAGCCTACATGAGGGAAGGGGAGAACATTGCAATGGCCCAGGCACCTATCTTTCTCAGTATCCTACACTCCCATATTTATTCCTTTGCGTGTGCCTAGCCGGCATGAGACATCCCACATTAGCTCTTCTTTACACCGATTTACAGCTGGACCCCAAAGTCAATCATTGGAGCAAAGCTGGGGATCTCTTTTCGATCCAGGGTGGGGATCCTGTATGGGTTACCAAACCAATGGTATATGGCGCTACAAATCCTATACAGTCATATGGGAGTTCAAAAATTCAGGAGGCCCTGATTCAACCCTCCCCCATCTTCACCCATGCTTTGGAAAGTGTTTACCATTATCACCCAATGGTCCTGTCCGTAGGCCTGGATCATTTTTTCCCGAAGAAGGAATAAAACGCTGTGTTTACCATTTTGTCCTGAACAATATGTGACTATTCAACACTTCTCATAACCGATAAGTTTCCAAAAATACTTGCCTTTTCCTCTTCCTTCTTTTTCCTTCGCTACCTCTTCCTCCTCCTTCTCCTCTTATTCATCAGCTTGTTTTTTATTCACACCGCATTTCAGCTTTGCCTTTACCCCGTCTGTCCAAGTCCTAAGTGTGTTCTCGTTGGTCCTGCCTGGCTCCCGCTCGTAGTCCTGTCCTGGCGGCAGACCGCAGACCTCGACGGAATCTGACCCCCCGCCCCACCTACCAGTGTCACCCGCACCGGAGAAGGGGGGGCATCAATCGCACAGCTGCCAGCCGTGCCAATTAATGCATCAGCCAGTGCTCGACTATTGATCGGCAATTAACGTATTGGTGGCCGAGAGCCTATTGATCATGCAGATACTTGGGCGTGTGGTCCGGAGTTGCCAGCGTGAGGAGGGAGAGAGAGAGAGAGAGAGAGAGAGAGAGAGAGAGAGAAAGAAAGAGAGAGAAAGAAAGAGAGAGAAAGAAAGAGAGAGAAAGAGAGAGAAAGAAAGAGAGAGAGATAGAGGGACAGAGAGAGAGAGAGAGAGGGAGAGAGAGAGGGAGAGAGAGAGAAGCAACAGGGCGAGGTAAATAGAAAGAGGAAAGGTGAATGGACGAATATCATAAGCAGAAGTGTTAATCCGTGAGATCAACGGTCCCTTTATTGCATAGCATGTGCTCGTGCTCCATGAGTTCGTCCCTACAGAAAGTGGATAGGGTGCTGCGTGTTATCAGACCGAACAACTTCATTCGCAGACCAGTAGTCCATGCGAAAAAATTCAGAAGGCATCACCTAACCAACGCATTATGGACTGTGCACAGACTACCAGTGCCGGATCTAGGCCCATTATTTGAGTGTGGGGGGGGACAGCGAGGCCCGGAATCGTAGAAGACGTATAATTTTGTTGAGAAAATTGGCAAAATCAATCGGGGGTTTTGGGAGCAATTTAGTTATCATTCCACCCACCCCCTTCCTGGATCGTACACTGCAAACTACTACCTAAGGTTCACTTCAACCCCTTGACGTCATAACATTTGAGCATATCCTTGGGGTGGTCGTCGAAGATGTAGGGGGCAAGGACCCGTGGTGGATATAAGGAGGCTAGGAAGACTCAAGCCCCCCCCTCTAAATTTCCCAGTGTCTTTTGTTAATGCATAGGCAGAGGCTGATCCGAGGCAACGGCGGGGGAGGCTCGAGCCCGCTACCCCCTCCCTCGTCCCCAAATGAAGTCCTGGATCCACCACTGGCAAGGACTCATGGGAAATAAGCCATCCCTGCAGAAGTTCATGTAAGACTCCTATAATCCGCAGGGAAAACCTTATTAGGCATAGGTATGTCATGAAATAAGCGATAGAACACTTCTAACGCTTAAAACATTAACAGAAGAGTTCTAACTATATAAAAGGTTTTCTTCAAGCCGTTATTGCTTTTTGTAAATGGGCAAAACTTTCCACCTTTCTTTTTTCATGTGCCTCACAATATATTCCCGTTATAGCCATGGGACTATGCAATTCTTCACTCAGATCAGTCTCTTGTCGTACCACTCTTTTTGGAATCACTGTAAAAGTCTGGTGATGCTTCAGAAAGGTATTATCTTCTGCAGTGCTGAAGTAAAGAGCATGGTTATTAGTTCATAAGATAGAATTTCGTCTGCCTTCTTGAATTCTGGATGAAATGTTGAGAAAGTCAGTGGTTGTATTTTTGGGCACAGTCCTTTATCAGAATATTGATAAAGCAGTTGTTTGTAAACACGACGTTAGTTATATTATGATCGCCAAATTTGAATTCTAGCTACTTGGGTCAGAATTTACGCTCGGCGATCATAAGATGGCCAAGCATCATTTTTTCAGGAGATTGTTACGTTACATCAAAATTCTGATGATCTTTTCCGGACAATGGGATCATTGTTTCGCTAAATATTCCAACCTGGGTTTCAGAGAGTTGACCAGATAAGTCACTATCGATTTTAAGGTAGGGGAAAGTGGGGGGGTCACGGACACTGTAACGATGGTGTGAGTTTTCGATGACTTAATGAGCTTGTTTCGTTCCTATTTTGGCTGTAGAAATACTTCAGACATTTATCTACCACTGTGCAAGCAGCCATGTGTCTGTAATTATCATATCAAAATTTTCGCAAAGTTTAGAAAAAAGTAGCAAAAGTCCATTTCGCCCATTTAATGGGGTAACATGGTCACCCCATGGGGAAAGATGGACAAGATGAACAAAGTGATCGAACCAGGCCTTGAATATTTCCAACTGCATCCACCCACTAGGCGACTGTCGTCCGCCGCGGGGAAGGGGGTATTTTCTTAGTTTTTTCCGTCATAGGGTCAAAGGCCGTCATGCCTTTTCTTAATTTTTTAATGACGGTGGATAAAAGTATCAAGGGCTGTCGTGGAACTGTGCATAGGTTGATCCAGGATCGCCGATCAGGGGGCGCCATCCGGATCGGGGGGGAGCGGGCGCGCACCCAGGGGGGAGGCAGCGGGCCCGGTCCCCCCAAACGCTTTGGCTCCAAGGTGCCGCTCCCATCCATGTGGAGCGCTGAAGGCGCCCATCGAGGGGAAGGATGAGCCTTCACTTGACTTTTAGAGGCAGTGCTACACTGACTGCCGCCCCTCTACCCAACATGCCGCCCCTACACCGACTTTGCTGCCCCTGCACCCAACAAGCCTCCCCTAAAAAATTACACTAGGTCTGTGAAGCAAACAATTCACTGCTCTCACCCCCCCCAGGATGCGAAAATTGGCCGCGATTTGGGCGAAAAAGTGCGTCCCCTGAGGCAAAATACCGCTCCCTCTACCGGCCTGCTGCCCCCTCTCGTCAGCCGCCCCAACCCCCCTCCTCCCCCGCCCCCAAAAAATCCTAAGTGCGAAATTCCCTCGCAGAGGTTAAGAGCGTTCGGTCTCCGGCTGTGCTCGTTACGTGGGGTCCCATCAGGTCATGTAGAAAGTACGGTCTCTGACAAACGGAGATACAAGCCCAGTAGCTAGACTCACTCAATGTAACCAGCCCACTGCCCACAATGCAGGGCACCAGCGGGCGTGCCCGACGGCTGTAAGCTGCGATGCCTGGTGACCGACCGGCCCAGCACAGCCGGGACGGGTAGGGGAGGATGAAATGTCAGCGCAGTTTGGGATTGAAATAAATATGTTTTTCCGTCTCAGCGCACCTCACCTGTGAGGAGGTTCAGAAAAAATTGTTGTAATACAAAAACACCATTTAGAGTTTTCCTGTGTGCTTCCCTGCTCCATTCGGTGGCGGCAACCAAATAATTCATAAGTCGCGATGTTACTTTGCATGTACACTGCCAAAGTGAAGAACGTCATCACGCTCCTGAGAGGAGGGGTTGGAAGTGACACTTTAGGGGGCCCATCAATTTCTCAGGGGGGCACCATGACCATTTCAGGGGGCAATGATGGTCGACGGGTACACCTGCCCCTGGATGAACCCCAAATTTAATTATATGTTCTCCAGCATTTCGGGCCATGTGTCCCCGGCCCCCAACCATCAGCCTTTACTTATTTAAGCTTATATTATATGAAATCAAATATACTCTCGTGCGGGATAACATGGACACCATGTCCATATTGCCCCACACGTGATGTCCGTCTTACCCCACTTTGCTCTTCCTAAACAAACTTGGATATGAATCGGACGTTATTGCGATTACACAGTCAGCGACTGCGGTGAACAAAATGTATTATCTTGAAGAACTATATTACGTAGTACCAATAAAGTAACTATAGAAACATCCGTGCAATGACCTTACAAATTCCATTGTGAAAAAAACACATGAGTTGCAGTTTTTACTATTATGAAAATTGTATAAAACCTAGAGAGCTCACTGGACCCAACGTTGCTATGCCACCGACGCGCGCTAAAAGGAAGCGTATTACACGCTTTTCCCGGTCGTGACGCTGTCAGTTCGTCCAAACAGGGGGTGTCCGTCTTACCCGCGGTGTCCATGACCCCCCACTTTCCCCTAATTTGTGGATCTTCAAAATTTAGGGTAACCGTTTCAGCCAATAGGCAGGCAGTCAGGCACCGTTACTGCCCAAATATGTTGACCTCTTCTTATACGATGAGTATATTTTGATATGTTAAAAATTGGTACTGAAGGTCGGTCAGGTGTGTTTATGGTGTATTCAACCTAACGCTCATGTCTTTGTGGACCACGGATTCAAAGATTGGGAAGCCACGGTGAGCTACCGGGTGGTGATATTGGCACCGTGATATATGGTGTTCAAACATCGGTACCCACCGCGTATTTATTGGGAGGCATCGGGCCATGGCATCAATTCAAATTAGGTATAGGGGAAAGTGGGGGGTCACGGACACTGTAACGATGGTTTGAGTTTTCGATGACTTAATGAGCTTGTTTCATTCCTATTTTGGCTGTAGAGATACTTCAGACATTTATCTACCACTGTGCAAGCAGCCATGTGTCTGTAATTATCATATCAAAATCTGCGCAAAGCTTAGAAAAAGTAGCAAAAGCCCATTTCGCCCATTTAATGGGGTAACATGGTCACCCCATGGGGAAAGATGGACAAGATGAACAAAGTGATCGAACCAGGCCTTGAATATTTCCATCTGCATCCACCCACTAGGCGACTGTCGTCCGCCGCGGGGAAGGGGGTATTTTCTTAGTTTTTCCGTCAAAGGGTCAAAGGGGGTCATGCCTTTTCTTAATCTTTAAATGACGGTGGATAAAAGTAGCAAGGGCTGTCGTGGAACTGTGCATAGGTTGATCCAGGATCGCCGATCAGGGGGGCGGGGTATCTTGCGGGGGGCGCCATCCGGATCGGGAGGCGGGCGCGCACCCAGGAGGGAGGCAGCGGGCCCGGTCCCCCCCCCAAACGCTTTGGCTCCAAGGTACCGCTCCCATCCATGTGGAGCGCCGAAGGCGCCCATCGAGGGGAAGGATGAGCCTTCACTTGACTTTTAGAGGCAGTGCTACACTGACTGCCGCCCCTGTACCCAACATGCCGCCCCCTACACCAACTTTGCTGCCCCTGCACCCAACAAGCCGCCCCCTAAAAAATTACACTAGGTCTGTGGAGCAAACAATTCACCGCTCTCACCCCCCCCCCAGGATGCAAAAATTGGCCGCTATTTGGGCGAACAAGTGCGTCTCCTGAGGCAAAATACCGCTCCCTGTACCGGCCTGCTGCCCCCTCTCGTCAGCCGCCCCAACCCCCTCCCCCCGCCCCCAAAAAGTCCTGGGTGCGAAATTCCCTCGCAGAGGTTAAGAGCGTTCGGTCTCCGGCTGTGCTCTTTATGTGCGGTCCCATCAGGTCACGTAGAAAGTACAGTCTCTCACAAACGGAGATATATGCCCAGTAGCTAGACTCGCTCCAATGTTACAAGCTCACTTCCCACAATGAATGGCACCAGCGGGCGTGCCCGACGGCTGTAAGCTGCGATGCCTGGTGACCGACCGGCCCAGCACAGCCGGGACGGGTAGGGGAGGATGAAATGTCAGCGCAGTTTGGGATTGCAATAAATATGTTTTGCCGTCTCAGGGCATCTCACCTGTGAGAAGGTTCAGAAAAAATTGTTGTAATATAAAAACACCATTTATAGTTTTCCTGTGTGCTTCCCTGCTCCATTCGGTGGCGGCAACCAAAGAAGTCATAAGTCGCGATGTGACTTTGCATGTACACTAGGCCATGTCGTGATCACCACTTTTTCACAGGATCTTTGATTACCGAGTGTTTTCTAATGTATTGATGGCCGCTGATCACGATTTTCTGGTCGAAAGTTTCGAATTCGAAAAATATTTGCCCGCGCAAGCCGTTTGAAATTCTTCCGGTTTGCCAAAATTTCGATGTTTTCATATCTCACGGACAATACAACGCAACTGATGTATTCAAAAGGCCCCAGAACTTTAAAACCATTGCAACTGAACAATTTCAAACCTTCTTTGACCCTTTGAAATATATACTTACCCGAAAAAGTACCTTAGAAAGACGGGGATGTTTGAGCTTAAAAAGATGATAATAGATGGCGCGCATGACGCAGCCGTCAACCACTGTCCCGCTTCGTCGCTTATGTCAAGAAGCTATTAGCCAAAGGAGATGGATATAGGATTTGAGCCTATTTTTAATTCGATGAATGAACATTTACCTTCACAAGATGATCTAGATTTCTCTCGCTTGCAGTTTTAAATATGATTGGTAATGGTTGCTTTCAAAGCAGGTCCAATTCAGATCAGCTAGCCAGCCTATATAGATTAGGTATCTAAGCATGTAGTCACTGCGGATCAATTTCAAGTATTAAAATGTATGCAAGAGCCAGTTGATTATATTTAGATTAGTCTTGCTATCACTAGCGAGTAGAATACCGCATTTCGGGAAAAATGAAGCTACACCACACCTAGCGCCGCCGTCAAGCCGCTTAACATGATTCACATGCATGCTGCCGCTCAACCAGCTCTCGATTGGGGCTGACGTTGTCGGTCACATTATGATGCTGCGGCTTGAAGAGATGGAGGCCAGGAAAGTGAACGAATTTCGCGTTTCAATAGCTTGAAAATTCGAACCGACCGCTGATGAAGTTGCCGAGACTTACAGAAGAGCATCTGTGCCAGCAAGAAACAAGTACAAAGTTCGCTGTGAAATAAGGAAGCACTGTAACCTGCAGGAAGCGATCAGAAGGCGTCTACAAAACATGAAGGTATGGTAAGCACGGACAAAACATGACCACATTGTTTGACATATAAAGCAGAGCTTTACCATCAAAGGCATCGGCAAACAGAACATTTCTGGAAGACCAGCGAGAAGCACAGAGGTTGTATATTGGGGGCTTGGATGCAGTCGTGACAGACCGTTGGAGACGGCAGCAGCTGCGGCAAGCCACTGCTGCTGCCGCCAATAAGGCCTGATCGGGAGGCCGGCTCGTCCGTATTCGAGCACAATAATATGACAATCACCCAGACAAGTCTATAAACGACTTCCGTGTAACATTTAGAAATAAGTTTTATTTCAGAGATTGATTTATACCTGCCAGAGCCTGTTCGCGTGCGGCGTGTTAGCAGCTGGTGTGATGCTACAAATAGGAAGCTCGCTGCTGCATATACCACCAGCGGTCGCTGTCAATGGTGCTGTTGCGTTCTGACGCAGCTTTGGCTCCGTCAGAACGCAACATCCGGAGAACTCCTGGTAGCCACAACGACAGCAGCAGCGGCTTGGCTCAGCTGCTGCCGTCTCCAATGGTCTGTCACGACTGCATCCAAGCCACCAATATACAACCTCTGTGCTCATCGCTGGTCTTCCAGAAATGTTCTGTTTGCCGATACCTTTGATGGTAGAGCTCTGTTTGATATGTCAAACAATGGTGTCATGCCTTGTCCATGCTTACAATATCGTCATGTTTTGTAGGCACCTTCTGATCGTTTCCTTCAAATTATAAAGCTTCCTTATTTCTCAGCGAACTTTGTACCTGTTTCTTGCTGGCACAGATGCTCTTCTGTAAGTCTCGGTAACTTCATCAGCGGTCGGTTCGAATATTGAAGCTATTGAAACATGAAATTCGTCCGCTTCCCTGGCCTCAGTCTCTTCAAACCGCAGCATCATAATTCGACCGACAGCGGCATGTATTGACGGCAAGCTGGGTGTCGTGTAGCTTCATTTTTCCCGAAATACGGCATTCTCCTTGCTAGTGATAGCAAGACTAATCTGAACATAATCGACTGGCTCTTGCATACATTTTAATACTTGAAATTTTTCCGCAGTGACTACATGCTTAGATACCTAATCTATATATGGCTGGCTCGTCCTAATTGGACCTGCTTTGAAAGCAACCATTACCAATTATGTTTAAAACTGCAAGCGAGAAAAATCTAGATCATCTTATGAAGGTAAATGTTGATTCATCGAATTCATAATAGGCTCAAATCCTATATCCAGCTCCTTTGGCTAATAGATTCTTGTCATAAGCGACGTAGCGGGACACTGATTGACGGCTGCGTCATGCGCGCCATCTATTATCATCTTTTAAGCTCAAACATCCCTGTCTTTCCAAGGTACTTTTCCAGGTAAATATATATTTCAAGGAGTCAAAAAAGGTTTCAAATTGTTCAAATTGAATGGTTTTAAAGTTCTGGAGCCCTTCCAATACATTAGTTGCATTTTATGGTCCGTGAGATATGAAAACATCGAAATTTTGGCAAACCGGAAGAATTTCAAACGGCTTGCGCGGGCAAATATTTTTCGAATTCGACATTTTCGACCAGAAAATCGTGATCAGCGGCCATCAATACATTAGAAAACACCCGGTAATCAAAGATCCTGTGAAAAAGTGGTGATCACGACATGGCCTAATGTACACTGCCAAAGTGAAGAACGCTATCACGCTCCTGAGAGGAGGGGTTGGAAGCGACACTTTAGGGGGCCCATCAATCTCGCAGAGGGCACCATGACCATTTCAGGGGGCAATGAGGGTCGACGGGTACACCTGCCCCTGGATGAACCCCAAATTTAATTATATGTTCTCCAGCATTTCGGGCCCTGTGTCCCCGGCCCCCAACCATCAGCCTTTACTTATTTAAGCTTATATTATATGAAATTAAATATACTCTCGTGCGGGATAACATGGACACCATGTCCATCTTGCCCCACACGTGATGTCCGTCTTACCCCACTTTGCTCTTCCTAAACAAACTTGGATGTGAGTCGGACGTCATTGCGATTACACAGTTAGCGACTGCGGTGAACAAAATGTAACATCTTGAAGAACTATATTACGTAGTACTAATAAAGTATCTATAGAAACATCCGTACAATGACCTTACGAATTCCATTGTGAAAAAAACACATGAGTTGCAGTTTTTACTATTATGAAAATTGTATAAAACCTAGAGAGCTCACCGAACCCAACGTTGCTATGCGACCGACGCACGCTAAAAGGAAGCGTATTACACGCTTTTCCCGGTCGTGCCACTGTCAGTTCGTCCCAAACAGGGGGTGTCCGTCTTACCCGCGGTGTCCATGACCCCCACTTTCCCCTACCTACTTTAACACGCACATTGACGGGGGGCGGGTACACGTCCCCCCTCGGGTTTTTCAGAGATAACAGAAAAACGGCGGCGCTACGCGCCGCCGTACTTGGCATATCTTATTCCTCATCATTTTACAACTTCTGTGAAAATTTTAAGGCTAGGTCATCTCAGGTCAGGTCACCAGTACAGGTCAAGTGACCCGACCTCAAAAAAAGTTTAAGATAGCATAAGTCGGAGCAGGATGAACTTATCCGATTGAAACTCATATCACACAATCACCCTACCGAGTTCTCTAAAATATGTTCCGGTATTTTTTATATCGATGACCTAAGGTCAGGTACGAGGCATGACCTCTCCATTGGAAATACATGGGAAAAATGTTTTTCATGGAATAACTCAGTAACGGATGGTGATAGAGCATTTATTTTAGTTCCATTAGACTTGCCTGGGCTTTGCCGTTCTATTGATATGCATTTTACATAATTTGACCCTGGCCTGACCTCAGGTCAGGTCAAATCCTTGATTTGACCTAGCAAGGTCAAATTATATATCATTCGATTTGGCTTGCTGAGAGGATTCATATGGTTCAAGTCGTTCTTCTCTATCTTTACTTGTTCAGATGTAAGGGCCGAAAAACTTAATTTACATGTTATCCCTATGACGGCATGTTTTGACCTCTCGTGACCTTAAATGTGACCTGATCAAAAAATGGTTCAAATGTTTTCGATGGAGAAGTGGATGGGCAGCCCAACGCCGTTTACCGTTTTTTCGCTACCTACCATGGTTCTCGAGATCTTAGGGGGGCGGGTACCCGCCACCCCCCGTCAAAGCGAAGGTGGCTCAGACCCCTGGTCAATGCGCGTGTTAACCAATAGTCCGCTGGTTGCGAATTCACCCAAACGCTTTCAGAGGCGGGCTAGTGCACACAGTGCCTGTACAGCACACTTCATATAGGAGCTTTTACAATATCCTCCTTAAAAGGTTAAGGCTAAGCCACCAGATATCTTAACCAAAGAAGTAAATTTTTGACTCCAAGAAAACCAAACTATTTTTCTACCATTCAAATTCAAGATTCAATTAACTTGCCTTTTTCAGTCACTTTGGACATTTCTGTTTTGTATTATGCCTGGCTCCTAACTTTGCCGTTTCTAGTGGAGGGTGCTTGGATAGCCCCATATTGTGTATGAAATGAACGGTAATCCTTGAGTTCGTTCGTTTGATTTGCGCTGCCTTTTGACAGTCACTCAAATAACTATTTTGCGATATTATGCCCAGTCTAAACAAAGTGTACCCTAGATAACTGATACAATAATCCAGAATGGATACACCGGTGGTGCAATTCACCATCTCAAACCAACTTATCGGTACCACCATTGCATGACATCGGTGAAAGTAGCCGGCTCACGCACTCGCTGCCCGGGAGACAGTCGGCGGCGGCGGCGGCGCCATCAGTCACCGTGCCGCTGCGGCCGCCTCGTATGCGGACCGCACTGCAGCCCAGATGCCTTCGTGTCGCCGCTTGCACGCCCCACAGCCGCTGACGCCCCCCGATCACGGGCGCACTCAGGTCTCACTCTCACGCCGGACTCTGGTGTAACGCCCGAGAGTGCGTCCGTCACTTTAGATGGCGCACTGACTCGTGTCTGATGAGTAATCTATCCGATTGCGTGAGAGTATTGGCCCCCCGATTTAACGGTGCCGGCGACGCTTCTGCCGGACCTGATACGCCCGATAGTCTGAATCGGCGAGCGCCGACTTTTGATTGGCGCGGCGCATCAAACGCTGTCGGATTTTTGCCGGCTCGCGTGCGATCAAAGTCGGCCGATTAGCGTGAAAGGTTTGCCGTGTCGCGCAGTCCAAGCGGCGGCGAAAACGGCACGACGACCCACTCCCCGCATATGTCAACCCCCAGCCCCCCCCAGCCCCGCGCCAGTCGAGGAGGCTGTTAGGATTAAAAACACCGATAGAGATCAAAACAGGGTAACGATTGTGATGATGATCTACAGTGAAGTTAAGCTAGAGTTCCCGGCAGTTGAGTCGCAAGCTCATTCCAGTACACTTCCAGATGACTTTCCTTAGCACTCTCCCATATACCACTGCGACCGACGCGGGGCTGTAGCCCTGAAGAGGACCCGGAGCCGTCAAAATAGCTGGTGATTGGTCAAAATAGACTACCCGGGACTTGAACTCGTGACCGGTGGCTTAGGAGATTTTGATGCTATCTACTACCTAAGCAACCCATCCCCGTACTTGGTACTATGGAAATCAAACAAACGAGTCAGTTGATTGTTTGACACCAAACACTACATGTTTATTGAAACAAACCACGTTTAGAATTATAAAACGGGTCCGACTGCCGCAGTGTGATATCAAAGTCAGCAAGCAAGTTAGAGAGAAATATAAAATCCTATAAAATGATTGAAAGGCGATTCTTCTCAATTATGAGCTAAGGCTAATCATGAGAAGTCTGGAAATAAGCATTTGAAACAGTGACGGATCCAAGGGGGCCAGGGGCCCGGCCCCCCCTTAGCTCCGAAGCGCCCCAGTAAAGTTCAGATCATATCGGGCGCCTTCGGCGCCCGATATGAGCGGCGCGCCTGTACCCATTTCGTGCGCCAAGGTGGTAGATACCACTTATTCCACTTGAATGAACACATACTCCTTAAAACTATGGCAAAGCGCCCCTGCCCAAACACTAGACGCCTTTACTGGTCTTTTGCGCCCCAGTAAAATGTTGAAGATGAAATTTAGAAAGCTAACAAAAGTGCCCCGGCAAAGAAAAGGCGCCACTAGATAGCAGGATTGCGCCATGGGGAACTAATGCACCCCTGAGTAGCCTAGGCGCCGCCTGGATGAAGCGCCCCTGGGTAGCCTAGGCGCCCCCTGGATGAAGCGCCCTACGGATACCATATGCGCCCTTGGCTAGGAAAGGCGCCCATGGGCAGTAAAGGCAAATCTTGGTAGCATATGTACCCCGGACAGCATAAGCGGCCCTTAGATAGAAGTAGGCGCTTTAGGAAAATAAAATGCTCACCTTGGGCAGAAGAAGGCGCCCTTTGATAGCCTAGGCACCCACTGGAAAAAGCGCCCTACGGATATCATAGGCGCCCTTGGCTAGGAAAGGCGCCCCTGGGCAGCAAAGGCAAATCTTGGTAACATAGGCGAACTGGACAGCATAAGCGCCCTTTAGATAGAAATAGGCGCTTTAGGAAAATAAAATGCTCACCTTCGGTAGAAAAAGGCGCCCTTTGATAGCCTAGGCGCCCATTGGAAAAAGCGCCCTACGGATGTCATTTGTCATATGCACCCTTGGATAGCAAAGACGCCCCTAGACAGCAAAGGCGCCCCTGGGTAGCAAAGGCGCCCCTAGGAAGGCACCCCTTCGATAGAAACCCGCCTTTGGATAGCCTAGGCGTTCCCTGGATGAGGCGAACTACGGATATCATATGCGCCCTTGGCTAGGAAAGGCGCCCCTGGGCAGCAAAGGCAAATCTTGGTAACATAGGTACCCCGGACAGCATAAGCACCCCTTAGATAGAAGTAGGCGCTTTAGGAAAATAAAATGCTCACCTTGGGTAGAAAAAGGCGCCCTTTGATAGCCTAGGCGCCCACTGGAAAAGCGCCCTACGGATGTCATATGCACCCTTGGATAGCAAAGGCGCCCCTGGACAGCAAAGACAACCCTAAGTGCTGTGGACAGCAGCAAAGGCGCCCCTGGGTAGCAAACGCGCCCCTAGGAAGGCACCCCTTCGATAGAAAAACCGCCTTTAGATAGCCTAGGCGCCCCCTGGATGAAGCGCCCTGAGGATACTGTATGCGCCCTTGGCTAGGAAAGGCGCCCCTGGGCAGTAAAGGCAAATCTTGGTAAAATAGGTGCCCTGGGTAGCATAAGCGCCCCTTAGATAGAAATGGGCGCTTTAGGAAAATGAAATGCTCACCTTGGGTAAAAAAGGCGCCCTTTGATAGCCTAGGCGCCCACTGGAAAAAGCGCCTACGGATGTCATATGCACCCTTGGATAGCAAAGGCGCCCCTGGACAGCAAATACAACCCTGGATAACACAAGTGCCGTGGACAGCAAAGGCGCCCCTGGGTAGCAAAGGCGCCCCTAGGAAGACACCCCTTCGATAGAAAAGCCGCTTTTGGATAGCCTAGACGCCCCCTGGATAAACTAGAAGCCCGAGAAGGAAAACGAGCGCCCCACTGGGAAGTACAGGCGCCCTCTGTATAACATAGATGTCCCTTATCCATCTTCAGCTACCCTGGATTGGAGCAGCGCCCCTCAAGAGCAAAGGCGCCGCTGGACAAAAAGGCGTCTCCGTATATCAAGGGCACTCCTAGATAATATATGCACTCCTTACATAGAAATAGGCACTTCAGGGAAGTGAAAGGCGGCCTTTGGTTAGGACGGCGCCCTTGGACAGCCTAGGCGCCCTCTGCTAAAGCGCCCTACAGATATCATATGCGCCCTTGGATAGCAAAGGCGCCCCTGGACAGCAAAGTTAACCCTTCTTGAAATAGATGATCTGGACAGCATAGGCGGCCATGGATAAACTAGGCGCCTGAGAAAGAAAACAAGCGCCTCACCTGAGAGTACAGGCGCCCCCAGGATATCATAGGTGTCCCTTTCCATCTTCAGCTGCCCTACTGTCTATGGTTTGGCACACCTGTCTGACAGTCGCGCGCTCTGTTACAGGGCTCGAGCGCTCAATTTGAGCATGGACTGCCTTTAACCACATTTCATTAACCTATAACTGAAGGCTTAGTGCTCCATCGCTGCAACCGGGTGTCTTTTTCAGTATGTGCGCCCCACTTCCGAGAACGCTGCCCTCACCAACCAGCAGTCCTCCCCGCTCAGCAGATGAGCGCCTCTTTCTGATAACTAGGCACTTTATTTCAGTGTTCGAGCGCCTTATTTCAGAATTCTTATTCTCCATCTATTTTGGGCTCCTCCTGGATTGCAGAGGCGCCCCCTCAAGTGCAAAGGCGCACCTGGATAGAAAAGTGCGCCCCAGGTTTGCAAAGGCGCTCCAAGATAGCATATGTTCCCCTTAGATGGAAATAGGCACTCCAGGAAAGTAAAATGCTCCCTTTGGGTAGCAAAGGTGCCCCTTAACAGCGAAGGCAGCCCTAGATAACAAAGGTTCTCTGGACAGCATAGGTGCCCTTGGATAAACTGGTGCCCGGAAGAGAAAAATAGCGCCTCACCGGAGACAAAAAGCACCCCAGGATAACGTAGGGGCATGTATTTCAATCATGTCTGTGATTGAAAAATACACCTAGACAGCATATGCGCCCCTGGATAGAAAGACACCCCTGGGCAGTAACGGCGCCCCTGGAAAGCAATAGTGCGCCCCTGTGGAGAAAAAAACCGCCTCCTGAATAACCTAGGCACCGCCCACGAAATATCAGATGGCCGTGGATAGAACAGACTGCCTTGAATAAAACAGCGGCCATGGATAGTAAAGGCGCCCTTTGATAGCATAAGCGTCCCTTAGCAACAATATGGGCGCTACATGAGCTCAAGGTTCACGTGCACCTAAGCCCAATAATAGAGCAATCAAGAGGCTGAGGGGCCCGTTTCAGTTAAGGGGGCCCAGATAAGGGCCCCCGACGAGCTCATTTGACCTCAGCGCCAACACAGGATTCTCAAGACCAGCGTGGGGTGCCTACCTATTTAAACGGTTTCTAAATAAGCTCAGGAACCCAAAACTAACCCAGGGGTTCAATTTTCAACTCATGGGGCCCAGACACTCTGAGGGGAACCTGCAGAAGCTCAGAAGGCCCATAAAACTAATAGGGCCAGACTAGCTGGGTGCCTCGACGAACTAGTGCCCAGATACGCACAACGGGCCCCAAACAACCTGAAGGGATCTATATCAGTTAAACCAAAACAATACCAACCCAGGGGATCCTGACATATTTCATTATGAGTTTTGAAGTGAGATGCAAATGCATTAGACCCAATATACAGTTCGACTAGCTTTGAATCGTATTTCAAGTACTGTTGGCTAACCTTACATAACCTATAATTGTTGAAAATCCTTGGAAGCCATAATGACCTGCTGTCTTCGTTCTTTGACAAGCTCGATTGGAGTCTTCACTCGGCCTTTCTCAGGAAGACCAAGTGATAAGTACACATAGGCACTGGTCTTGTCTTTTAATGGGATTACAGCACTTAATTCCCCATTCCCAAAGCCAGAACATTCAGTCCTCGTCCACATACTTGGCACCTTACCCAACCCGCCCACTCTTCTTCCTGTATTGTGTTCGGGAACACAATCACAATAGAGTTGACTCGTACATCAATACGAAGGGAAGCACTTACCCTACTTACAGCACACAGTAGTGATTTATAATGATGTTAGCGGTAATTGAAGCAAAATATAAGGAGAACACTCAAACAAATTTTATTTTTTGCCCGAAATTTTCTTCATTTAAATGTAGTTATGCCCGAAGGAAACGCATGTGTTGCGCCATCTTCGTCGCACCTTCAAACGGGCATATCGCAAGCTGGCTCACTGGTTAGCATGACATTTCCCGCTAGTGGGCGGAGCTCAGGCCTAAGGACCAATCAGATTGTTGCAACCATATGGAAGGTATTCCTTTAGGGTTTGAAATAAGCCAATAGGCCCCTTTATTTTGATGTTTAAAGCGTGCGGAAATTTTATATAGAGAGTTTTGAGTAAAACTAAATATGCCAAAAGTGATTCCTGCACACGCTTTCTCGAAGGTGCTATCTCAGTTAGGGAAGGTGCTATCTCAGTTCAAAACACGTTATAAAAGTGGGACACTCCCTTTAAAGGACACTAATCCAGCTTGGGGCTCAGAGATCAGAGCTCCAGCTTTTAGCTCAGAGGGCCCAGGACCGATTGAGGGGGCTCTATATCAATAAAAGGGCCCAAAAAGCTTAATAGGCTTCAGCGGCGACATATAGGTTTCACGTTCAGTGTGAGAGCCTGGTTAACTAAAGCGGTCCCAGATCAGCTGAGGGGACTCGATATAAACTCAGGGAAGTCACCGAAAACTCAGGGGCCCAGGACCGCAGAGTTTCTGCGGCCTATGAGGCTCAGGTTAGCGTCAATCGGCTATTTCAGTATGGAGCCGTTAGCCAGGACAACTGTGATAAGTGGAGGTGGTGGATACGACACCTCAGTTTTTACCATGACCGAATATAAGTGTATTATTTGCTCATCGTGCTTCAGTTAGTGTCAGTGGGTGCTTTCAGCATTTTCTACCACGGTACCAGTCGTTAGCTGACCCGAAATATGGTTGATGGTAAACGTGAACATGTCCTCACTGAGAGGAAGCTTTCATGAAAATAAGCATTTACAAATCCTTTTTTAAACGCGTTCTTCATTGACACTGGCCGCCTTTTGAGTGTTAAATTGGCCAGTGGCGGATCCAAGGGGGAGGGAAAAAAGGCATTCCCCCAAACGAAAAAGCTCGGGGCAAAACTGCGTTTTCGCCCCCAAAGCGATCGACCTCCTTTTTCCCTACCCCTTCTTAGTTTATAAGCTAGATTTTGGTGTTCCAACTCTCAACTTCAAACAGAACATAAGTTGATAAGATGTTCCCTGGCCTGTCCCCTCGAATCCGGAAATGTAAAAAAAACACTAAAGATTATATATTCAGGCACAGCCCTTCATCAGAATCATGGAGTAAATATCAATAATTCTCAGTTATAGTATAGCCAGACCTCCATAGTATAGCAAGTCATAGTATAGCCAGCATTGGATAGGAAGAAGTATCTAGAGCCCATATTTTTCACCCCGTGAAGTTTTTTTGGCTTTTCGCCTCAAATACCCAAAATTCTACGGGCAAGTGATATTGGTAGCGCAGCTTTTTACTGCGTGACGTTTTTTTTTTTTTGCTTTTCGACTTTGGTTTGCTCCTCCCAAACCGAGCGGCTAGATCCACCACTGAAATTGGCGTCCCTCAGGTTCGGCGCCCCCCAGGTTCGGCGCCCTCCGAGCCTGGGCCCCCTTAACGAAATCCTAGATCCGTCACTGATTTGAAATCACTGTTACAGATTTTCAACATGGCTTTCCCTTTTTATATGACCATTCAAGAAATAAATAAACACAGTTTGAGAGTAAATATTTCAATATCTCTCACAGGCGCAGGAGCCGAGTGTCAGGCGGAAGTTCCCCCTCCCCCACCCAACTTTCAGACTGAGTTGCCAGTGCCTCCCCAACTCTGAGCCAATTCCGAACCCTTTCCGTTAACAAATCAAGCGATAGGCCGAATCGTATTCGAACCCACCAGCGGTGACAACTTCTTTCCCCTCCCCAACTTGGAAAAAGTTCCTGCACCAATGATATATTTTCATAGTTTTCAATGTTAAGTAATTATGTTACAGTCATCGCATCGGCAAAAAGTATTTCCTTCCAAAAGTAGCATCATTTCCGCCACAAAACACGGCAAATTTTTCGCTTAGGTATATATGTGTATAGATCTTACCAATGTAATATTTTGTAGCATCTCTGATTTCGCTCCTTGCAAAGGTTAAAATTTCAATGAAAAGATAGCTCCAAAATATATCAAGCCTTTAAAAATCAGGTTCAAGCCGAGGGAGACAATTTGCACATTGGAGATAAATACGACACATTGAGATAAGAAACTATGAGCGGATTATAACTCCACTGCAACTAGCAGGAAACTTTGATTTGGCATGAGACACCGATAGCGCCTCACTACATATCTAGCAGGACAGTTGAAACTTCTCTCAAAAATTTGATCTGTATGCTTTTCAGCAATGGTGCACCAGTGCAATTTTCCCAATTTGATGAAGCCAAGAAAACAGTCAAACCCAGCTCACCAGGCGATTTATAATTGGCGCCAGCAGATATTTGACGAGATTCGAGAGATTCAAACGACTATCTGATCCTAAATTAGGTTTCGACAAATTATAGGCTCAACTATTTCTATACGAATGACACATTACCGCAGTAAAGGATATATGAATATTGATATCTGAGTTTGTATGGGCCTCAATGTAAACGGTATGCATGCGTAAATGAAGCGTCGTTTGGAAAGGACAGCGAGGTAAACTTGTCAACATTTGAATGTGTCTGCTGAATGAATATCAAATGCATCCCTAGTCACAGTTAGGTGGTCGAATTTGCAGTAAGTAGCATAGCATGCAGCGAAAATCAATTTCTTGAGCTGCGGTAGACTAATCGATAATGCTCTTTGTTGGGGTTTAACGACGCACCAACTGCCAGGGTCATACGGCAATCGGCAATCGATAATGCTCTTTGTTGGGGTTTAACGACGCACCAACTGCCGGGGTCATACGGCAATCGGCAATCGATAATGCTCCTCGGACGTCAAGATATGTAGAACTTGCCAAGCTACAATATCGGAAACTCACACAGCGGTGCAGGCAAAACACTACCGACTCATCTCCTCCAAGCTGGTCAAATTTTTTTCTTCAAAACAATGTTTTACACAATTTTAGTAGCTTTTACCATACCTAGTGTTAGGACCTAGCTATGCGACACCGGCTTGTGAAGCAGAAAAAGAAATAGAAAAATAAATGCACTAATTAGAGCATGTCCGCCTCGAAGGGAATGTGACAATGAAATTCCAGACTGGGTTGGTTTTATATACATTTATATTGAAATGATGAATGTTGCCATAGTTGTGCAAAAGGAAGGGCCAATCTAAAAACCCTGCAACTAAGTCGGGACCCAGTGCTTGCAATAGTTTCTCAACAAAGAAGATATGTTAGAAAATTAAAATGCTGAGCAAACAATAATGTAAAGGACCTCGGAGTAGTAGAGGAAGTCCGTGCAAGACCAGGCGCTCAACTTTCTAAAGACTTTCACTTTTCTTCCATGTGTCTAACAGCTAAAATTTTTATGTGGTTGTTTACCCTGAAGAATTGTCTATGTATGGTCTATGCTTCGACTCGATGTCCCTGAAAGGAACTCGCCACGAGCCCATCAAAAATAAAAAGTCACGTGCGTACTCTTTCCGGAGTGGTTCAGTAAGTGTACGCAAAAGGGGAGACGGTTGTACGCATTGATGCCTGGTGTGCTTTAGGTACATAGGCCATGTCGTGAAGTTTTTTGTCGCCAAACTAGGCGATTGTATGATTTTATATCGTTCTGAATATGCAAGAACTGTATTGCAGCATTTGGTTTTCAAAATATTAATTACGGACTCAGTCCCGACCGAAAATAGAGTTTCCTATCTCTTAAGCATGCACACTCTTGCACAATGGTCTACTGCGTACTCTTGCCGAACATGCTACCTTGGGAAGAAAGTCTTCAGCAGTCTCCAGTCCTGCAGCACAGTCCTAACTCTGCTTTCTTACTGATGACAGACCGTAATACAATGCTACTGATGATAGAAGCATGGTCTACAAGTTTAACTAGTTAAGAAATATTACATACAGGATGCCCAGCAACTTATTTTGCTCTGCCCTCCCGCGGAAAGAACAGGGGCACGTTGAATTTTTTATAGCAACCAAGGCACTGACCCTGCTTTTTATACCAGGATATCTACCATCTCAGTGGTTGCTAAGTAACCAAAACAGCTGCTGCGTACTCTAATCTCCTGTGTATCCCGCCCTTACCCTACTTGAGGCGCTGGATGCAGCAAAGAAGGCCCCGAAGACTGTGCGACAGGAGCCCGGTCCTGTGCTATGGGTCATTGGGCTCTTGTGGGAGGCCTCAGGCTCTAAGGAAAAATAACACAGATCCACAGGGTTGAAGAAGAAGTCACTGGAATGATACTGAAAGCCCCTGAGATAAGAATTACCCCCTAAAACTTTAAAACTAGATCCACCTCTGAAGGTGGCCTCAAAGACAGAAATTGCCTTTTAGTGAAAGTGCTTTGAACATGTCCGTCAATTTTTAAGCCTTACAAAGCAATGAAAAAGGCAATGCCTTTCGAAGCAGTTGCCTGTGACGTGGCGACGTCCAGGCGGGCTGAGGGCGGTGGGTCCAGCGACGGATCTAGACTGCCTAAGGAATCTAGAGGCGGTAAAGGGGTGGTGCCTAGAGAGGGTGCGTCAATATAAAACTCAGAGCGTGCTTTGTGGGGGGGGGACTACAAGGGGTAGCCTCACGGGGCCAGTTTTGGATTTATGAGGTTGGCTGTTTTATAAGTATCGTCAGGAGGTACAAAATCTTAGATTTTACTGGAGCGGCTGTCTGGACAGGGGCAGCCAACTAGGGGTCTGAAACTGGCACTACTGGAGAGGCGGCTAACAGTCAAGACAAAGCAGTGTAGTGGTGTGAGGGTGATAAAAAACAGACGCTCTCTATCCGGGCACTCTGCAGGTCACATGTTTTGCACCTGTGACAAACGGTGTTGGCACTAAGAAGTTTCCCGTCCATGTGGAGCATCCTACACCCAGTGCAGACAGAGACGCCTGGATCCGTCCCTGTGTGGTGCGCCGTTGGATCTCTGAGCATCAGCCGCTGCTTCTCGGTGGCAGAAGCTGGCGCCGGCCGCGATCGGGCGGAATGTTTACCCTTGCGCCCGATCACTGGTTGTATTATTCACATTCCAGGCGGCATTCTCCGGCCGGCAGTCACTCTGGTTTGTGTGCCAACAGCGGCGCCGGCAGTCGGCGCAGCCGGCCGCCTCCATTCCCGGAATTCTAGCCGGGCTTGGCCCCGCTGCGAAGGACCGCAGCTGCTGCCGTCGCCGCCTCCCAGCTGCCGCCCCCACCGTCCGTCTGTGCTGACCTTTGCCGCCCCGCCGCGCCTGATTGGCAGCCCCTCTCACCCGCCGACCAATCGTCTCCGCCCCCGCTACAGGTGTCAGTTTTCACACCTTTGCCTGCCGCCGAGCATCCACCACCGCCTCGCGCCCGACAACCAATAATATGCGTCGCGGTGTCGGCCGCGCTCCCTCTCCAGCCAATGGGAGACGGCGCCGGCAGAGGTGCGAGTCTTCACACCTCGCGCGCCGCCATTTTTGACGCCTACGCGCCGTCTCTGGCGGTGCTGCGTCCCCACCTTGTGGGGATGTACGGTCAGTGTCAGAAATTCAAGCGTTCAGAATTCAGAAACGCTTTTAAAAAAGCGTGGCGGTCGCTGTTATTGCGCTCAGCGCGGAAGCGGTGATGAATGTTGCGGAGTTGCCGGGTGTGAGATTTGACGCCACCGCAGCCGGCTGGCGTGGCTACGGACACCCAGCGTGCCAGGCTAGACTGCGCCGCCCGACGCAAGTGCGCAGCGGCACAGCATCCCAAGATCAGACACTGCCACTATCGAGGGGAGCAAACCCAAATAAAAAGTTGGACTACGACCGTAGCGAGACGAGGTAAAATTATGAATCCGGGCATTGCCACAAACTAATTATTACATACATCCCGCAATCGTGAAAAACAGCGATCAGAACTTAGGTTTATATTCTCGGGTGAATAATAGCGATGAGAAAGAATTTGTTCGGGGCTGGTACGCACGACTGAGAACCATTGATTTTGCATAGTCCAGACGCCACCTGGCGTTGGATGATGTGGGTGGTCCGCGTGCACACTGCTTCTCGGGAAGACAGCTGCAAAGCAGGCCAGTTTCAGCAACCAATAACTTATGGGGTAGTTTTGCCGGATCCAGCCCAGTCGTAACGCTAACAAAGATGGCGGTGTTAATGATACACCAACTCTCTCTCCCCTATCTCTCTCTCTCTCTCTCTCTCTCTCTCTCTCTCTCTCTCTCTCTTCATCCATTCTCTCGCCGCTCTCTCTTACCCCTTCCCCCTCAAATGCGATGGTATTTATCATGATAAGGATACCCTGGCAGGCAAGTAAGCGCTTGGTTTGGATTTACCAATTTTGGCAGCTGCATTTGCATTCTATTTTTGTGAGCAGGCACAAGTCCGGTGAGGTTTAGTTTTCCATGACTCATGACTCCCTGACTATCAACAAGAGCGGGTAAATTGTACGGATTTGTGCCAATTTTGACATATGTCGTTTAAACAACGTCCAAAATATCGCTCAGTCTCCCAATGTTTAGTTGAAATCCACCTAGGCAAGCAAGTCTGAGTAATACATGACTAGCCTCGTACCTATGCCTTGCCTTTCGCCAATAATATTGTACATATCCGTCCCGGTACTTTTATTACATGGTATGGTTGGTAAACTCTGGGCCATAACTCCATTTGGAGTAACGGAGTAGTTCCGCTCGGGTCACGAACGCCTGTGAAGCCCGACCATGAACATATTTCAAGATTAGTTTGGTGTAGCCCTAGTTGATTATGATCCTGTCTTCGGCAAGTTTGGTTAGGGTCCTTACAAAAGCAGAACTGATATACTTGCATGAGTACATAACGCAACGAAAGTTTGTTTTCGGGGAACAGTTTGCCGGCATTTTGGAACAATATATATAGTTATTTTTCAGCATTTTTAAGCTGTGTTCTTATAATGACTGTCATTTACGGCAGAGTACCTGTGTAAAACTAACTGTCCAAGAAAGCAAAGCTGAAATCCCGTTTGAGTCTAGAATAAAATTTGCGATTTGTCGTCAATAAACTCCAAAATTGAGAAACTGTTGATGAAAATAAAATAGACCGACACTTTCAGTTATTGCTTCTGTTCCAGGTTGCGAGGCCCCAAAGCACGCATGTTAACAGGGACAACAATATATCTTGAAATGGTCTAAGATATGATTCATAAAGAATAATAATTGTTAAGGGTAAGGTATTAGTGTCCCCTGGTTGACAAAAACACAATCTAGTCAGAAGAGGTAGGAAACGCTGATATGGTGCCTCCAAGACATCCAGTACCTATTTGGCGAGATACTTGAAAGTATCTAGTTGAACACGGGATAGTTGTTTAATCATTAAGTATCCTGCTAACTTCCAACTTATATGTTGGCGTATCCCTATTCCTTGTCCGGGCTTAAACGGGGCTTCTTTTTCAGCCATAGACGTCAAACCACGCATGGAGGGAAACCTTTTATTCGTTTCCATTCCCCCGGTTTTAGCCAAATTGAGAAGAAAACAATTGGGAAAATAAGCGAAACGTGGCATGGAATTAAAACCCGAGGAGCTGATTTTAGCAGGATTAGCTCTCAGTTTGCGATGAGGTATATTTCTTACAACTACTTCCATCCAGTTTTTGACGATGCCGACGCTCACTTATCCCCGCGTTTTCCGCGGGACACGTCTTCACCAAGTAGGCACCACCCCGCTCTGCGGTCCGATACTTCCTGAAGAAAAATCACTGCTCATGGTAGGAGAAACTTAATTAATCCCAGAAAAATACCCCTCCACACCATGAAATCTAAGTAAAAAGTTTTCTAAATTGATTAGGAAACATGCAAGCAGCATGTTTGCAAGCATTTGCTTTGTCACAGGAGGCGTTCTCTAGCTGCAGACTGGGGCGATGACTGTCGGTCGGTCCTCCCGCTCCTCCCCTCTCTATTCATCGCCACTGGTGGCAGTTATCATTCCCACGGCGCATCCTGTGCGCCCTTTGTTCGGCGGCGTCTCCCCCGCCACCACGCGTCTCGCTCTACCTCGCTCTACCTCGCTCTTCCCCACTCTCTCGCGGCATCGTCGTGTCCGCTCGGGCCACCCGGTCAGAGCGCTGCGGTCCGCAGATTTGTGCACATGCGTGGAGGGTGCCTTTCCACTGTTCACATACCCTCAGCCGGGCACGCTGTTAGCGACCAAGTGCTGAATAGATTTATAAAAGAAAGCACCAACTTAGAAATGTCGCTCTTAAATAACTCTTTTGGGCGAGGAGCAAGTTGCGTTTGATGTTCGCCTCGCGCTTGGTAGCCCACTAGTCCCAACAAAACGTTTACCGTAGGGGAGACCAGGGCAAAACGGACTTTGGGGCAAAACGGACTTTCACTATTTCGGTATGTTACTGGTGTTTCTATTTAGATTTTAGAAGATGAACTACTGCTTTAGACAAAGGACATCAGAATATAGCGTGTATATCGTCAGTTAGCGGCATCATTTCGATGTGGGCTGGCTGGAGAGGATTTTCCTGTCAGTATTACGAAATTTACAACTTTTAAATCCTCGTTTTTCAAGTGAAAAACTGAGTTTAGTTCTGATGGTGATGTGTCTGAATAAGTGGCAGTGTAGGCTTACGTTAAGGGTAATTTCAAATATCAAAGCCTGCTATTTTTTCCGACACTTAAAAACTTGAATCGGAGTAGCTTTGGGGCAAAACGAAAGGGACAAATTGGACTAATGGTGTAAAGTGTTCTGATGGTCTGGTTTACCCAAATCACTTAGGATAATGTGCTATGTAGTTTGTTATTGTGGCAAGGTCAAAGAAACAGCGAGAAAACAAGGCAAGGGCGAGTCCAGGTTGGGGGGCAGTCTTGTGCCAAAATGAAAGCAGGTAAAAATTTTCACTGAGTTAATAGATGTTGACGCTTTAACGAAAATATGTTTTTCGCCATATTACCCAGGCAGCCAGGGATGTGGATTTGCATATCTTTGGGGGTGCCCGGGCAAAGTCCAATGACAGCAGGTCATACAGTCTCCGTTTTGCCCTTCCTGAAAACCATTATGCCCCAGGGCTTGGACAAAACGGACAAAAACATAAGCTTATATATTTTACTGCCATGTTTTTCCAAATAAATTTTTAAGTTGATAATCTTACATTGGAGACACAATTCATTAGGCTATGTAAGGGTGTACAGCTCAAAATTTTCGGCCCGCAATTGAGCTATGTTAGAAAGACACTTAGGGTGTCCGTTTTGCCCTGGTTTCCCCTACCCAACAACTTCTACCGTAAAAAATATATCAGATTCATTGATGCCTTCAGTTGAAAATCTGTATTCTGGTAGAAGAGTGTGGATTAACTTGTAGCCATCTCTCTTGGGAAGTTTTGCAACTATATGCATTAACTTCAGTTAGACCTTAGTTTAAAGTTCAATTTAATGTCGGGGTCCTTTTTATGGTTTCTATAATAATAAAATTTCGCAAACTAAAATCATTTATGTCTCTTTAAGCATGCACTTTGCGGAGAATTTAATAGCCAATGTACTTAATAACTCATGACATTGACATGCTTCAAAAACATGACAACAGAGGGATTCAGTTAGACACATTAGAAAAAGGTTTAGGGCTGCTCTTTTGGAATAGCTGTTGAGTTATTTTTTTCTGAGCGGGAGCAGGGGAGGTCGGGGAAGCGCCAATATGTCCCTGACTTCAAACATATTTGTATGGAACTACTAGTCTAAGACACATTTGGTACATATATAGCTATACATCTCTTTTTTAGTGTCATCCACGCTCCGCACTAGGGAAAGTCACTCGCGTGTGACTTTAAAGCTTTAGTGGTGCTTTCTGGTGTTGAGGTGTGCTTTCTTGACTTTTAGATGTGCTCGTGCAATCCTGAAAACATAAAATTATACGCGGCTGGGTGCTACCTAGCAAGGTCAGCTACATTTGTGGCGTCGATGCTACTTGGTTCAGAGCGAGAAGTCCTAATCGCCCACCGCTCCAGCTGTAAACGACAAAGAAGCGAGTGGGCCAGTGAATTGTCAACATCATGCTGACAAGCAGCTTTCCCCTCCAGAAACAAAAACTTGTAGCATTTTGTATTCCTGTTACCTTCCCTACATACTGGTTACAAAACTTTCCCATATTTTCCGATTTGGCTAAACTTCGGAATTGATTCGATAAACAATTTGGGTAAGTAGACACTCCTACTCGCACCCTCTTTCCGACACGTATGACTCCATCCAAGCTTCAGGAAGTATATTCACACAAGAATGGCGCCCTTGTCTGCAGTCGCGGGTCAGACACGAGGTTCTTGAGGAGGTTCTCTGCTCCTTCTGACCAGACAACTGGTGGTACCTGAAGCTGAGGCGGGTGCTGTCAGTTAGGCTTCTGCCTCGTCACCACCTCCACTGAAGCTGAACCCTCACAGCACATCGATCGGGTAGCTCCGTCACCGACAGACCCAGAGAGACAGCCGCCGCTCTGCCCCCGTGTGTCTCTGCCCTCGTGCGCCCCTCTGTCCTAATCAACCGAAGGATGCTCCGCCGACCGGCGTCCCAATCAATCGGCCACTCCGATCACATGGGCGGCCGGCCGACTCCGGAGGGGAGGGGGATGGTACGGAAACTGGGCCCACGGGGGCGGGGCCGGCGGCGCCGGACGGGGTCCGGCCAGGGGGCAGAGGGGTGTGGGTGTCCATCGCGCCCGGTCCTCACCTGGTGCCGGTGGCAGCGCCGTTAACCCGAGCCGCTGTCCGAGCGGGGGCCGGCAGCGCGTCGGCTAAACCAACAGCATAATTGGCCAGCTGACGTCACGGCGGCGAATTAGGCGGCAATTACACGCAGTGGCGCGGCAAAAACAGCGCGGCGGCGATCGGGCAGCTGTCGCGGCGCGGCGCCGCGATCGTCGCGCAACCCGACGCCGCCGCTGCACCCCTTTCGCGGACAGCGCTCATCTATCACAGGCTGGCTCAACCCTACGGCACCGCCTAATGTGCGCGTAAACCCACTGTGTAGGTGTTCATTATTCACAGAAGCGCCGTAACCTGGCAGAGCTGAGACAGTTGCCGCCGGAAAGGCGGACTCTTGTGCTGTAGTTCTTCAGCAAGCGCTCATGGTTGTGGGAAAGGCTGCACGATTGTGAATTATGCGATTGGAATTTGCACGAATTTTTTAGCTAAAGTTAGAGGAATGAGCTACCTCGACAAAGCCTTTTAAAGGACCGTACTTTGTCCGTTCTTTCTGACGTATGATTCCGATTCACGATTAATGCACAGTTTCATGCCAGTGATTTTAAGAAGCACCAAAATTTGTTGTCCCAATAGTCACTGCTCAAGGAGCACTAGCCCTGTTTTTTAACGCCCAAAAATTGGTGTCTCTCATATCAGGAAAGGGGAACTGGGTCCCACTACGCTTGGGATGACAAAAAAGCCAAACTGATATCAAACTACCAGACATTTATTTCCCGTATACATTCAAGCTCTGCTACCCATAGGAACATGGAAGAAACACGATAACATGATAAATGATAAACTATTCCGAAACAGCATTGTTTTTCTTTGTATTTTCATTTGGTTTCGTTTGGTTTTGTATAATAGAATCGTGTCCAGAATTTGTCTTCCTTCTTTTTTGACGTGCATTTTCTTTGCTTCGAGCAGCCCAGCGTCCTTCTGTACGAATTGGGGTAACCTCATTAGACAAAAAAAGGAAACGTAATAAGACAATAGTAAAAACCAAGAGCTGGATTCATTAAGGGAGCCAGCACAATGAACCAGCGCCTTCAGCGTCCTTAGTTCTGCACGATCGTGCTAAACATTGGATTTGCAGGTTCACCGGTTGACCGCCAGGTGGCAGGCCCTTTCAGCGGTCGTTTCAGTTTCCGGGCGCCAATGCCGGGCCCGGTCACGGTCGTTTAACACCAGGACGCCGCCCAATTTACGACAATGGCCAGTTAGGAGCCCGCTCGCCATGCTGGTGCGACGGCAGCGCGGGAGGCCGACGCGCCACTCTCACGCGCGCGCCACTTTATGGCAGCTTTTTGGCGCGCCCTCGCCGGGAAATGTAGCACACTGCTGCAGCAAATGGCTCACTGCAGAGCCAGGCCGCCGGCCGGCGGAAATTGGGGTGGGTTCTCATTTTTGGACTGAGTCTGACCGCAGCGCACCGTTGATTTAGGTTGTGGGCGTGCGGCAGTTGCAATAACCACAAAATGCTGCCGTTGTCACCAGTCGAAACCGCGCTACAACACGTTAACTGGGCATAAAGAGCATGGGCCGTACACAAGCCCTGCTCGATCACTGGCAAGTACGGGGAGGGAAAATGAGGCTCAGTCACTCAACCAGAAATGAATCCGGTAGTTGAATTTTGCACACTTGCACACCCGTGGTTCACGGAAACAACGTGACTCCAGCTTAATTGCATGGCTGACAGTTGCTTTTGTTTTCTTAATAACAAAAGACACAGCTCTTGAAAACAACTTTTGAAGAGGGGTTCATATACAAAATGTGATGCCGGACACATTATTTAGACGAAATCGACATCATCCGTGTATACAACTAGGATACGCCACCCATAAATTAATGCTTATGCAAAAAAGAGCCGCTAAGAATAAGTGGCGCAGCTCACCAAACGAAGAATAGGCTTTTGATAACTGATTGACAGCCTAGAGGGTCTTTGATTCGATCTGTTACTTTCCATGCCAATGCATTGCAAACTGTCGGACTTGTGTATAAAATTGACAATGACAAAGATTTTATTCAGAGTTGCCCACACTAATGTAAGGAGTTATGTTTGATATGACCCCACGTTAAGCTTTTGATGGCTGATGATATTTTTACCTATCGGTTGAAAGGAAAATCTAGTTTAGGGTTTGTGTTGGAATTTTAAACATTATTTGTTACCTTTTTATTGATTTTAGCCAGTTTATCAATCCAAAAATGTTTCTGGTATTTATCGCTTTCGTATCATTTGCGCAAAGTGGATATTGTCGGAGCAACAATGTAACTATGGGCTACAGCTATCAAGTTTAACACCTTGTTTATACACATATTTCACACAAACAGTGAAAAATGTGTGCAGTTCACCGGAAAATGCCTGAACATGACAGGAACTGCCCTGACCTATGTTGCTGTCTTGTTTAGCTCATTCTAACGCTTAGCAGATATCAACACAAGGAGCCACGGAACACAACAGGTGTGTGTTCGTTGCGAGTGAGTATTTACACGTTAAATAGCATGTGAATTCAAAATAGATGTTCAGAAGTGAACGGAATGTGTAGTCATGTTAAAAAGGCTGGTTACGGACCTCTACATAGGCAAAAATTGGGATAAGCCGACTCTATTTTTTACGAAATGTATGTAATGTGTTTTCATACGATCAATAGCTACTTTTTACCTCCAATTGTAAAATTCTGATAAGATAAGTACAGGAAACTACAGGCTCAGGCCTAACGGCATTGTTGCACGCTTTATAGATGACTGATTTGCATATGGTTACGATCAATATTTAATCAGATTTAATTGTCCCAAACAACCAAGACTGTTGATTTATTGGAAGCACTGTTTGAAAGCTATTTTCAAGCTTGTTTTGTATATATCGAATAAACTGTGGAACAACTCGGCAATTCCAACACAGGTGTTTTATTGTTTCGATAACATCGGAACAGAATGTATGTACAAGCATAAGCCGTAGATAGGCCTGCTGTATACAATAAATGGTTAGTGGTTATGGTTCTACTTGTTATTCGATAATGAAGATAAAGCAAATGAGGTCCTTCCGTGAAAGTTTTAGCTCTAAGAGGGTCCCAGTCCTTTAGAATCAAATATTTATTCCCCATTTTTGCTGAAGCGAAGTGTTGCTACTGTTGCGTCCTTGATATGTGTAAGGTCTTTCCGCTAAGTTTATTACATACCTACTTGGAAATCACGGAACACTAAATCTAGTTGCTTGGGCACCTTACCTCTGCTAATTTCAAAGATGAAAACTTGTTATTTGTTATGAGTTTTTGCAAATATTTAGCATAGGTTTTGTATAAGTTTACCTCCAAACCCGCTTCCCCTATAGGTGTAGGGCGGCGTTAGGTACTGTGCAAAAGTTTCAAACTGCCAACCCAAGACACTTTTTACATTTGAGCTCAACATCAAGCCCGTGGGATTCGGGAGAGTTTCAGAATCACCACAAAATCGTATGAGCGGTAAGATCGCTGAATGATCACTGCGGAAGGTCTCTTTCTGTTTCTCGCCCTCATTGTTAAAGGTCGTTTTTTCGTCGTCCCCCTATGGTTAGCAGTGTCAACGCGACACTTTAACATTACACTTAGATACGGCCTTCGACACCGTCATATGCCGCCAAGGTGATATCATATTAGCAGTCTTTCTTTTTTCAAAACTGCAAGAAAGCCTGATATTGGTAAAACTTCGACGACTCGAATTCCTGTAATCAGCAAATGCACCACTCGGCCTCGACAAATTATGTCTGCACCTCCTTTTTGCGGGATTAGCCTCAGACATGGCTCAACTATTCACAGCCACACCAAGCTACTGGTTGGCTTGATTGTAAAATATAATTTTGTGGCGATGCTTATCATAAACTATGCGTCGTTGTCCCCCAGCCCGGCCCAGCTAATACCTATTCAGACTTTTTCCTTTCCTGAGCTGTGAAAGTAACGGGGAAATTCGCACAAACAACTTTGCTATATGTCTCTTGATTTCCGAATTGGTGATGTCCTTGGATGCAGTGGTTTCCTCGCGCACTGTCAAATCTACCGAAAATACCGGAACGTCAGAAATATATGATGTGGAGGTCTCTCTCTCCCTCTCTCTCTCTCTCCCTCTCTCCCTCTCTCTCTCTCTCTCTCTTTCCCTCTCTCTCTCTCCCCCCTCTCTCTCTCGCAGCTGGAGCTGTGAGTCACACATACAGAGGAGACACTCTGAGACGCACGGCGCGCATTGTTCAGTGGCGGCAGCCCGCTTCAAAGGCGGCGCCACTTTTTGTGGAGATCAGGCCTGTTGCTAATGTGTAATAACTGCGCAGGTCGTCCAAACAATGTAGCTGCAGCCAACTGGCCACGGTCAACACGGCAAGTACCTACGACTGACAATTACAGACCACTGCGACTGCAAGTCCGACTGACCCCTGCAGTAGGTGCGACCGACCACAGTGACTGCAGGCTAAACCGATCACGGTGACAGCACGTGAGTCGACTGCAGCGCGGCTGTAGGCGCGACATATCACTGTGACAGCACGTGGGTTCGACTTCAGAGACTGCAGACGCGACCGAGCAGGTGCCACTTCTATAGGAGACTGACGCACGTCAAAACCACACGCGTCGAACGCGAGTCAAACCCGGTGTCTTTCTCTAAAACGAATGAGGAGCACACAGGCTCTGGTCTCCAGTGCGTCGCGAAAAAAACATTGGCTTGACTGGGTACTTTCATAGACGCACGAACTTTTCCAAGTTGGGGGGACGGCAAAAGTTGTCACTGCTGTTGGGGTCAAATATGAGACGGCTTATCACATGAGTCATGATTTGTTAGTGGAAAAGGTTTGGAATCGGCTCAAAGCATTGGCGGACTTAGGGGGGACATTCCGACCATGCTCCCCCAAAGCGCCGGAGGGGGGCCAAACTATCTCCCCCAAACGTTGGGAAATTTTTGAAAATAGGTGCTTACACTAGGTCTGTAGAGCAAAAAAATATGCGCTCCCACCCCACCCCCCCGTTAGCGATCAAGTACTTAAGAGATAGCTTATACTAGGTCTGTCGAGCATTGAAAAGGTGTTAATACTAGGTCTGTAGAGCAAAAAATCTTTGAAGTGTCTTTGAAAAATCTTTGAAGCCTTTTGAAGTGTCGACGTGCTTTTTCGAATGGGCAATAGTTACATACATACCTGACAAGGTGGCCGTCTAAAATTTTTTAATAAATCAGTATTTCTAAGCAAGGTCTGAGGGATAACTGACCCATGCACAGTCGTTGTTTGTCTTTTTCCACGTGTGTCTTCCTGTTTGCAAGCTCAGCTTGTCCAACTGTTTTCCTTGGCATAAGGTTTGTTCACCAATCTGCTTTCCTCAAAGTGGTATTTTTTAGGATGTATCTCTGGATGAATGTTAGGAGTATCTCTCAAGTGAAAGTTTCAAAAGGGAAGAAATTGTCAAACCAGCCCACAAATAGTTTCGATTGAATCCCCAACAGCTGTACCTGGTATTCAATCGCTTCAGTCTAAATAATGTCTATACACCATCCGACATAGACCAGGAGTCGAGGCATACCTTCCATTGTTAGTCAACGCGATCGGGCGGAGGGCGGTGGCCATCGGCGGCCTCGTGCCGTGGCCCCAGCAAAGCGCGCCATATTTTACACATGTCTATAACACCTGGCCATAAATGTGCCTCGGTTACGAGCGCGCTGAATAAATGACAGTAATCGGCGACTCGGGCGTGTCTGAGCGTCGGCTGGGAGGTGGCAGTTTCCACAACAGAAGGTGGTGCTATTGATCACAGCGAGTCACCGCCGGATAAGCAGCGCCCTGCCGCCGCCGACGCCTGAGGGCCTGACTCAGGTCAGGTCTTCCCACTGAGGTTGTAGGGCGACAACACATCGGCATCTGGCCGTACGGCCGGCCGGTGGTCCTCCAGGGACTAGCTAGCGCGCTGGTCTAAAAGGAACACTTCAGGTCGTCACCAGACTTGTTGATGACTCCATGTTTTCAGCCGACTCAATTCTGACCCACAGCTTAGTGGCTGACTCTGATTCTGACTCAACTCACCGGTGTGTCGACTCTGACTCAGCCCAGATCCAGAGGTGAGTCGGCTCAACTCCCACTCAAACGAATATTGAATCGGAGTCTTGTCGGACTCCGAATGAAACAAGGTGTGAACACAATAAACGTACGTTTTCTTCGATAGATAGATGATCCAAAATACAATGCATGGAAGTACCTATGCAGAGTGAGAGTACGCGTAGCTTTGATGCTTTCAATTCAAATTTTGGATCAGATGCTTCCACCAGAGTTGTGCGACTCGCGAGTCAGAGTCGGAGTTTAACTCAAATTCTGACTCATTCGACTCTGAGTTGAGTTGAGTTGAGTCGAAAAAAAATTTGAAGTTTCGATCGTTGAAATCAAACTTCCAATTTGTTTCACTATATCAATAATTATATGGTTCAATTGCTTATTTTAACCCGCCCCACCGGGGTCCGGCGCCACCTTCGCCCCACCGGGGCCATCGATGGCCCCCTCTAACTCCGAAAATATGAGCGTTAGCGCAAATCTGCAAAGTGCAATAGAAAGCTCGCGTGATTCAGTAAGAAATTATTTGCATGTTTTAGTGCTCAGGTCAATGGTTTGACCTCCAGAGGTCAAATTAGGTCAAGATCGGCTATTTTCACTCAAATATGCAATGATTAAGCAAACTGGGCATAACTCTTATGTCATTAGAGTATTGAGGCCTGGTAAGTACATTTGATAGCAAATTGCCAGTACTTTTCCGCTATGTGGAACGTAAAGACCTCCCGCCAGTGGTTTGACCGCCAGAGGTCACCTCGTGACTTAATATGACCTGAGGTCACGAAGGTCAAAAGTGACTTGCCGTATATCAATGAAAGCCAGTGACAAGACAAACACGATGGTGTTTGTTTCACCGCTCTAGCTCAATTAGGTCAAAAGTATTGTCAAAATACTGTTTTTGACCTCTGGTGACCTTGGATGACCTTGGAAGAGTCAAGGGCAAATATGACCCTGGGATCCGTGAAAGGGTGTCCAAAACGTTGTTCTGAGCAGTCTAGTATTTGCAATCATTTTTGTGGCTTTTATATCATGAAATAGCTTTTCCCATGCTTTTCCAATGGGAGAGGTCGCCTCGTGACCTGACCTCAGGGCACGAAATCGAAAAATCCCGGATATACACCTTGTAGACCCTGGAGGGGTCATGAAGTGTGGAAGTTTCAAATCGATCGACTTTGAAATGTAGCTCGTACGAACTCTAAAGGTGAAGTGAGGTGACCTTGGTTGACCTCGTCTGGTGACCTGACCTTGGGTGACCCGGGTAAAAATTTTAGGATGATGGGAAAATGATGCAGTGAGAGGTAGAGCCCTCAACCGCGGTGCTGCGCCTCGTCGTTTTTCTGCTATCCCAAAACCTTAGGGGCCTCGATGGCCCTCTCTGCGGGGTTAAAGGCCCATCCGGTCGGAAGAAATCCCTAGGCACAAATAATACATATACTCGAAAACTTTAGAAAACTTTCCTATCACTGGCCTTGTCTTAAACATTTGAAGTGGTGGAACGCACCACAAAACACATTTCAAATCTCTCAAAAACTTATCATCTTCAATATTTAACATAAATTCCTTACTTCAACCACTCCAACAACCCGCGTCGTCGTCGCTGATTGTTGTCGTCAGTGGTCGTCGTCTGAGAATAGTGTGTGCGCCATTGTTGTCTTGGAAGAATAAATTCAACCGAGTATAGGTTCAAGCTTTACTAGCCTCAAGGCAAAAAGTGTAAATATCACGTGATAGTTCATAAAGCCATGCAAATATTTGTATACCTACATGTTATATTGTTTCTTTTGTCCTAAATGGGCCGTCTGCCGCCGCTCTTTTCATTTTGCCTATTAAAAGCAGATACTGCTATTAGCATAAGAAATTGGACTCCTGATTTGACAAAAATGTTGAGATGACTTTATCGCAAGAATCAGAAGAATAATTTCATGCTGCTGGTTTTGTCTGATCAGAGACCCTTGCCTGGCGTCCTTGTTTTATTTAGAAAGTTATAAATTATAAACTTTCTATGAAATTGCGCTCCAATTTTGACGAGCGATAGGTATGTACTATATTGGAGGTTTTCAAGAAAAAAATTGGATTGGGTTTAAGAATTCAGCACGTTGATAGAATTTCCATTTCTATTGTCCTTTGTCATATATGGCACACTTTTTCTTAGGGTTTGCTGTAGTTCTTACAATAAGCAACTGCAACTAGATACTCTAGTAACTATTGCGTGACTTTTGATTGAACTCATGGCATAGTAATGTTTAATTTATAAAAAATTACTTGGTATCGTTCTTTAAGAGAACAAACAATACCTATACCATCCCTACAAATACATTTTATATCATGATGTTTAGCTAGGACCTTCTTTGACAGTATGTAGGCTCAATTTCTGCATGTGTTGGTGTAACCTTAGCCCTTTTAGGCTCATTTCTATTCCATTTACCTAGTTTAAAGGGAATGTGGCAACTTCACAACGTGATTTTAACTGAGATAGCCAAGTTGTAAAGCAGGTCGGAAAACCCGGTACTCCATATTTCATTTGTCTTGAAACTCGATATTTCCGTAGAAAAAAGCTAAAACCTACCTGACACCAGCCCCCCTCAGCCCCCCGTAGCCGGCGGCCATTGTTGTGAGCTACTGGTGTGACGACATATGCTGACGTCACGATGAGCATCAGCCAATCGAAGCCCTTGAAGTGTTTCAAGTATGGTAGTGGTTGCCAGATTGTGACATCATCCATCCGGCTGATATTTATTTCTTTTCCTAGAGGAGTATTTTTAAAACCAAATATTGAGCTTATTGTACATTTTTCAGAGAAATCATGAGTGTTTCCATTATTTTTTACTAAAAGTACGCCTAATTACACTAAATTCCAGGATTCAACCAGGGTGCCACATTCCCTTTAATATACAATGCTCCTTTTCGAAATAATTGCAGCATGTGGTAGCTTTTTGGGGCAGTGACAGTCTGGAAGAATTAGAAAGGTATTCATGGTCGCTGGCTAATTGTTGACCAATGTTTGAATGCCAATTAATTAATTTTGCTTCTATTAATCTTTAGTTTCGTGTCAGACTTTCTGAACGGTTTGTTTTTTTTTGGATTATTGATTTATTTCTTAATTTCCTAAAAATATTATTTATATATTCATCAATTATTTTATTTTGAAAACGAGTCAAAGTTTGAGTTGAGCTGAGTCGTGAGTTGAGTCAGAGTTGAGTCGGATGAATTTAGCATTGATTCGGATTTGAGTCGACTCACTGAACTCTTGATCATGAGTTGAGTCAGAGTTGAGTCAACCCCTCTCAGCACTTGAGTTGAGTTGAGTCGACTCAAGAAAATTCTGAAACGCACAGCTCTGGCTTCCACCCACCATGAAGTTGCTTCCCTGGTTTCTCGCATGCAGTAATAATAATTGTTGGAACTTAACTACGCACCAACTGCCAAGGTTATACGGCGTCGCCTACTCCCCCCCCTGTTGAAAGGGATTTGGGGATCAGATCGCCTTACTCAGAGGCTCCACCGGGACTTGAACCCACGACCGGTGACTTAGTAGGCAGACACGCTACCCACTAAGCCACCCATCCCCTAGTTTGAAGAAAAACACCCGAAAGTACCCGAGCTGACTGTACTTACACAATGCTCCACCCCTCCCTAAATGTGACACTCCTGCTTCTGGTGTGCTGCCCCTTTGCTGGTGGAAGTTTATCTCCGTCACCAAAACGTAAAAATACCACCCCTGCCCATAGCATGCCACCCCCTTGCGTGAAAAATCGATCACCCTTTATATGTAATTCTCTGGCGGCTCCAAGGGAAGCCAAAGGGCCGTGACCCACACCAAATGTCTAAAATAGTAGCTTTTGCCCCCTCCCCCAAAGGACCAATTTTGACAGTTTTTTGTATAAATTTTGTCCAACTTGATCCCAGCTCGACTGTTGGAGTCGGAGTCTCACTAAAGTCATCAGGGGACTTGTCACGGAGACACCAACCCCACCACCCGAACGAGCAACTCCCACAATGAAGGGTTAATTTAGAAGCCAAAGTTTAACGTCCCACAAAGCACAGGGACGGCCGCCCCACTCAGGTAACCCTCTCACCAGTCAGTTGCCAGCCGACCTGTACGTCGGGTAAACTATTGAGCGCCGGAGCGTCTCAGGGGAACCGATCCTAAGCCTGAACATACACTGCCACTGCATGCTTCTGAGCAGCGGACCGGAGCCCAACGCTCTACCAACTGAGCTACCGGGCCGGCAATATTTTTTTAAACATAATTTGTGTATTTAAAAAGTATTATGTTATCGCGATTTTTATCGCTTTAGCCACCCCAAAACGTTCGTTTGGCCCCTCCAATAATTTGTACTGGATCCGCCAATGACATAATTCACGTCAAACCTGTACTGAAACTACCGCCCCCCCTTAAGGGAATAAATACTTGTATGACCTACCGTCCATAGCCTGAAGAATTCGCGGCTGTCTACTTTGTCGTGCCGTTCCTGTGGAGACGTTTCGCCCCGAGCTAATAGAACTGGCCACCCCAGAGATATACACATCCCCTGACTCGGTTTCTAATGTCCCCCTCCCCCACTCCCCACTAAGAGAACGAAATCTACTTACGACTTGCCGCCCCATAGCTCAAACAAGTTGTCCCTCGTCATTTTTACTGTATTACCTCCCCTCAAGTACACATGCTGCCTCTGTACCTAGTGTGCCGCCCCTGACCCGGATTGACACTCCTGCAATTGGCGCGTTGCTCCCAACCCTGCAGAAGCTACCGCTCCGGCAACCGAAATACCGCCTCTGTACAGAGCTTGACGCCCTTTAGCTTAAAAGCTGGGTGCCCCCCCATCAAGTACATTGGTTGACACAGCGGGCATTCCCGCCATGTCCCCCCAAAGCGCTGAAGGGGGGCAAACTATATTTTGGCCCCCAAAGACCGGAGAAACTTTTGAAAAAGGGTGCTTACACTAGGTCTGTAGAGCAAATCATCAGGAGAGCGATCATATACTCGGAGAGGTAGCTTATACTAGGTATGTCGAGCACCCAAATTGCACGTCCCACCCACCCGCCCCCCGCCCAGGAGAAGAGGCAGACATGGGTTTGGCCCCCCCCCCACCAAAACCCAGGTCTGCGTCTGCCCCTGAACAAGCAAATATTCTGTCTCTGTACCTAGCGTGCCAGCCCCTCACCCGAATAGACAATCCTACAAATGGTGCACCGCTCCCCTGCTTCAAAGTTACCGCTCGGTTACCCGAAATGCCTCCCCTGCTCATAGCATGCTGTCCCTTGTGTAAAGTAGTGGTCACACGTGATATACACTTCTCGAAAAAGTCTTCTAGACTTTCAGCTGGGGAGTAACTTCAGCTGTGAATTGAACATTCGTAAGTATTTCGAAATATCATGGCCATCTGTCTTTATAACAGATGCCACTGTCTTGCGCTTATAACCACATGTCGAATAGGGCATGGAATCATTAAAGAGGATACAAATGAGCATAGCAAATGAAATAATTTGATCCAGGTGTCTTTACCACGCTTCAATAATGTCATACATTTCATTGCAGTAATTCAACTAATGAGCAAGCACTGCTTACGTCTCGCTTAGTACGTAGTGTTTTATAGGAATATGGAAACTAGTTCTTAGCTGTGGCATCGTGTCATGCGGTCACTAGGAGTCCACAATAATGTGAGGCTCCTTATCATTCGTGTGGGATAATTTCTGACTATATGACTTCGTGAAAACCACAGACGCAAATTTGAGATTGGGTTATTAGCTAAGTCAAATTGGAATCCGTTTTTACCAATGATTGGTTCTAGAACAAGCTGAATGAGTCCGTTTTCGTTCTAGAACAAACGGAATGTGCCCGTTTTTGTTCTAGAACAAACGGAATGCGTTTTTCTTAAGTGTGGCCATTGTGGGCACGTCTCGGAATTTGGTGGAATTTGCCAACTTTAAAAAAACCGAATCATTTATATCGTGCATTCGAAAATGACCCATATATTATCGGGGAGTGGGTAGCTTAGTCGATAGCCTCAAGCTATTCTAAGCCACTGGTCCCGGGTTCGGGTACCGGCGGAGCTTCGGAATGGGTTGATCTGATCCCCCAAATCCCTCCCAACAGGGTGAGGGTTGACGACGCCGTAAAACCTTTGCAATTGGTATGTCATTAAACTCCAACAATTGTTATTGTTATGCCTGTATATTATCCATCCCCCAGCGCCATATCACCCTCAAACTTCAAGCTTTGTTTACTACATGGCCAACTCATTAGTTCTATCATATGAGTGTTTTATAAAACTATGATAAATCTATCTTTGAACACATTGAAAATTAATTCCCAGGTCTAATGGTTACTATCTATGTCATGTTTATTACTTCGAGAATTCTTACGAGATGAACTTTCTCCACCAAGACGAAGGCTTGTTTTAAAAAAGTCGCACCCATGAGCACTGAAAGAGAGATGGGAAATGCGCTCCCCCCGCGAGCCTCGAGAATCAGGGGTGAAAGCCCTCCCCTAAAATTTTGGTACTTTACGAACATTGTTCTGAATTTGCTTCCAATAAGCTTCGGGGACGTGCGCAAATTAAATGAAGTGTAGCGTCGGTAGCGTGTTCAGAGCAGCTGATATACTCGAAATTTGGATCTTGTTGGTTGTTGGCTCGTTGTGTTAAAAAGGTTTGTTGTGAAAGCTGTACTGGGTCTACAGTATAGGCGTAAGAACAGCATGACCCGCCAAATGTTCAGTATCTTAACCATTAACCATATGGCGTTACCTGAAAAGAAACGGCTTCAAAATACCCCCTTTCCCACCCCCCCCACCAATGTTCTGAACGTTCCTACACCGGTGTTGCCGATATTGGCCGCCTCTCCCAATACATTAATCGTCATTTTTTAGATATCCACCAGGCAAAGTATGGATATAAGGCTCATGAGGTACTTATTATGGCAAAATTGTTATATAAAATGCTCCAGAATTACTGGTTCTCAAAGAGAGCACTGATTTATTTTTATATTAAAGTCAGCCTTTCGAGCACATAACGCGCTGAGTTGACTTAGCTCTGATCCACGGTCTGGAGACTGACTCCAATTATTACTCGACTGAAATAGTCAAGAAATCGAATTAACTCAGACTCACCTCAAATCCAGAAGGGAGTCGTCTCAGCTCGGACGCAGTAAGAAATAAAGCCGACTCTTACTATGGCTCCACAACTCCGGACTCGTCACTGCTGGGTGTGGTTTACGGCTTGGTGAGTGAAATACGTTAGCAACAGCTGTATAATTGCCGAATGCCACGCGGAATATCTGGTCAAATGTGTAGTAACGTCGGCAGTGCCAGATTGAAAATGATTAAAAACGATAGCATGCTAAGAATGCCCACAGTTCTGAGAGGCTCTTTCACATGCCTTTATTGTCTGTTATTTTTAGTGATCATGGACCGTGCAAACCACATATGTTTCAAATGTCGTGTTTGCACGCAGCGAGATAAGGGTATTGCGGACTATCTCAAGCACTCGTGACACTCATTGTAAGCATTTCGGAGTATACAGGCCTTAGATCTTAAGCCCATAAACAGAATACCACCATATCAGCGCCCAAAATAGAGCTGTCGATGGTAACGAGCAGGGTCTTGAGCTAGACCCACCTACCCACCATTCACGGCAGCAGCGGATGATGGGCTGTGTCTGTTTGGAAACAATGCAGCGCCGTTCGGTGTAACAGATAGGCCACTGGAGGCCCTCGATTGGCCCGGTGCATTCACCCCCTCTCATTGAGCCGAGCACTATCGCTTGGATTCGTCAATAGGCCGGCCACCGCGACTGGACATTCCATTGTGAAGGCCGACTATGCCGAGTGTGCGGCGGCGCGGCCCGGAACAATCGGTGGCCGCCCCGACCCCATTGTCTTCCCGTCCTTTGTGGCATCACCTGGCCACGTGCTCCGGCCAAGCGGCCCACTGACGCTACGCGCCTGTCTAAAACAAACAGCGCAGTGACCGAGCCATTCTGCCCTCCCCCGCTGCGACCCCAAATTTGTCGGCGCTATTTGAATAAAGCTACCATCATTGAAACGGAGCCCGACCAGAGAAACAGGCGGGGGTAAAGGAGCGCGCGTGAAAACAATTGTCGGTCGTCACTGCTGAGGTCACCTCTCTCTCACTCGGTGGAGAGCGTCAGCGCCCCCGCCGTGACGCACGGGCGCCGCAGGGGGCGCCGGTCAGGGGCGCCGGCAGCCGCAGATGGTGTCACATTGGCCGCCGACAATACGACGTCCTCCGCCCCCGGTAATGGCCAGGCTCTGAATGTATTTCTGTCTGCGCGGGGGTCACGGACGGTAGGCGGCATTGCGCCCACACAATAGACGACCTGGTACCGTATCAATTACAGTCGCGCGCCGGCCGCCGCGGCCGACACAGCCTGGTTAGACAGTATTACAATGGAGACGCCGGCTTTGTGGCGCCCCGTGACCCGTTTTGCTCTCTAGGGCCATGGGGCAGCGGTGCTGTGTGCGTTCTGACGTCATAGTCACCGCCGTTGGACGCACCTAATGCGTGCCAGACGGAGCGGGATTTGTCTCGTAGTGATCTGATCGCGCCAGACGGAGCGGGATTTGTCTCGTAGTGATCTGATCGCGCCAGACAGGGCGGGATTTGTCTCGTAGTGATCTGATCGCGTCAGACGGGGCGGGATTAGTCTCGTAGGGATCTGATCCCGCTCCAATGGTTGTTATAACATTTAAGAAGGACGTTAATTACACGTGCTCTGACTATGTTACGGATGTTAACTAGGCCTGAAGCAGTTTTAAAACCTCAAGATAGCGCTCGCGGGTCAGATTGAGACTTTGAGAAGGATACAAGGTCAGATTGAGAAGGACATAATTTTTTATCATTATCATGGTCATTTTGCAAGCATCGAATTTCAGGCCCCCCGGTGGATACAGTAAATAAATCCCACTGGTTCCAGGCAGTGGCGTAGCCAGGATTTGGCCAAGGGAGGGTCCGACTACCGTCGGGGCCCCCCAGGCCGGGGGGCCCCTTAGTAGTCGGGGCCCATCTCCTATATGTGTCGTATAAAATTTTGGCATTATAACATTTACACAACGGAAATTTGTCTATCCTTTTTAAGTGCTTGTTATTATTTTTTCATAGTTTGATTTTTCTCGATCCGACCAAGTGTTGGTAAATTTAGGTCACCAAATATTAAGGCTGGCCCATACCTATATGACAGCGTGGCTATAACAGTTTTGTGGCACATTTCTGGAAATCAAATTTTGCTGCGTGCATGATGTTAAACGTGACTCACTCTGGTAATCAGGTATGAAGTTATGAAGGTCAGTCGTTTTGAGTACGAAGAAATGGTCTTCTACGGAAAATGATTACCAATTCTTTCCGGGTGTCGAATTCATGAACTCTTTAATCAGAAAGTTTCCAAAGAAATGGAAAAAATTAATACAAATACAAGGGATATGGTGGATGGTGGTGTGTTCTGGACGTAACATAACGTCTATTCCGCGGAAAGATCCTGATGAATTCACCACAGTTACTTTCTTACCCTTGCTATGTTGTAAATGAGCAAAAAAATGACCAAAACAATAGGCGCCTGAGATAACTATCGCCTTGGATTACTCTGCCATTGTTATTTTAAACCTTTCATACCTATTTTTCTTTTTGGGATTATGCTCATCAATGTGTGTCATTTTCCTTCTTTGTCTGGTTTCCTACGAAAATATTTGAAAATTGTTTATTTCAGAACATTTAGGAGGGTAGTTATTGGAACTAAGCTAATAGATTGAAAACAAGCTGAAGTTCCAAATTCCCTGTTCGATTTGCTATTATGGATGTTAAAATTATATTAATTTTTGCCTTTCCTTCAGTAATGGTGCCTGGTCGACATGTTTCAATTTGTCTTTTTTGGTACGCAATAGGAAAATATAAATTTTTCCGAGGCATATGATTTTTGAAAATCTTCTTTGAGCCTAGGATCTCAAGCGATATCTCTGGATTGTATTCTAAAATCTAAAAGAAACGGTAAGGAAAAAGGAAGCTCAATAAAAAGGATATATGAGTGTGCCCCAGATGCTATATAAACCCTATTCCATGGACGGTCCTACTGATGAAACCGCTCACTTACTCCTCCCTAGCCATTAGTTGGAGATCCCGGGGGCTTAGGGAGGTGAGTACTTCCTTGGACTTTTGGTCTCTGATAGGCTTTGTACAAGGCTTGCATTGCTATGCCAGTGTTAAGCCATCCAGGACCATCACCCAACCCCCCCCTCCTGACCCCTAGCTCGAGCAGAGATCTCAAGGGGCCTAGCACTTGACACGGCGCCGAAACCAGTATCTGGGACCCCCGAAAACAACACTTTTCCTGCAAATCAGTACTAACGTCCCCCAAAACCAGCATTTGGGGGTACCATGAGACTACCTACTAGGATTCCCTGGAACTTACTCTCGTGGGGCCCTGAGGATAACTTTGAGGGGAGGGGGAGGAAGGAAAGGAGTGCTCGCTGAGACTAGCTTTTGGGGACACCTGAGGGCAGCTTCAGGGGACCCCTGAGACTAACTCCTGGAGACCTCGTGAGACTAATTTTCGAATCTCTGAGATTAGCTCTCCGGCCCTCCTTAGACTAGAACTGAAAGGTCCTCTGAAAATAACTCGGGCTTCCGAGATCAGTTCTTAGGGGACCTGAGACTAGCTCTGGGGCCGCCTAAGACCAACACTTGGCGCTACTCACAAGGTTAATTTCCGGCCCCTCTCCCGATTAGATCTCAGGGAGTCTCTGATACTGATTCACGGCGCCTCTTGACCAAAATTGTGGACTCCTGAGAATCTCTCGGAGCTCCCTAGATTAGTTATCGGCAGCACCTCTGGGCTTATTTATCGGCCCCCCATATTTGCTCTGGGGGAGGGGGGCTGAGACTGACTCTCGGAGCCATCCAGATAATCTCTTGGGGTTCCCCTCAGGCTGTCTCTGGGGTGGGGCGGGGGGCTGGGAATGACTTCCGTTAGCCCTCTGAGACTAACCCTAGGGCGCCCCCCTGAGACTAACACTCGAGGATGGAGGCGTGGAAGCACCACTGAGACTGAGTATTTGGCACGGCACTCCTGAGACTGCCTCTCTAAAGCCCAGATTAGCCTTCAGAGGCCTAAGGCTAACTGAGACCAAAATTCTGGAGCACCTCTGGGAATTGCTCTCAAAGCCCCAAAATTAGCTCTTGGACGAACCGGAGACTAGCTCCCAGGAGCACTCTGAGACTAACTTTTAGGTGCTCCCTGAGATTGACTCTCGGGGCCTCTTATTCAACAACTAGGGGAGGGCACAGCCTCAGGCTAAATCTCGAGGGTTCCCAAGATTACCCCTCGGGGGCCTCCTGAGATCAGCACTCTGCGGATCAAATGAGACTAACTCTCGGACCCCCAGTTTAACTCTCGGGGCCACCTGAAAGTAAATATTGACTCCTGAGAGAGACGCCCGTAAGACTATGGGGCCAAATATCGGGGTTCCTCTAAGACTAACTCTCGGGGTCCCCTTGACCGACTCTTGGGGTTCTCTGAGACTGACTCTCATAGAGCCCCCTGAAATAGACTGTCGCGGGGCCCTGAGAACCACTCTCTGGGGGACCCTGGGACGAGCTCGGCCCCCCTGAGACCGACTCTGGGGGTCCCTGAGACCGACTTTCGGGATCCCCTGAGACTAACTCTCAGGGACCCCCTGAAATCTACTTTTTGGGGGTCTTGAGACTGACCCTCAGGCGGGGCCCTGAGGCCGGCTCGGGACGCCCTGAGAACGAATCTTCAGGGGCTTCTGAGACTGATTCTGGGGGCCCCGTGATCAGAGAATGCTTTGCAGTGGTTCAGATTGGCCCAAAGGGGGTCCTCGGACTCCTAGAACCCCTTGGCTACGCCACTGCATCCACACATTCGGGGGCCCGCCGAGATCAGCACTTGGAGGCCCCTGAAAGCATTGCTTCCCCTCCCCCCGATATCATTACTCCGGAGCCCCTGGATACTGATGCGCGGGGCTCCTAAGACCAAGCTCGGGGTTCCACGTATATCAGGTTCGGGGGCACCCTTACGCCCATGCTTCTACTTTTCTCAGGAGTAACTGGACACCGTTGTTCGGGGGCCCCCAGATCAACATTCGGAGGCCCCCCGAGACTAATGCTCGGTACTCTGGAGCCCCTCGATACCAATGCTCGGGGACCCTGAGCCCAAGCCTGGGCCCTTGAGACCAAACTCTGGGTCCCATGGGGACAATTCTCGTGCCTCGCCCATAAGTCCCCTCGATATCGATAGTCGGGGGGCACCCCGAGATCAATATTGTCCCCACCACTTCCCGAGGTCAATGTTCGCTGCTCCGGAGCCATCGATACCAATGCTCGGGGGATCCCTGAGACCAGCTCTGGAGCCCCCTAAGACCAAGATCGAAAGGCCCGTGAGACCAAGCTCGGGGCCCCCTGAGACCAAGTTTGAAAGGCCCGTGAGACCAAGCTCGGACCCCCTGATGCCAAGCTTGGGGTCCCCTGAGACCAAGCTCGGGGCCCCTGAGACCAAGCTTGGGGGGACCTGAGACCAAGCTCAAGGAGCCCCCTGAGACCAAGCTCGGGGGCCTGAGACCAACCTCGGGGGTCCCCTGGTACCAAACTCGGAGGGCCCCGTGACACCAAGCTCAGGGGCCCCTGAGACCAAGATCAAAAGGCCCGTGAGACTAAAGCTCGGGGGGCCCTGGAACCAAAGCTCAGGGACCCTTGAGACCGAGCTCAGGGGCCCCCGAGATCCATGTTCGGTACTCTGGAGCCCTCAATACCGATGATTGGGGGCCCCCTGGGACCAAGCTCGGAAGGTCCGTGAGACCAAGCTCGGGAGCCCCTGAGACCAAGTTTGGAGGTCCCCTGAGACCAAGCTCGGGGGCCCCTGAGACCGAGCTCGGAGGCCCCCTGAGACCAAACTCGGAGGGCCCCCTTGAGACCAAGATAGAAAGGCCCCTGAGACTAAGCTCGGGGGTCCCTGAGACCAAGCTAGGGGGACCCTGAGACCAAGATCGAAAGGTCCGTAAGACTTAAGCTCGGAGGGCTCCTGAGACCGAGCTCAGGGACCCCCCGAGATCCATGTCTGGTTCCCTAGAGTCTCGATGCCGATGATCAGAGGCCCCCTGAGACCAAGGTCGGGGGTCCCCTGAGACCAACCTGGGGGCCCTGAGACCGAGCTTGGGGGCCCCCTGAGACCGAGCCCGGGGGACCCCTTAGACCAAGCTCGGGGGCCTCTGAAACCAAGATCGAAAGGCCCGTGAGATTAAGCTCGGGGATCCCTAAAACCGAGCTCAGGGGGCCCCCGACATCCATGTTTGGTACTCTGGAGCCCTCGATACCGATGATTGGGGGCCCCTGAGAAAATGCTCGGAAAGCCCGTGAGACCAAGCCCGGGGGCCCTGAGACCAAGCTTGGGGGGCCCCTGAGACTAAGAGTTCGGAGGTCCCTTGAGACTAAGCTCGGGGGCCCCTGAGACCCAGCTCGGGGCCCCTGAGACAGAGCTCGGGGGCCCCTGATACCAAGATCAGGGGGCCCGTACGACCAAGCTCGGGGGGCCCCTGAGACCAAGTTTGGAGGTACCTTGATACCAAGCTCGGGGGGCACCTGAGACAAGGCTCGTCCCCCCCCGAGAGATCAATGTTCGGCACTCTGGAGCCCTCAATACCGATGATCGGGGGCCCCTGAGACCAAGCTCGGAAAGCCCGTGAGACCAAGCTCGGGGGCCCCCTGAGACCAAGCTCGGGGGGCCCCTGAGACCAAGTTCGGAGGTCCCTTGAGACCAAGCTTGGGCGCTCCGAGACCAAGCTCGGGGGCCCCTGAGACCGAGCTCGGGGGGTCCTGAGACCAAGATCAGGGGGGCCCGTACGACCAAGCTTGGGGGCCCCTGAGACCAAGCTCGGAGGTCCCTTGAGACCAACCTCGGGGGGGCCTAAGATCGAGCTCGGAGGGCCCCCTGAGACCAAGCTCAGGGGGCCCTGAGACCAGTGCTCGTGTTTTCCAGTGCATAAGGTCAGCCCAAGGGGGGTCCGCGGACCCCAAGGACCCCCTTGGCTACGCCACTGGTTCCAGGCCGACATTGGTGCCCGCTGCAACTGTCAGGATTGGTTTGTACTCGACGCTGGTTTCATTGACTCCACATGCTCGTCAGCTGATAAGATTCATGACTTTACCAATAATTTTTGGGCTATCAAACATTAAACACAGAACAGATTACATCAAATTATTGGCGTTTTACTATAAATTTCGGCTTACAGTCTTGTTCTGATTGTTTCATGCGAAACGTCCAACACAGTTGGCTAAATACACCCAAAACAAACTGCATCGGAAATGAGTAAAACATCAAGGCAACCAGTGTGTTAAGTATGCTTAAAAAAATCCCAGGGGATAAAAGAGCAAAGGCTATATGGTTATTTTCATGAATTCTCCATTTTGTTCAGTCTATCAGCAAATGTTCTATTTGATCAGCAAAAGTTCGATACCAGTAGACTGTTGCACTCGTCACCAGTTGTTGTGAATTTGACCACTTTGGAATTTGAGCAGTGATCGGAACAAAGAAAACAAGGCGATGGATGCGGTACCACTCATACTTCAAGCGTAACCCCGAGTGCTCAGCGACAGCTCAGGAAGCCGCGCAGCCAGCGCCGCCTATACTGAAGCGGTGCTGGGACGCCCAATCCTGCGTGCGTTGGCTACGCAGAAATTTTCCGTCCAGCCCTAATATGGTCTGATAGTTTTCAGGCTACAAACGCTGCGTAATTACCAATTTTTTAAGACGTCTGATTTCTAAATTTTTATTTCTGAATATAATTTTTTAAGGCATTGTGAGATGAAAACTGCGGAAAAAATGGTGTAATATAAAGCACACGCTGTGACCACATGTCACTTTGTAATTTCTTTGCATATTTTTACGTGTATTGAGAAAGATAAATCAACCTAAACTTGTTTTTGGTACCTTCCTTCCACATTGGGCTACATACCTGTGCACGGTTATCAGCCGGAGTTCACGGCGCAAAGTTTTAAGATGGCGGAGTATCGGTGTTATTAACTTATTCAGGGCCGCCAAACCTAGAACGGTGCATAGCCTGGTCATGCTCCACCCAGGCTCCGCTGAGAAGTAATGTATGCCCATCGAACTCAAGCAGAGCTAGTGAGGAAATATTCACGCGTACAGTGGCAAGTCCAGTCAAAAGTTCATGGTCTCGTTCCACATATTTGTAGTCTTGCTAAGATGCTAAGCCTTATGCTTTTGAATGACAAAACTATGTTTTAAGATGCTTCTCCTTTTGCTACTGTCCTGGAAACTATGATTGCTTCTGCACTGAAAGCTAACCATGTCCAAGCGCTTCCAAAAGCGAACTGGACGTTACATAAAGGTTGCATGTATCTCAAAGTGCCCAGAATCCAGTCCATACATACCTCCGCCGGAGACAAATCCAGGCCCAGCTAAAATAGATGTGCTCCCGAAATCGACCGATCTTATTTAAAGAAAAGTCTGTGCTGGCAACATTTCGCCATCGTTCCCAAACCAAGTCTTGTGACGTCTGAGCCAGGCACTAGTCACTGTGGGAAAATCTCAAAGGATCTGTAGGCATACATCATGTACCCATGAAACAAAAGCGGTGTTGCACTCATTTTCGTTGTTCATAGTACCTACAATAATCCATTTTATTTGTACTATGACTGACATTAGCTTAGATGAAGGGTTAAACATGTGATTGCATCGCAGAAAATGATTCTTGGCTTCATAGGTTCCATCGGTTGAGATATTTCAGTATCTTATAAATATTACCAGAATTTTGCATTGGTAACGTGCCTCACGAGATCACAGCTTTAGTTGAACCAGGTACAGATCACCGGTGGATAAATCAGGTCAAATGCAGACATTCAAAAAGCAGCACATCCCTAATTACAACAATGCTTGTATTTACACTATCGTAGCAAGCTGCTGAAAGAATACTTTTTGCAAGAATATTTCCAAGATAATATCATCGGAATCAGCCGAGTTTTTCACATTGAACTAGTCTCAAGCCTTCCGTGCCGGCTTCCGTTCTGTTTATTGGGAAAAATATGAAACAATGTGCCACTGAAAATAGCAATTCATTAGCTATGCGCTACGGGAATAATTGGCATCCAGCGCCGCTCAGGGATAAGGAGAGCCGAACTGGTTCAGTTTCTCAGATCTGTTGCGACTAGCATTGCACCGTCACTTGCATGTAGCTCTAAGCGCGCGCCGAGTGTTACACTGTGCCGTAGTGCCTCGCCTGCATCTATACTGTACCACCATGCATTCCTTAATACGCTGCACCGCAAAGCAAGCCCGAAGCCAGGCGGCTCAGGGTGGTCAGCGTTTCATCCGCCTCGCCAATACAATACCCAATATCCTGCCAATGCCAACGCCCCGCTCAAGGCAAGGAGGCTGGAACTGCATGTATCTTCAGGTAGCCCGGGGACTCGGACTTCATGGACCTGCGGACCTGCGGACTCGGGGAGCACCCCTGTTTCCCTGACTGACCACGGAAATAATGTAAGGAACGGTCCCTTCTCACACCTGAAGATCTATTAGAGTAGGGAGCATGCGTAACAGTGCGTAGGGTAAGTCGAGGTTATGCGTAACAGTGCGTATGGTTAGTCGAGGCTATGCGTAAAAGTGCGTACGGTCTGCACCAGCTAAAAAACGATATAGCGAAAAAAATACCTCAATTTTGAGAAGAAACGCCAGGCTGAGGTCTCGAAACCCGAGGCAAGGTCTTCACTGCCAGTGAAGTTGAAGGGGACTCATGCTACACAAAAAGTTTGTGGCGTAGCAAGGCTCGGCGTGAGCGCGGCTGGACCTTTTCCTTTGCCAGTCGGAGTCATTCTAGAAACTTTGGACCTAACTGACGCCTTCTAAGTTTGTCCACCTCAAATAAAGATATCAAATTCAGTTTGCATGCTATCGAACTAGAATGTTCTCATATCACAGCTTGATGAACGACTTGATAAGCGAGCAGGAGTCGATTCTGACCCATGGAATTGGAACAGATCTGCCGGCTGAACCCCAGGGCTCTAGTCAGAATCTGAGTCAGACTTCAACTAAAGACGGGATCTGAAGAATGATACAACAGCCTCTGCCTCATCGCAGATGGTGACCTTGAAAGTTTGGTTAAAACAAATAATTTGCCGGCTGAACCCCAGGGCTCTAGTCAGAATCTGAGTCAGACCTCAACTAAAGACGGGATCTGAAGAATGATACGACAGCCTCTGCCTCATCGCAGATGGTGACCTTGAAAGTTTGGTTAACACGCGCATTGACGGGGGCGGGTACCCGCCCCCCTCGGGTTTTTCGGAGACAGAAGAAAAACGGCGGCGCGCAGCGCCGCCGTACTTGGTATACCTTTTCCCTCATCATTTTTGCAACTTCTGTGAAAATTTTAAGGATAGGTCATCTCAGGTCAGGTCACCAGTACAGGTCAAGTGACCCGACCTCAAACAAAGTTTAAGATAGCATAAGTCGGAGCAGGGTGAACTTATCCAATTGAAACTCATATCACATAATGGGCTCACCGAGTTCTCTAAAATGTGTTCCGGTATTTTTGATATCGATGACCTAAGGTCAGTTACGAAGCATGACCTCTCCATTGGTAATACATGGGAAATATGCTTTTTACTGAATAACTCAGTAACAGATGGTGATAGAGCGTTTATTTTAGCTTCATTAGACTCGCCTTGGCTTTGCAGTTCTAATGATATGCATTTTATATAATTTGACCCTGACCTGACCTCAGGTCAGGTCAAATCTTTGATTTGACCTAGCAAGGTCAAATCATATATCATTCGATTCGGCTTGCTGCGAGGATTCATATAGTTTAAGTCGTTTTGCTCTGTCTTTACTTGTTCAGATGTAATGACCGAAAAACTTAATTTACATGTTATCCCATGACGGCATGTGACGGCATGTTTTTGACCTCTGGTGACCTTAAATGTGACCTGACAAAAAAAATGGTACAAATATTTTCGATGGAGAAGCGGATGGGCTACCCAAGGCCGTTTACCGTTTTTTGCTACCTACCGTAGTTCTCGAGATCTTAGGGGGCGGGTTCCCGCCCCCCTCGTCAATCCAAAGGTGGCTCAGACCCCCGTCAATGCGCGTGTTAAAACAAATAATTTTCCGGCTGAACCCCAGGGCTCTAGTCAGAATCTGAGTCAGAATTCAACTAAAGACGGGATCTGAAGAATGATACAATGGCCTCTGCCTCATCGCAGATGGTGACCTTGAAAGTTTGGTTAAAACAAATAATTAACAGGAAAATGAAGTTTGAAAATCCAGAAATTCTATGGCAAACTTAAGGGTATATAACATGTACTACTGCATACGATGAGATACAGACATTGCATACTCCATCAGGTATCATCTTCTTAATCAATCAATCAATCAATTTTTTTATTTCATTTTCCATATAGGCAGGTGAAGAGAAGCAAAGGAGAAGAATAGCAGATAAGAAACATGAGAAAGGCAGCAATAGTCATACAGTAACGTAAAAGTGAGGTCGGTGAGTATGTTATGAGATCCTGACAAATAAACACAATGCTGGTCAGCAGAAATAACACAAAAAACAAAAAAACACCGCAGAAAAGCAAAAAAGAAGAAGAAACAATACAAAACAAAGTGAGCGATCAGATAATACAAAACACGCCTAACAAAAAGAACAAAATGACAAAAACTGAACAAAATGACAAAAACTAAAAATGTATAATTCTAAGTTAGTTTGAAGTCGTGGGCCCACATATGCTGATTAAGTTAGTCACAAACGAGGAAAATACCCAAGATCACATAAATGTGCCGGATAAGAGCAAACAATAGTGGCAGTTAATGAAACAAAAACAAAGCATCAAGCAGGAAACCAAAAGCGCAAAAATAAGACGAAGAGCATAACCAGGCGAAATGAGCGCAGAGATGACACTAAAAGCGCATTAAGCAAAACGAAAAGGACAAATAAAAGTGTGAGTTAAGTGGAAAAGCACGACAGCAGCGACAAAAAGAAAAACAAGCAATACAAGAGACAAAATGAGCATAGCAGAACGAGATGAGCTACCGTAATATCCCATGGGTGTTAATTTCTCCCAAGGGCACAGAGCGGGCAGGTCAGCGAGAAAGCGATTGTAGTGGGGAAGTCTTGTTCAACATCGTGGTTGGTCTCCAGCGATATACCAGGGCACCGACGGCCAGCCGCTCCGCACGGGCCGGTTACCCACACCGCGCCCCAGGGACTCCGTCATCCGTCCAGCCTCCACACTCCAGAGGCGAACCGGGGGTCTGATGGGCCCCTCAGTCAAATATCGGCTGTGAGAGTGGCGTTTCACTCCATGCAGATCCCGGTAGTACGGCGCACTAGTGCTCCCGGAAGTACGGCGTACGCGTCATCACCCCCAAAGGCTCATAGTCAGCTGGCCAGTGGGGTGATGATCGCGAAGAGGCAGTCAAGACGGCGGCCGCCGTGGCTGGTCTTCAGCTAAGAGCTGGTCAGGTTAAACGCCCTTGTCCATCTTGCCCAGGCCGGTAGTCCAGGCCGGTAGTCCACTCCCCCACTGTCCAGCCGGTGGGGAGGGGGGAAGAGAGAGCCTGCAGCGTGCTGAGACCCATCACATACGAGTCTAGCTGTTCGAGGGCAGAGAGCAGGGTTTATGCGACGCTGGATCGTGCCAGCAACGAGACCACTCGCCCTGGGTAGATTGGTTCTCCATGCAAGCCTCGGGTCCTCCAACATCCGCCTGCTCTTCGGCTCTCCGAACCGGGTTCCGTCGGGCACACGTATGGCTCCGGTCTGGGAGAGGGCAGCAGAAGGTTGCTGAGTTCTATGTGACCTAGCGTAGGTCACATAGTGTGAGCAGGTGCCGCCGTCACCAAAGGCAGGGAGCCAGCCAGAGAGATGGCGACTGTGCCGAGGCAGCCGAGGCGGATGTCATGGTTGGTCTTCAGCTCACAGTTGCTCAGGTTGCGCTCCTTATCATCTTGTGCACATCGTTTGTAGAGAGACGGTGATTGTCTGATGAAGTCGAGGCGGACGTCATGTTTGATCTACAGCTTTACGGTATGTTCGGTTCCACACCTTGACCATCGTGTCCCATCGTGTGCCGAGAGACTGTGATCTCGCCGAGGCAGTGGAGGCGAACGTTGTGGTTTGTCTTCAGCTCACAGATGGATAGGTTGTACACCTTGACCATCGTGTGCTACAGAGACACACCTGAGCTGAAGAAACGGTGATTGCGCCGAGATAGTCGAGGCGAACGTGGTGGATTGCATTCAGCTCACGGATGGATAGGTTCTACACCTTGACCATTGTGGAGAGAACGGTGATTGCGCCGAGATAGTCGAGGCGGTCGTCTTCAAACCTTGACCATCGAGTCCCATCCAGCTGAACGAATGAGTAGATAGGCACTGGCTGGGGAGAAATAGCGCTCGTTCATGGGGGAGAAGCGCCTCCAGCTGTTAAGAGTCTGTGTGATCCTGGATGGTGACTCGTAGTCAATTTGTATGTTCTTCAGTTTCACAGTCTTGACACAAGAGAGACAACTGGTAGTTTTCTGCCGAGACGGTGTACTGGTGGTACTTCATTCGCGCAACACTTGAGCAGATGGGTGATATCGCCGATCTGAAGGTCTAGACAGTCTCTACCAAGGCAAAGAGAGCCGGTGGATGAGATGGCGATGGTGCTGAGCCAGCCGAGGTGGTTGTCATGGTTGGTCTTGAGTACTCAGCCAGGCATCTGCAGGGTCTGGTCGTATCGATCCAGCATATATGGACAGAGATTTCTGAGCCAACTATCAAACATAGTGGCAAAACACATGATGGGTGCAACATATGTGGGCCCAAATAATTTAGAATGAGAGAGTGGAGAAATAAGATAAACAGAGAGAAGAGCGAGAGAGCGAGAGAGAGAGAGAGAGAGAGAGAGAGAGAGAGAGAGAGAGAGAGAGAGGGAGAGAGAGAGAACGAGGGAGAGAGAGAGAGAGAACGAGGGAGAGAGAGAGAGAGAACGAGGGAGGGAGAGAAAGAGAGAGAGAGAGAGAGAGAGAGAACGAGTGAGTGAGAGAGAGAGAGAGAACGAGGGAGGGAGAGAGAGAGAGGAGTTCGAGTATATTTAGAGGAAGAAAACAGATGGGACAAGGAGCTGGTAAGGGTAACCTTGATATAGCTCCTTGACTTATATTTCGCACAGAGAGTAGTGCTTAATAATATCGTTATATTACTAATAGTTTGTTTGATATGATTGTAGCACAAAAAGGCAAAACTAGCAAAGCGAATTCAGCTGCCATCTAAAGTCACGCATTCAGCCAGTGTTTTTAGGGAACAAATCCTGGGTATCTACGGTAACCTAATAGTGGACTAGATGGATTTAGACATGGAAGACAAGCAACAGCCTAGGCCCGGAAGGAGCAAAATTATTTCCAGACCAAACAGGTCGAAGGGCATCACTATGATATTTTCGCCCTGAGGGCTCGTGTCACTGCCAGCGGGACGTCCGGCACCAGGCGCCGGGGCCTCAATCCCGGCGCCTACCCCGCGACCCCGGACCCTGGAGTCCGGAGCCGCGGAGGGCAGTAAAGCCGCTCGGTGGCGGACGCCGGCCAGGCAGCGAAACAAGTCGCCACCGGCAGGTCAACCGCCACCAGACGCCTGGAATAATCCGGCGCCTACCCCGCACCCGCGGACCCAGGGGGCCCGGTGGTGCGGGGGTTCAGCTAACTACTGCACGGCGCCGGACGCCCACCGGCAGGCGAGACTCAGCGGTCTCAAATCTTATATGTTTGATATTTGGAGTCTTAGTATGTATCTATGAATATTTTCTTGATAACTTTTTTGAAAAAAGGTTTAGAGAAGGGTATATCATGAATATTGGGAATATTCCTAGCTATGCTATCATTCCAGATCCGTGGACAGGTAATTGGAAAAGCAAATGATCTGTAGACCGTTTCCGCAGCAAGCTCCCGGAAATGGACAACTCGGCGCATGTTTCTAGTTGAATGATGCAAGTGGAAAGAGTCTCTGAATACTACAGGTAATTTCCCTTGAATAAAGCTATGGAGTACTAAGATTTTTTGCTGCCTTACTAAGTCTGGAAATTTAAGAAGATTGAGCCTTTTGAAGATAGGACTGGAGGGTGTTCTAGGTTCTGCTGAGTCTATTAGTCTGATAATTCGTTTTTGTAGGTTAATTACCCTCGTAAGATTGGTCTGGAAGTTACTTCCCCAAATGAGAGCATTATAATTCAGATATGGGAGAATTAGGGCATTGTATAGAAGGAGAAGTGTTTTCTTATCAAGCATGAATTTGGCCCTTGCAATGATGATGAATGAATGATGATGATGATGAATTTGGCCCTTGCAATTAACAAACACTTACCGAGATACAATTCCACGCCATCGTGAAAGAGTAAAAAAATCCCTTCGTCGTATTTTCTTAATTTAATAATAACAAACGAGACAATACACAAGCTTACAACCCCAATCACCCCTGTTCAAATGCCAGGCGCACGATCCTAAACAAGACGTGAACTGGTGCGGCGGCGACGAAACAAGACGTGAACTGGCGCAGCATCCATCATCGGCGCACATTGTGGCGCAGTGGCGGCCCATCACGACGTAGGCGCCGCGCCACTGCCATCCTTTCATTAGCGAATTTGCATAAGAATGCTACCGCCTCCTGTGAATGGACGGGGATCCAGAGCTGGGTTGAACCAAGTTCTGAAAGGAAATGGACAGCCATTCTCAGAAATCCTGTTGTGATCAACATTCAACAACTCTGTTGTTGATCTTATGTGTAGAGTCTTTACAAACAGTGTTACTGTTCCGTGTCACACATCTGAGTAGGGGAGACTGTCGGCGCTGACCGGCGCTGGCTCGGCCGTGGTGGTGTCGGAGCCTGACGCTCCCTCGGAGGTGGTCCGGCCTGTCGGCGGTCAGGAAGGCGGCGGCCGATCGGCACCGCATCTTTTTCTGCCACTGTCATGCAAAGTAGCCAGTCAAGTGTGAAAGAAAACGCGCCGACACATCCATTCATCAGGCCCAGCTCGGACAGCCGGTGCTCTTAATGAATAGCCGGCGCCGAAAATGAGAAAATGAGCCCTCAAACGCAGCCGGCGTGTGTGAAGCTGACGTGTTTCAGCCGTGAGCCTTGTGCCGCTGAGAACAAAAGCGGGCGAAAACTGTGGCGCGGAAGTATGTATAGCGGCGGGCCGGTGAGAGCACAACAGGCCTGCGCTGGTGGGCCGACGTGCTCCATGGCATGTGCTGATTACTGCGCCCAGTTGGGACCGCCACTTAGCCGAGCCACACAACACACGGCCGTCGCCGCAAGAACTGGCGCGCGTTGTGGAGTAATTGTGGAGCATGTGGCCAGCGTGTATTGGCCGCGCAGCTGCGTGCTGGCGCTCGCTGTCCCGCGACCAGGACACTTACCCGGGATACGTGAGCAGCATCGGTACCCAGGACCTCGGTACGCACCATCACGTCAAGACAAGATATGGCGCGACTTAGACGAAAATGGCAACGCGGCACCTACCGCTGTGGGGAACAAATTCATTCAATTTGAGTTAAACATTCACATTAGCTCATAAAACTATGTTCTAACATTTGTAAAGAATAATGTATAGTCAAATTATGCATATCCTATGAAAATACGTTATTTTGAATCAAACCTTTGTCTAATGGTACACGAACCAGACCCATGGTTCTTCTTTTAGAGAAGGACCAGAACTTAGTGGCAGAACGGTACCAGACTGTGTCATTAGGGTGTCCCAAAATTAACAAAGTTTTACAAGTTGGTGTTTACCTTTCTTTTTCCCGTTGAGTGTGACCTGAAACGAAATTGTGCAAAAAATCAGGCATTTAAATTAATATTTGACCCCAGCGCAAATCGCTTGAAGTTTTACCCATAGCTTCCTATTGAGACTGCAACGCTTGAACACGAAGTATTTCGGTATTTCCATCGTAATGCGGGACTACAGCTTAGTGTGTCTTATATTTTCTTCTCTTTTTGGCTATGTTTTGTAAGAATTATCTTTTATCTATTGTTTACATGGCATTCCGACTTATTTCCACTAGAATTAGGAACTTCACGTTCTTCGTTTTACATAGAACCATATTGTGTTCTAATGTACACAACCCTGATCCGAATAACTGGTTGTTTTTCCTTGTATGGTCAGGCAAAACACTGTTTTATAACATTATTATTGATCCCTAGATTAGAAGGACACAGTTTCAAGACATATACACGTTATTCAATATGGAACAAAAGTCCATTGCTACATATAAACATCCTTCTGGAGGGCCCCTGACCAGAGATGTACGCCAGAACTGATGTCCTAGTGTCGGGAAACGGTTTGTCGTAATGCTCTACAACTTGCAGTAGGTGCTGCTGGTGAGTGGTGATTGGGGGGGAATACATTCTCCGAAAACAGAAAATTTAGGGCAATACTATGGTTGCACCCCCCCCCCTCCCCAAAGCTGTCGGCCTCGTTTTTGCCCGGACTCATTTTTAGTCTACAAGCAAGGTTTTGGTGCTTGAACTCTCAACTTTAAACACAGCCACCCAACTTCAGTGCAAAAATTGAGCCCTGGACAGCAAAACAAGCATCTTGTGGCTACAGCTTTGACCCGGCGACGTTTTTTTATTCTGCTTATCGACTCTTCAGCTTACCCCCACAGCTTACCGTTTAGTTAAATTGTGGTATGCTATCACCGCGTGACGTTTTTTCCTCATCGACTTTGGCTTGTCCCCAAACCTGCCGGCTAAATCCGCCACTGTTGTCGGTTCTCCTCATTCTTAGTAAGGCAGCCGATATAGTAATTTATCAGCCTAGCCCCTCTCTCTGCTGGGTTGTTCGCCAACTGCAGGTTTCGTATGGCGGCCTCCAGCCTATCGTAACCTGGGATACCGTCCCATGGCGGGCACTCAGCCAGAAATGACGTGTCAACCGACAGGCTTTTCAAACATGGGATGGGACTGCGCGCCCACCAACTTATCCAGCGACAGATCCTCCATGCCTTAACCCGCGCCCCACCGGGGGTCCGGCGCCACCTTCGCCCCACCGGGGGGCCATCGATGGCCCCCCTCTAACTCCGAAAATATGGGCGTTAGCGCAAATCTGCAAACTGCAATAGAAAGCTCGCGTGAATTCAGTAAGAAATTATATCGCATGTTTTAGTGCTCAGGTCAATGGTTTGACCTCCAGAGGTCAAATTAGGTCAAGATCGGCTATTTTCACTCAAATATGCAATGATTAAGCAAACTGGGCATAACTCTTATGTCATTAGAGCTATTGAGGCCTGGTAAAGTACATTTGATAGCAAATTGCCAGTACTTTTTCCGCTATGTGGAACGTAAAGACCTCCCGCCAGTGGTTTGACCGCCAGAGGTCACCTCGTGACCTAATATGACCTGAGGTCACGAAAGGTCAAAAAGTGACCTTGTTGTATATCAAATGAAAGCCAGTGACAAGACAAACACGATGGTGTTTGTTTCACCGCTCTAGCTCAATTAGGTCAAAAGTTATTGTCAAAATACTGTTTTTGACCTCTGGTGACCTTGGATGACCTTGGAAAAGTCAAAGGGCAAATATGACCCCTGGGATCCGTGAAATGGTGTCCAAAAACGTTGTTCTGAGCAGTCTGAGTATTTGCAATCATTTTTGTGGCTTTTATATTATGAAATAGCTTTTCCCCATGCTTTTCCAATGGGAGAGGTCGCCTCGTGACCTGACCCCAGGGCACGAAATCGAAAAATCCCGGATATACACCTTGTAGACCCTGGAGGGGTCATGAAGTGTAGGAAGTTTCAAATCGATCGACTTTGAAATGTAGCTCTTACAGAGCTCTAAAGGTGAAGTGAGGTGACCTTGGTTGACCTCGTCTGGTGACCTGACCTTGGGTGACCCGGGGTAAAAAATTTCAGGGATGATGGGAAAATGATGCAGTGAGAGGTAGAGCCCTCAACCGCGGTGCTGCGCCTCGTCGTTTTTCTGCTATCCCGGAAAAACCTTAGGGGGGCCATCGATGGCCCCCGGTGGGGCGAGGGTTAAAGGGAATGTGGCACCTTCATAACGTGATTTTAACTGAGATAGCTAAGTTGTAAAGCAAGTCGGAAAACACGGTACTCAATGTATCTTTTGCCCTGGAACTCAAAATTTCCGTTGAGAAAATCTAGAAACTACCGGAAATGTACCCCTCAAGGACAATGTCCAGGTGATTTCCTTTGATACAACAGCGTCCAACACCGGGTGGCAGTACCGGGTTTTCCGACTTGCTTTACAACTTGGCTATCTCAGTTAAAATCACGTTATGAAGGTGCCACATTCCCTTTAAGGCATGGAGGATCTGACGCTGGATAAGTTTGTGGGCGCGCAGTCCCATCCCATGTTTGAAAGCCTGTCGGTTGACACGTCAATTTTGGCTGAGTGCCCGCCATGGGACGGTATCCCAGGTTACGATAGGCTGGAGGCCTTCATACGAAACCTGCAGTTGGCGAACAACCCAGCAGAGAGAGGGGCTAGGCTGATAAATTACTATATCGGCTGCCTTACTAAGAATGAGGAGAACCGACAGCAGTGGCGGATTTAGCCGGCAGGTTTGGGGACAAGCCAAAGTCGATGAGAAAAAACGTCACGCGGTGATAGCATACCACAAGTTAACTAAGCGGTAAGCTGTGGGGGTAAGCTGAAGTGTCGATAAGCAGAATAAAAAACGTCGCCGGGTCAAAGCTGTAGCCACAAGATGCTTGTTTTGCTATCCAGGGCTCAATTTTTGCTCTGAAGCTGGGTGGCTGTGTTTTAAGTGGAGAGTTCAAGCACCAAAACCTTGCTTGTAGGCTAAAAATGAGTCCGGGCAAAAAAAAGGTCGACAGCTTTGGGGAGGGGGTGCAACCATACCAACCAACCATAGTATTGCCCCTAGATTTTCTGTTTTGGGGGAATGTATTTCCCCCCAACCACCACTGGCCAACAGCACCTACTGCAAGTTGTAGAGCATTGTCACCAGCCGTTTCCCGACACTAGGAAATCAGTTCTGGCGTACACCTCTGGGCAGGTACCCTCCAGAAGGATGTTTATATGTAGCAATGAACTTTTGTTCCATATTGAATAGCGTGTATGTGTCTTGAAACTGTGTCTTTCTAGTCTAGGGATCAATAATAATGTTATAAAACAGTGTTTTGCCTGACCATACAAGGAAAAACAACCAGTTATTCGGATCAGGGTTGTGTACCTTAGAACACAATATGGTTCTATGTAAAACGAAGAACGTGAAGTACCTAATTGTAGTGGAAATAAGTCGGAATGTCATGTAAACAATAGATAAAAGATAGTTCTTACAAAACATAGCCAAAAAGAGAAGAAAATATAAGACACACTACGCTGTAGTCCCGTATTACGATGGAAATACCGAAATAGTTCGTGTTCAAGCGTTGCAGTCTCCATAGGGAGCTATGGGTAAAACTTTAAGCGATTTGCGCTGGGGTCAAATATTAATTTAAATGCCTGATTTTTTGCACAATTTCGTTTCAGGTCACACTCAACGGGAAAAAGAAAGGTAAACACCAACTTTTAAAACTTTGTTAATTTTGGGACACCCTACTGTGTCATACATGAGTCGATTGGGCCGTTCCCGTGGTTGGTACCGTCCTGAGGCTGCTCAAGTATCTAGTGTAGCTGGCTCTTCTCTATGGCATGTGTGTCATAGGGTGGACACCAGGAAGTCAGCGGGGCAACGATCTACCACTCACAGTTAAGCCGAAATCTTACTTATGTATTGTTACAAGTAAAAATACACCTGCCAGCAGGTTATCCGGAGCCACGCTTGAACTGGGTATATATTTGAGATCCACCCAGATAATTCGGGAGATGGCTATCTGGATTCAATTCTGCCTAAGCTGTCACATGCTTTTCCGGCGCCAGAGATGACAGGACCGGTGATATGTGGTAACTGTGGTACCTGTGGTACAATCGCGAAGACAATACCGTCCTACGCCAGGTGTAGCTGTCACTGCGAAGGGTCACCGGATACAAATGCTTCACCGAGGCCTCTGCAGTCCGCGGAAACAAAGAGTACCGGCTTTTTATGAGCAGAAAACTACCGGCATGCTGTCCGTTAGGCAGCTGCCTTGTTTGTCTAGATTCGCGGGTATCGGCGGCGGCGTGGCCTTTTTAGATGACAGCGGGCCCTGAACAAGCGGCGCCCGATGGCGCGCCCCAGTGAAGCCGCCCCTGACGGCCGGAATTCGCAGCCGTTTGATTTGTGTGATTATCAGCCGCAGTCGGGCCGGCCTGGGCCGCCAATAGCGGGCCTGTCACAGCGGCGTGATTTGTGACCGACCTCACCCTGCCCTTTATCTCCACTGCGTGGCCAACCAGCAGGCTGTGCAGGTAAATGTACACAGCAGTGTATTAGCGTGTCACCGCTGTCCTGCCAATGACACTGCGGTAGAACAGTGGCATTGTGTCACTGAATGAGACCAATCACTGGCCAGCCAACTGAGTCAACCAAGGCCCTGCCGGCCGGCCTGTTTGGCCTTCCACTAAATCGACATAGGGAGGCCACAGGAGTGAGCCTCAGCAGGTCAGGGTGAAACTTTTAAGTTTGAATGAGGATGGCAGGTGACTTTGTTTTTTTAGGCGAGCAACAAGCATTACTGAGCAGGAACCCTATTTTGTCGAAAATGAGTGAATTTTGAATGGCCAATTTACAGCCTAGGTGTACGGGTATATTCCATTTCCTGTGATTGCTAATACTACTCCATAATTTCATCCGATGTTGAGTTTACACTGACGTCTAAACTCGGTCACTAGTGGCGGCAGAGAGTCCGGATTTAAGGGGGGCGCCTCGGACTTCTCAACCCATTTCCTTCCTGTCAACGCCAAAGGGTTAGTGTTAAAATCAATAATTAAAAAGGATCCTTTAAGGGCTCGGTGCCCTGGGGTCCCTGGTTCCTCTGCCTATGCCAGTCACGGGCCGTCCGTCATCTCGTGTGGGATACTCTCACATCAATCCATCGGGTCAGTACGCGATTTCGCCAGTTGGAAAGAAAGATTGCGAACTGCTTTCATAGCGACATAAGTTAACTAACTTCCTTTTCAAGCCTTCGCTAAGGTTTTCCAGTATCCAGTACACCCAGTAAGTCATTCCAGCTGAGACTGTGCCGCCAGCGCGTCCGAAGTCGGTTCCCATATACAGAGCGTCGCCCTGGCAATAACCACAGATCCGGCCGTAACTAAAGACTGGGACCAGGTTCAACAGCCACCCTCACCGCTCACCCCGCAGATATGACACGCCGGCGGCTCCAAATCCTCCCCGGTGTGAGTACAGCTGGCGCGGTCACTGCTCTTCAATCTCACACACGTCAACTGTGCAAATGTACCATTGATTTAGGAACTATGGCTATCCATAACACTGACCAGTCTCGACTCTGGTATGGGAGGTCACTGCCAAAAATCTAAGCACGAGTCATTTTCTCATTTAGTCTTGAATTCCTGTTTCCCCGTGCTCATTTACTGCTTACCGCGCAGTGTTAGAGGGGCGTCAATTGTGTCGCTCTCCCACATCGTTTTTCTCGTTGCGAGGTTCTGCCATCACAACTGATATCGGGACTGTTCTAGAACCTCTCTTAAAAAAGCTGAGAGCCTTTGGTACCAGATTATTTTTTAAAGTTTCTGAAAAGGAGATAAATCATGAGGCATAATGTAACAAGTAAGCCATCATTGTCGAAATTAGTGACAAGACAATAATAGCGCATTTGTTGCATTTCTTTCTGTACTTTATCCTGGACATTTCCTGACAAAACATCTGACACCAAAAGCTATCAGTTTTTTTCAAGAGAGGTTCTGGACCAGCCCCATAATCAGCTGGCAGGTGGACGCATTGCGGTCACGTGTCACGCCTGTGCAGCAGCTGACTGCGCGGGGTGCGTCGTGAAGAGGGCCCGAACGAGCCGGGCATGACGACACACCAGCGCCCTTTTATGATCTCTCCACCGCTCCCCATTGTGGCGCGGGTATAAAACACACTGTAAAGCATGCCAACATCACCAATAAAACGGGATGGAAGCAATGAAATCATTTTGACAGGATACCTGTCTGGTAACTTTGAGACCGTGATGGTTTTAGCGCGGCTCAATTGAGTTGAAATTGCACGCTGTAAAAGTGTGAATGGGGTGAACTCTTCTTTAGAGCCTTGTGTGTTAAACAGGCCTCGTTATGGTTAACAAGGATAGCAGAACAAAGACCCAGCCAATTGGATGCCCCATAAACGCGTGTAGTGGAGGATGAAAGCGTGGAAGAGTGATGTGCTCTGATCCGGCGTCCATCCCACCACTCCACAATCTGAAGACTATTTGGAGCCCACCGCAGGCGGACGCATTGAACTCTAGGCATTCCCTTCCCACGGACTTTATTGGGCCGCCATATAGAGCAGGAATCTGATTAATCACACCACGTCGTATCATTTCACTACGGGTCTATAGCAATTACGGTCCGCTGAGGGCGGACTCGGGCGATTTTGTGGCAGGATAAGATTATCAGAATAAAACAAACATACTTGTAGAACGTTGGTTTGCTTAAAGGGAATTTCGCACCTTCATAATGGGATTTGAACTGAGACAGTTATGTGGAAGAGCATGTCGAGAAACCACAGGATCGATACTTCATTTGTCCTAGAACTTACCATTTGCGAAGAAAAGGGTTAAAATTCACCTGCTGTCAATCCCGTGCTTCCTGGTGGTCATGTGTTATGAGGTGGCCTTGGGAACGTGGCTTTACCTTCAAACCTCGCTGCTCGGACACAGTTGTCTTGCTTGGACCTCTTTAAAACCTAGGCGCTAAAGGTGACTTTGGTATGAGCGACTTTAAACGCGCATAACGTGATTCAACGACTAGTTCAAAACGCGAAAGATGTTCTTGATATATCAAGAAAATTCGTGGAAGTCGATATCACTGTGGGTCCTAATAATATAATATTTTATCTCAAAGAAAACAGCGCTTCATTTGTATTCGTATTCATTTGTGGCGTAAATTAAGATGTCCAAACTGGCACAAAGCGTTACTAGGTCATGTCGACAGACAGATATGAAGAATTTGTTGCCACCAGCAAATAAAAAATTGGCTGATGCATTAAACTGGAATTTTAAACCGTTTTCCAGCATAAATAAGCCATAATTCATTATTTTCTATAAAAATGTCCCTAAGACCACTTATGTCTTGAATTGTACTAAGGTACCAAACTCCTTTTAAGAAAAGGGCGCACATGAAAGAGGCGGTACCGCTGTGCAGAAGGTGCCACTGGTGAGGGAGCTCAGGCCTCAGGTGGCCCCCGGGAGGTCTTCATGTGCCTTTCCAGTGGCATCTACTCACGCCACTGCGAAGGATACTGCGGCGGACACTGTTGAACTGCTCTGAACGATGGGCCGCTGAAAAGCTAGGAATCATTCCTCCGGTCCTCCCATCTATGGAGGGGGGTGCCCAATGAATCAGACAACGGACGAGATTAAGAGGTAGAAGCCCTCTCTGTTATACTGACCTCACAATCTCGTTTAAAAGAAAAAACTCGGTAGGTTATAAGAAAATAAGTGGCATCAGTTATGTAATGCAAAGAGTGTAAAGCCCTATTTTATGTTCAATGTCCTAACCATGGTGTCTGTAGACGTTTCTTCAGCTCTGGCACCAAACCGATTTGGATGTCACGGGAATGTAAGTTATATGCACTGAGGACCAGCATCAATAAGCTCAGACGGCCGAAGGCAGCTAGCAGCGCAGTGAAATGAGAACCTTCCTCGAAAATCAGCCAACAGGGGCTCGGTGCTCGTTAGCCAGAAAGCTTCCTGAAGACTTTCTGGAGCGTAGTTAAAACTCAGAGGCGGACTTCCAGCTGGGAGCTTTGAGCCATCACTCTGGTGTCATTGTGGTTCGGCCAGTGCCCTGCCTGTGGTGCCAGGCGGGGCCGACTTCCGCACCGTCAGAGTTTCTGGAAGCCTCTGAGAGCGCAATTTTGCGGACAACTGACCGTACCCACATACCCATTTCCAATAACTTGTCCTGAGGACAATGGTGAAATGCACTTGAAGACATTAAAATATCGTGATGCGTGTTGTCTTTATATGATTTCAGTTGTTCCAAATACATCTTCGGCGAACGAGGTCATATATTTGATTTTCTTCCCATTAGAACATTGTGATGCGTATTGTTTTAATAAGGTTTTGACTATTCAAAATATCTCTTTGACGAACGAGGCCATATATTGGAGTTTCTTCCCACCTCGCATTGGTATTGGTAACAGGGTAATCACCAGTATCAGCCGTGACGCACAAACACCGGATGAGCCGTCGTCACCTTGTTAGGGCGACGAGGGGTGGCGCCGCCCCCGCGGTTAGGGGCGGCGCCACCCTTCACGGTAACCAGGGGGCGCGCGGCGCCGGCCGCGCCGCCGATGGGCCCCACCTGACGCCGCCATCCCTACCTGCTACTCGGTGTAATCACTCCACCACCCGGGTAACCGGCTACGATGACATGTTTGCGCGGCTAACCACAGCTCTGGGCTTCCGTCGCCGCAGCGCCACCCCGCAGCTGCCCCTCCCCACCCGCTGCCTTGTTATCTTTACCGAGACGAGGCAAGCTTTTCGGCGGAGCGGCTGGATTAGCCGGATGCGCGAGCCGGACTACGCCAAATTGCATGTCAATTTGTCTGGTGTTTGTTTTACAGTGTGGTGTGCGTTTGTCTTGATGGTGGAGACCAGGGGACTACGCGCTGCCTGAGGGTGCACCCGTGGTGGTTACCTAGGGTGCCGAAGTCGAGCAAAATGCTGCTGTAGGACTGGGAAATGTCTTTTTTCTGGGGCCTTTTGGAATCCAGCTTCTTGATTTATTTAATGTTGGAGGTGGGTGTTAGTCCCATCCAACAGAATAGGCTGCTGATTGTGTCAATTCTGCGTGATTGCTAATGTTTAATACACGTTGACTTGCTCGGCTTGTTACAGTGCAATAACATACTGCATGATTACGGAGGGCCACAAATGGCCGCGTGTATAATTCACCTGTTAATTGTGCGGTTGCGATTGTGTCGACGCACCGCCAATCGAGCATGCACCGGCGGCCACGTTGCCGTCGACACTGACGCCACCAGCCACTCACCTGCCGTCGGCGGCGACGTCCAGTGGGAACGCGTCAACACTATTCCACTGCTCATTAAAAAGGAAAAAAACGAGCTATTGTCTCTCAGTAATGCTCTACTCTCAGTAACTCTCCGCTGGTTGCGCAGACATGCTGTAAGCGCTGCTCTCGCCTGGCAGTCTCATCTTCCATGCAGACCCGGCCATGCATACAGGAGTGGCGATCAGCGCCGCCGGTGGCCGCCAACCGCTCCTGTCGGCATCGACAATCCGTCAGCGACGCCCGCATCGACCCCTGGCGACGCGTCGCCGGCGACGAGGCCGCCTGATGGGAAGAAGCACGCGCCGCAGCCGCCCCGCAATGTACCACTCACGGCGGCGGGTGCGTGCAAAAGAGGCACACTTGCGGGGAGCAGGGCCGTGTGAGTGTGACGTTACGGCGGCCCGTCACGCCACCAGCGGGTGGCTCCAGTAAATGACAACTCTGTCAAGGGCGCGTCACTCCTATCCAGACATCCGCTTTTCTAGGAATGCATTAGCGACAGTTGAGCATTTGCGTCAGAGGGAGCAGAGTCTATAATGAGTGGGTGTTCTCACATACCCCCAGTCTGCGTTGTCGCTATAGGATAGAGGGGAGGAAGGAATAGCAAGCGAGCGTCTGTAACCAAGCCGCGTAACGCGAGTCACATCGCTATAAATATTGTTTGTGTTCAGTTTCAGTTGTCTTCACCAAACTTCCACGTTCAACTTTCGAAACTGTGAGGGAGTTGGGAAGTTTAAAAATCTGAGACCCGGACGAGGGAGCAGCACTCGAAAGCTCTGAGCCTTAGTTAGCTTTAAACCCCATAATATTAGCATCATAACGCATTTCAACAAATTCAGAGTTGTAACACTAAGCAGTAGTGCCCGGCGGACAGACATGCCTCGTAGGGCTGAAATCCCGAGAGAATGTGTAAATAAATTTTCAGTGGATCCAGGAGAATTTTGCATACCATGCTGAATGATACGTCGTGCTATATTTCGTTTGTCGAATATCCCGGCAACTCTACACTTGACCATAGTATTCTGCAGTTATTGCATTGATTCACAGGACCAAAGAAGAAAAATGGAACACCTAAATTTATTAGTCCAGCCTTGAATCTTCATTTCGGGTTTGAAGGAAACATGCTTGTTCTTGATACCTTGCTCAGCTCAAACTGATATCCTCAGGTTAATCCCCACCCTCTCACCAAAATATTACCCCATGAATAAAGTACACATCGCCATCGAAAACCCTGGATCTGCCCTATGCTAGAGATGGTTCTCGTGACTCCCCTAGCCTTCTCTCCTTCCAACTCCGGCCAACTCCTTGCGCGATGTCCTTTGGCTCACCCGAACTCCTCCAAACTCTTCCAAACTGCTCCTTAAATTATTTTTTGTCCTCCCAAGCCAGGTATAATTTTTAAGAAGCAAAGTGTGGATCCGTTTAAAGCCGGTAGAAGTTCAATCGTTACCGATGCTTAATTTTTTTGGTGTAGTAAAAAACAATTTGCGGTAAGAAACATGTACCTAGGGTGGCTTTTGATGGCGACTGAAGTAGTTTTGCATCTGCTGATGAAGCTGAAATGTGAACATTTTTATGAGGTATCCTCAAAGTTCAAGCAGGTGGATATTTCCGTCTTCTATAACGGAGACCACAACATTGAATGCAAGTCAGCAGGCGTATTACTGTGTCTGTTCCAACAGAGGTGTTTACCCCTTTGTTTTTCTGAAGAGGCTGGTAACAGATTGCGAACTAAAGTTCAGAATTTAGAACTTTAACACTACCCGTTGGAGCAATACGTAATAGGTGCTTAATTAGTTTTTAATTGCAGCTAAGTTAACATGGATTTTTTTAGTGATTGAGGTAAACAGGTACGGTGTATTATGCCTTATCTCCAGTTTACCATAATTTGATCTCTTTTTTTTCTCTCTCTCTCTCTCTCTCTCTCTCTCTCTCTCTCTATTCTTCGTTATGTCCTTCTACAATCGAGAAGTTTGGCTCGTCTCACCTTAAAGCTCTGTTCTTGCTTCTAATAACTAAAGATTTTCTTAGATTCCATGTGTTCAATGTGGTCAACATATTGGGGCCCTCTACGTATCTACTTGTAACTTTACCTTATTGATTTTTGTTTTGTGTCCTGTTTTGTGTACTTGTAACTTTATTTTGCTCTTTTAACTGTGTTTTTGGCGTTACATATGTTCATTGTGTTCTCTAACGCTCATCTTACTTTGTTATGTCCTGTCAGTCTCTGTTTTTATCGCTTTTCTGTTTGTTTTCTCGTTCCATGATTACTGTTTCTTCGTCAGGATTTTATGATTTGTTCATTCTGCCTACGCTACACATGTGCTCTTTTCTAATACTGGTTGCTTACTTCCTTTTGTTTATACTATGTGTATGTGCCTGTAAGGTTCTATTCTGCTGCTCTTTATTCAGTCTTTGCTTTGCTTTGCTTTGCCCATGTCTTCTTTTGCTGGTCTATTCATTTCTTCAGTCCCATGTTTGTATATGAAAAATGAAATAAAAAAGCTGATGATAATGATGATGATGAAGCCACCCTTGAAATGTTTCCGAGTGTATATAAGCTATGGTAGCATTCACGAACCAACACAACGGAGATGTATTCATAAGATCAACATGAAACTACAAAAATAGCACAGCTTTAATCCGTGTTAGCGTGGCACGCAGACACCAAGCCTTATATGGCTCCCTCCATCGCAGAGTTCACCAAAGCAGTTAGCCGATCGACTAGAACAGGACAAGTACCCCAGAAGGCAGCCAAACAATGTCGTCCATCTGTGAGCCGTCAGCCAGCCTCCTCAGCAGCGGCGCAATCAGGCGTAATCGCGGCGGAATTGGCGCGGCGCCGGCGTCAGGGCGCGCTAGTGCGCCGTGAGTGCCGCGCCGGCCGCGCTGACGTGAATGAGCATAATCATGTCGCGGGCGGTCGGGTAAACACCGCCGGGCCGTCCGGCTTGTTTGCGTAGAGCGCTGCTTGTCGACACTAATGGTCAGTTAGTGCCGACGTTGGAGGCGGTGGCGGCGCGGCGGGACCAGCCAGGGATGTCTGGGAGTCACTGTCGCAACCCCTGCCCCCGGCGCCGCCGGCGACGCGCCAGGTGCTGATTTGGCGACGAGTGAACGTCGCCCTGCAGTGCAGGATGCTGGTCAGCGGTTAATTGAGATTCTAACCACTGAGGGAGATCAGATGTCTCAGCAGGCCCTTCGGGAAAACAGCTCAGATAGATGTCACTGAAGCTAGCAGATCTCTCAATATTCAAGGTATGCTGATTTAGATACCGTATCAGACATAAGAGGTACCAGATGTTAATGTTTCAACGGGAGAAGTTGGAAAAATAAGTGCTCTAGAGAACGGAGCCGCTGTGTCGCAAGCCAATTGACTGACGACGAATGAGGCACAAGTTTCATGGTTCAACCCACATAGTGGATTTGCTTTAGGGGCCCCTGACATCTAATCTTAGGAGAGACCCTCGGGTGCTGTCTCCGACCTCACCCTCCTCCGAGAGTTATGGTCCATTCACACCTGTCAGAATGTGCCCAGATTCATGTTGACGGAAATTGCAGAAGTATGTGAGGAGAAGACTGACGACACAAAACAATATTGGCAGGTTCTGTCAGCAAATTTTGCCAGGTGCGAATGAGTCCTAAGCCTTAGGGCTTCCCGAAAGATCCTGGGGGCCCAGGAGACAGCCTTGATAGCGCCCCCCAATGCCGGTTTTGAGGGCCCCCAAGTGCTGGTTTCGGGCACAAGCACCTCTATCAGAGGTTCCTCAAGTGCTGGTTTTGGTGTTGTTTCATGCATTTGGGAGGATTAAGTGAACGGTTGCATCAGTAGGACCGTTCGCAGAGTAGGTACTTTATAGCGCCTGGAGCGCACTCCCATATCCCTTCCATCAGGCTCCGTTTTTCCTTTTCGTTTCTTTGAAAATGTATAGCATATTCCAGAGATATCGCATAAGGTCCAAGGTCAAGGAAAGTTTCGACGACTAAATGCATTGGAGAACATCATTTCCTGGCTCATTAACTACGAAAAAAAACTAAACGGATCGACACATAGACAAAATATGGCGATCTAGCAACATTACCGAAATATAGACAAACATTTTTACAGCTTCGATTGTCTGCAAGAGCAAATCGTATAAAAAATTTGCAAATTTAGGCTGATTCTGAAATGATGAGCCCAGTCCCAACAAAGGCTTCAATATTTAAAAAAAAAGCACGTGGTTCATCAGCGTAAGAAAAAAGATAAGCAAGGGAAATGACGGAAATGGATGAAGGTAGTCCTAAGTGAAGAAGGGGCGTATGCGTCCGAAGCTAAAAGCAAAGAATAAGGGAATAAGTCAAATAAATATATCCGGTACTTATTAAATCAGTTGTTATTTCCTCCTTTTCAGCATGGTAAGGACAACAAGAAAATTACTAGGTACAGTTAATCCAGCAGGACCCATTGGAAGAAAATTTGTTATATAGCCTTTTTCGGACGTACTCTCATAACCGTTCTCTTGTACTCTTTTTAGTTTTCTCGAAGATTTCCCCCTGAAAAATTACCTGACTTGATTATAGGTGAAAAAGGTATAGGTAGCCATTTCTGGTAATCGGGGACTGTGATGCTGTGCTCTCTAAACTACCGACCTTAAATAACTTCAAGGTCAAGGGTTGCATTGAGTTCGGTCTGGCTGCTTGCCAGAGTGAACTGAGGTACAGCCAGGAACAACAATATTTAATTACTCGAAATATGCCCTAAGCTGGCTGCTCTTGCAGTCGCACTGCCATAGAATTACATGGCCCGGCTTCGATAGCTTTTCGGTGAAAAACAAACAAACTCTAAACAAAATAAGACGAAAGTTAAGCAGGCACAGCAGAATTTAGTTTGTGGTAACGAAGATACAGATACGCTAGTGATACGCTGTATACGTAACGTATGCATAAAAAATACGCTAAATACGATACCAAACAACGTAGGGGAGGGGCCTCAGGGTCCCCCTCCGAAGGCCGTCGGACCCTCACTTGGCCGAATCCTTGCTATGCCACTGCCTCTGCGTGATTGACTCAGCGATAACAACATAAGTTATTGCTTATTTGCAACATTTTTGGAAGAATCATCTCTTCTTCCTCTCTTATTGCGTCCTTTTATTTGCATGTCGCGTCTCGCGCCACCAGTCAGCAACTACAAACACCACTGAATGTGCCCATCGCAAGGGTTGGCACCATCAGAGATGGCCTTATTACAACCCTTCAGAGGCATCTTAACACATTTTTACAGATAAGTGCGGCAGCAGCTTTTGCATATACCTACCAATCATATTATAACCGAACTCGCTTCTCTGTATCCATTCAATAAGCCTGACTAAATAAACCAAACTCTATCCTATGTTAACAATGGATTCTATGGCTTTTACTGACCATTTGTTTCATGTTTATCATTTGATTTGTGAATCAGGGGCGTAGCGAGGATTTCGCTCAGGGAGGGGCGGCGCCCCGAAAAGGGCCCCTGTGACAGCATAAAAAGGGCCTTGATGGGTAAAAGGCCCTGCTTGTTACAGAGTTGAGTGCTGAAGAGGGCTTAAGTTAACCCTGTTAAGTATACCCTGTTTGGTATAAAATGCCAAATTTGGCCACAGAGCATAGTGCAGGAGAGCCGCGCGAAGCGCGGCTCATGTCCTCAGAGGGGCCCTTTGGGCTCTCAGGGAGGAGCGGCTGTCCCTGCCGCCCCTCCCTCCTCCTTGGCTACGCCCCTGTTGCGAATATGATTGTCTATAATCTACTATAAGCTTAAGTATGTTTCTGCTTTTCAGTGCATATAATCTCGATATTTTCGTTGGCCCATCGTTATGTCTCATGTACTTGGGTACCATTTAATGAGGTCATACCGGGGAAATATTTCAGAAAAAATCAACAAACCATCAAATTCGTCTCTTCTTTCAATGCCCTAGTTTCTTTGAAATGTGACACAGATGTCGTCACCTGTGTAATGGTGTGTAGTTCGAGCCACCACACATGTGTATTTGTTGTAAAATCATTTTATAGCACATGACGGCAGCTGTGCCTCAGACATTCATGGTTGGTATGGATGAAAACACAGGATTTTACGCACCTTTGTTGTTAGATGAAAGCCTGAATTGTTATTTTTCTGACATTTTATTTGTTTCTCGCTATTATGGGGCAGCGTAATAAAATGTTCATACGTGCTCCTTGTCTCATTTTCAATTTGTAAGTCACTTTTATGCAAATGTAATATGGTGCAAGCGTCTTTGTCGTCTTAACGCCATGAACCTCGTGAAGGGAAAGTCAGGAACATGAAAATGTATCGTAGAGTAGCTGATTTCGATTTAACGCCCATTAAAGATGACCAAAATGTTAACTCAATCGGCCCTGAAACCAGGAAAGTATACCGCACGTATGCCTAAGGATGACACCTTAAAGTACCTACTGAGTAACGCACTGTGGAATAAATAAGGGTCAATGGTCCTTATGCTAACGGTATGTTTACAACACCACTGTTGTACAGACAATGGATTTAGGTGCGACAAAGCGCCGTTACATGCTATCTTTTATTAATTGTAGCCCATAAGAAATATAGATAGTATCATTTCCACGACCTTAGACATCCGGGCCCCAGTGCTTTTTTCCTACATAACGGACTGCAATCTCAAAGGCGAAGTGTACCACAAAAAATGCGGGATATGGGGCCAGTTCCAGAAGAAAAATAAGCCGATAAGTGTTAACATTCACCAGAATTGAATTTGATTTTCTCCTCAATTAAAACACGCTTAACCCAGTCTAATTTATTTTTCAAGAAGGAAATGTCATAGATTGGCCAAAAAGAGGCATTTGAAGCACGCGCCATCACGTACGTCAGGCCATTCTGAACCTACCAGAGTGAATGACCAACAAAGCACCTTAAACGTCTATATTGTCTGATGTATGTCCCAGCAGTCTGTGTTGGATATATCGGAGGTTATTGGTAGAACAAGTGTGGCACATTCATAGAACACCGGTACCAGATTGTAAGGAATCAAAATAAGGAATAAGAATGTAAGGAATCAAGTTTCATTTCTACGTTGAGATATTTATTTCCAAAGGATCCGTTTCTCGACCAGTTCAGAACTTCCGTTTCACACCTCTAGTAATTTATCAGTCCATTTATTCCCTGATTGCCCAAAGCTCTCAGCTAGGGCAGCGGTAACCCTTTCGAGCGCGTCAGTCGTAAGACCACCCATCCTCGGCGCGCCTCAGCCGCCAGACCAGCCCTCCTCCGGGTACGTCAGCTGCCAGACCAGCCCTCCTCCGGGTGCGTCAGCCTCCGGACCAGTTCCCCCGGGCGCGTCAGTCACCAGACCAGTCCTCCTCCGGGTACGTCAGCCGCCAGACCAGTTCCCTCAGGCGCGTCAGCCGCCAGAAAAGCTCTCCTTCGGGCGCCGCGGCCGCAGAGCGAGCGTAAAGTTGATTTTCCCTGGCACCAGCCGACCGATCCCAACTCAATTACGGCGGTCCGCAGATACGGCCTGAAATGACGGCGGCGCCCCGGGGGAAGGGCCCTGCTGCCCACCAAAAACCCACCCCTCGCATAAGAGAGAGGCGTCTTCGCAGCACCATAGATCTCATAGTGGTGTCGTAAATACGGCACCCCCCAGTCTCCAAACCGCTGCAATCTAGGCACTGGCAGAGCTTGAGCTATTCTGCGTGTTTTGATTTGTTTAAGAGTGAAGCCATCATCAAAAGGGGAAGATGTACCGAAAGCAAAAAAATTGGGGGAGAAGGAAATGCTTATAAGACATTGCTCAACTCTGCAGTTCGCACTTTTTGTATCTCTGGCTACCAAAGTCCCCGCTCTGACCCAGAACACTTAATCATTCTAATACATTTTCCATCTAATTCTAGACTCTCCGTAACAGTGGCGGACCTAGCCGGTCGGTTTGGGAGGGGCAAACCAAAGTCAAAAGTCGAAAAGTAAAAAAAAAACGTCACGCCGTTAAAGCTGCGCTACAATATCATTTTCTGGTAGAATTCTGGGCATTTCATTTTCATTTTTCATTTTATTTACTAGATCATCAACGGGGAAGTCCCCAATTACAGATGAAGTCAGGTTGTTAAAAATATATACAAATGCATACACAGTCGTCATGATAAGACAAAAATCAGGATTACAGAAATAAAAACTGATAAATATTACACTGTAGTACACTAAAAGATCATAGTTAACATGCATGTAAACATGAAAGAGTAAAAAAGTAAATTGATAAAGCCCTAAAAAGTGAATCAAAGCGATGCCACATATACTCGAACTGACGAACGAAACGCATTAAATGAGTCGTGAAACAAATCGATCCCCTGGCATTGTCTTAAAAAGACGTTCATAGCCGTTGGCAACCTCACAAACAAGCCCTCCTTCACAGTTCTCACCCTCGCGAACGGAACATTGCATAGGCTGCGCTGCCTTGAGAGTCGGGCGGGTACATACAGATTAAAACAGTTGAGTAAAGCTGACGAGTCTATCCTACCCCTAAAAACATTACGTAAGAACATTAAATCATACTGCATTCTTCGAGCCTTCAATGATGACATATTGAAATGGTTGAGCAGGTCATTGTACGCGAGCGATGCTGATTGATTATGGGAATGCCCGTTGAGCCAAATTAAAAATTTATGCTGAGTTCTCTCAAGCCTATCAGTGTGAGTCCCTGCAGCTCCTGCCCAGATCACACAGCCGTACTCAAGTATCGAGCGAACATTTGCGCAGAACGATGCAACCGCTGCTGGTCTTCTGAAATGGCCTCTCGGACCAGCTACTTGAAAAGACCGGATCAGCAAACCTAGTGCCCTATTTGCTTTTTTGGCAGACATATCAATGTGGTCAGCAAATGTGAGCTTGGTGTCGAAGACAACTCCTAGGTCACGAATGATTTTGACGTGTTCCAGGGCGGTATTTTCAATAAAGTATGTTGTTTCTATTGGCTTAATTTTAGGGTCATCCGAAACGCTTTGCATTTTGTCGGGTTCAGGTTAAGCTTCCAGGTACGGGACCACTGGCAAAGCCTCAGCAGGTCTGCTTGCAAAGCTTCAGAGTCAGAAACGTGAGATATTTTCCGGTAAATTTTTACATCATCCGCAAACATTAAGCATTGGAAAGATATTTCAGCCGGCAGGTCATTGATGAATATGGCGAAGAGCAGTGGTGATAGCAACCCCCCTTCAGGCGTCCCAGATGTTACCTGAAGCCACCTGGAACACTTGCCATTTACTACAACACGTTGCAGTCTATTGTGCAAGTATGAAGAAAACCAGCTCAGAGCAGCGTCAGAAATGTTGAAAGACTTTTTGAGTTTATGAATTAAAAGTGAATGATTTACACTTTGAAATGCCGCTGTATAGTCAGTGTAAATGCAGTCGGTTTGGGAGCCCTGTGATATGGATTCCCAGGCAGTACGGAGAAGCGTTGCCAGGTTTGAGCTGCATGATCGCCGAGAGACGAATCCGTGTTGTGCGGGTGTCAATACTGGACGTATGTACATGCTGCAGTAACTGCGTGTACATTATCCTCTCTAGCACCTGGCCAAAAAGAGGCATAAGGGACACATATCGGTAATTTTTAGGAGGCGAAAAGCAAAAAAAAGTCACGGGATGAAAAATATGCACTCGATATACTTTTTCCAGTCCAAGTCCCAATATTTACACTGAACTTAACTGGTTCTGTTTGAAGTTAAGAATTGAAGCAGCAAAATCTTGCTTATAAACTAAAAAGGAGTCGGGGGAAAAAGGAGGTCGATCACTTTGGGGGGGCAAAAACCTTGTTTTGCCCCGAGCTTTTCCATTTGGGGGGGCAAATACCTTTCCCCCTTGGATCCGCCACTGCTCCGTAACAAATGCTGCAATTTCTGACACGTAAGCAGAAGCCAGAAGCACGCGCAAAACCAAGGCGAGAATCTGGAATGCGTGGGTAATGTTAAAAGCTCATGCAAACTGGAGACAGGGATAAACTTAACCAGTCGTCGGCCGTAACTTTTTTATTAGATTATCGTGAAATGAAAAATGTTTAAATACGATGGGAAAATGAACAGAAAACGGGGAAACGTTGACGGTAATCGGAGCGCAGATACAGCAGTGAGTCATGCACGCAGCCACCACCATGTGCCGCCACACAAGAAACAGTGTTGCCAGTTCGTAAATGGATAAGTTTGTGGGTATCATAAATTATACCCTGGCCAGAAACGGGAATCATACGTCTTGGAAAATAGGTTAGCATCGCCTGCTCGTTTCGATTGAAACATTCCAATAGTTCTCAGTTCAGGGACATGGCACTTTCATTACCCGCACGAAATCGCCAAAAAGGTTTCAAATGCTATTATGATGCTCATCAATGCAAGAGGTAAGAGGAAGATATGAAGTATACATGGACCATGCTGTAAAATATAGAAAGAACAACACCAAGGGAGAAACAAGGATGTTCTTTGGGAATATGTGCCTAAGGATCAGGCTCAATCTATGGGGAGGAATATAATTAGCAAGTAAGAACAAGGCGAGTCAGGGTTGGATCAGGGATTGGATCAGGGAGCCGAGTCCTCAGGAGAACTGGGGGGAGCGAGGCCAAACGTGCCCTACCTTAGGCAGCCGGCTGCATGTGCCTCCCCTCTCACCTCCAGGCCACGGCGCGCTTGAAATCCACGAATTAATACGGGCTGCGAAATGATTTGTATGATCATAATAAACCTTAACTGATGGCGATGGATAACATTCAGTATTAATTCATAGTTCCAAGAATATATTGTTTTCAGTTTAAAATGTATAATTTTTCTGCAACGGTACCCACTCAGCTACCTTTGCCTACGCTGCATCTTGATGGTGCAAGGTAGTGAGGCAGTCCGTGGGCCCTTGAGTCGTGCCAATTTCCCTGTTCCGCAACTTTTCCGAAGTCAATCTATGCCTGCATACAGACTACTAGAGGCAAGCTTTGGATACCATCATGGATATGAATTTCTGCTTTGGTATTGTCAGGCTACCCAGTAGGTATCCACTCCCCAGATGTAAGAATAGTGATTTGTTTTGCCCAGCAGCAGCTGATTTTTAGCCCGTGATAAAGAAGTCTCCCAGCTTGTGGGGTCTAACGAGAGAAGAAATCTTCCTAAGCGAACAGAATTAGTAGGTTAGGTACCGGACTGTGATGGCAGGAAATTTTGAAGGACTTATTCGTACCCCAATGGACACCAGTTTTAGTTTAAAAGGTGTTCCATCTTCTCGCAACGGAGATTTTCTCCAACTGTGTTGGCAGGATCAGGGTAATCTCTGACCTCTGTCTTTCTCAACCAAACATTTAAATGTCATCAATATATCGCTTATCAAATGTTTCCTCTTCGGTATCTCGGCCGGTTGATTTTTTAGCTTTAATCACAGGCGATATTGAAACAACCTTTTAAGTCTAGGTTGTTTTTGTCTGACCATAAGAATAAACATTTCCTACTCTTGGTATTCCACACCTGTTCAAAATTTACGCCGCTGGTTAGCACACTGTAGTCTTTTGGCTCCAAAATGCCCCAAAATGGGAGCAAATCTGTTTGCCTAGTTGAGGTATACAGGTCAAAGCCTATATACCTCAAACTATTTCTTAATATCTGATAGATAAGCTGTATCTGATAAGTCAGTGCAGTGTATTTCCAGATGGATTGGGGACATGCACACATCTGGAGAAATATCCTATGTGTTAATCTGATGTGTTTCTCTGTTTGGTCCCTCTTTTATAAGCGCTGGCTTGCATAAAACATTCACTTGAAATTAAACACAAAAATATATCCGCCTTAAACTAAAAAAAGTTTTCCTTCTTACCTTTGCAAAAAAGCAAAAAAAAGATATTCCCCGTAAATAATTCCCCGAAGTAGCGAACTCATCCATGTTTTCCCCGGCAGAGCACGACTGTCATTCCGCGGATAACTTTATCAATTAATTTTTATGTGCTTCCGTGCCGTTTGGCGGCGCCGCCCTTTCGATTGTGTACGCATGCAAATGCCGTCGCCGCCGACGCGGGGAGCGCGGGCGCTCCGTCGGCGGGTGGCCCGCTGTTCCGGCGCCGCGCCGCCAGCGACGCGGCCGCGACCTCTCCCCTCTGCGCCGCCGCCGCCGGCACGGAAACACGAGTCAGCGGTGACAAAGGCGGCGCGCCGCCGCCCCGACAATGCCGCGCTGCCGCCGACGTCGCGCAATCAAATTAATACCCGCATCGATACATTGATACATGACGACGATAACTAGGGGAGCGCGCGGCACAATATGTGTGATTAGGGCGTCAGTGGCCGACGGCGGTTCCACGGCCGGCCGGGTGACCCGGCACCTGAGTGGGGCGGCCGGGCGGGGGCGGGGCCTTCGTGGCGGGAGGGTCTGAGAACGGCGGCGCCACTGCCATCGCCGCGCTGCTCTCGACGACCCATTACGCGCTAATACAATGCGATTAGTGCGATTGTGTCGGCTCGATTTTCTCACAGAGAGAAAGAGGCCAAATGTCGGGGTTCGCAGGACCTGCAAGCTTATTGTAGCCAGTGATGATGGACAAGTCTATAACAAGCGGATCATGTGGCGATCAGCACGGCGGCAGCCTGGGGCTACGGTGGTGCCATGATATACCGCTCCATCACTGGCTGGTTAGTGACGGAAACGTTTGGATGATTGGTCCCCAGCTTACGCATTTGGCGCGGATATTGCCGGGTTGGGTGGAATGAGTCCGATATTAGCCATCGGGAGTTTTCTGGTTCCCAGACTTACAGCTTAACAGTCGGGGGGAGTAGCAAAGGAACATGTGACTTAATTTGATTCGTCACAAATACACCTGGCCGAATTTTCTGGAAGTAACGAAGTGTTTTCGTTCTAAGTGGCGACCATTAGGGGAGAGTGCCCATTATGCACCCCCTTAAGCTAGAATGGCCGTCCCACCAATAGCAGGAGCTGGTGAATTAAACAGCTGATCAATTTAGATAGTATGATAATTTGCTAGATTCTGTGAGCTTTCTATATACGAGTAAGTGTTTTCAATGCAAGTCAGATAAACGTCTTAGAAAAACGTTGCGGCAACCACCGGAGCATTTGGGTCGCTGTGTTGATGCTATTTAAATTTATGTAGATTTTGTCGCCTTAGAAACAAAGTGTTAATAACAGAGTTTGTATGTTGAAGGCCATCTTTAGTTTTATGGCCTGCTTGTGCCTGTTTGAGTGAAGTCCAGCTCAGAAAATTTCGCGAATGAAATAAATTTTGGAAACGTTCAATGTTAAATCTAAGCAGGTATGTATGCATGTAGGTACATACATATGTGAGGCAAGCCTGTCTAAAATTCACCATAATGTATTTGGTCCGGGCACATTAAGGAAATGACGATTTTCTTGGTGACATGCGATATTATAGCGTGCTACAGGCGCCTACACTTGTGACTGAGGTAAAAATGTATTGCTGGTTAACCATTTTTACGAATAAAGAACTTGAGACCCACTTAATTCGGGTGAAACAATTTACTGGCCCACTGGTGTGCATAATATACACAGCCTGATTTGTAAAAGCAGTCCCTCTCTTTTGATGGCGTCACTCAGGTCGAGGTTTCACCATGGCTCTTTTCCATGGTTTCACTGCAGAATGGTTTGATGGTGTGAATTCTTGAATCTGTGAGAAAAAGAATATAAAAAGCGTTGATACATCCCAACACATTCGAGGTGGTGCATTTAGGAACAACATTTAGGAACCCGGACCTTATGCATGTCAAAGCGTACGCGGGTGAGGACATGTAACTGATCTCAGCTTTAACATGTCCGTATAAATTTTAATTAATAAAACTTAAGAAAATAAGGCATTACAGAAATTTTGAGGGGGCTAGGCACCAGAAGACTCAGAAAGTGATCCTGTTTCCGATTTGCCGAATATTGTCCACCTTTTCGTTCGTAAGGTCTGGCCCATTCAAATAGTCAAAAGTTTCCTTTTCCTAAAAGTAGATAACTATATCTGGCTTTTAGACTGGGAATGGCTCCAATAGAACATTCCAAAAGCAGAGTTTCCGAAGTCACCGTGGAATGGAGCCGCGGAGTGTTACAGCGTTTACCATATTCTATGCCTGGTGCCTTGTGAATAAGAAATACCAGATCGAGGCCCTGGACCCAGGCCATGTAAGGTGAAGTCACGAGACCAAATAAGAAGTCCTCATCTCGAGGGAAGTTTGGTACACCTTGGTACAGTTCTGAACGCGCTATGGCACACTAATGATGCTACTGTTTTATTTTCTAGTATTGGTGACCATTAGCTATGCTGCGTGTACCAATCTCAGGAGAGGGGTAGTGGACAAATTTAGGGACGCACCACTCAATTTGCTGGGGGGTTTTTTCCTGCGTTTAGGAGGCCTCCTTGAAAGGGGAATCCAGCGCCCGAGTTTCAAAGAATGGTTCCTTATCCTGGTGCCTCAATATTCGTTCCAGCATCAGGCAACAGGTTGAACTTGGGCTATTTACAATCAGAAATGATGTTTTCCAGAACAATCAGCTCGCACGAAAAGCCACAAGTCCCACAGCGCACCAGCACCAGGATTTGGACTATAGGATGGTGCCGGCTGGGCTGAGGGAGGGGGCCACGACTGGGCTGATGACAGCCGCTGTCACCCTACCGGACGCCATCAGACCGCCGCCTGACAGCCGATGACAGTGTTCGACAGCCGATGACAGTGGGTGACGTGCGTCGGCTGCGGCTGAGTCAGCGTTGGCTCTGCGCCACCGGCGACACCAGACGCGACGCTGCCGAGCCGGCCTCAGTCTTCCGAGGAGTGGTGTCCTCCTCAATCATCTGCTGCTCCTCAAGTTTAGAGTTCTGGAAAGCCATGACCTCTACGGTTTGCAGCACTCTAAATTGTAAATAAGTCTAGTACCTTGACTGAAATAATCCCTTAGAAATTAATGCCTGACAGACTTTATAATTACAACTTTTTACTTTTATCCTAAAAAATGACCGGCTCTGACTCCCTACCCTCTCTTGAAAAACCGAGAGCTTTTGCACTGAAAAAAGCAACAACTCAAGCGTAGAATTTCAATCTGTCTGCTCCTAAAACTACCCCATTATCAAGAATTTGTTTAGAATTCTTGGTAAATATATTCCGACATCCAGCTTAATATTAGAAGAATAGGTGCAATATTACAGGCATGTGGTAAATTAATCACTATTTCATTTTAGCACAGTGCAGTTCCATTCCTACTGAAAAAGCAAAGGTGTAAATGTAGCACCTCAGAACATTTCTATGGAATTCACAAACTGCCTCAAGAATAGTTCCACTCTCCTGTGGTGAAACAATCCTGCCAATAGGTTAAAACAAGTTCTTGAATGATTTAGCTGCCCTAGATGAATGTATTTATTCTTCTGATTTTCGTTTGGGTGTGTTTCTATGATAGAGGAAGGTATGTTTTTACTACGGTTTACACGTGGGTGGAATCGCGCCATTTCCTTTCTGCTGCAGTTCTGAGCTTGAACTACCCACCGCAGTTCCGCATTCAGAGGATTGATCACGACTCGTACAGGTAGGGGAGAGTGGGGAGAACTGGGACGCAGGGGAAGTGGAACACCCCCATTATTGAATCCACGAGTGAGCCAAAAATATAATTTTCAGCTGATTTCCGCACTATACGTGCCGCTGCACATCACTAGGGCGTCAACTTCCTTTTCCGGTGGGTGCTGGAAGCGAGAGGCGAGTATTCCTTAAAAAGTTAATTTTTACGTTTTCTTGAGTGGATTTTCTGCTAAATATGCAACCGAAAAGTTCTTTATTTTGGTGCAATAAAGTTGGTGTCGCATTCTCCATCGATCTGTTCCAGCTTCGAACAACGAAAGGGGTTTTAATTTTGCTGACATCGCAATTCTGAAAAAATGGCGGGGTGGGGAGAAGTGGGACAAGTTGTCCCACTTCTCCCCTTGCTGTCCAACCTATCCTTGTACTGTGCTTGGATTGATTGTACCTACATATTTGTACTTTGATGGAAATATCATTGTGCCGTATTTTTACCTAGAGCGATCATGGTCATCAACTTGTTTTTTCTTCTCTCGTGGCTTATAAATCGAGGTCAGTATACAGATCATAAGTTCAATATGGCGGACTTATCGATGAAAAATGCGACATTTCACCGATGACAACACCAGGGGCGAATCCAAGTGGGGGGGCTATAAGGCGATCGCTCCCACCTTGGGCTCACCTTAAGCAATGAAAAGAAACGCCCCTCGCCACAGCCACTGCCCCCCGCAAAGGGGCCCGGCTGCTACGGCTGTACCCCAGCCCCGCAAATTGCCTTCAAAATGCCACTCAAATGTAGCGTACACGGGTCCCTTGTAGTCCACTTAGAGCCTCTGAGTGTGCGACTGGACCTCTCAGAATTTACCCCTGACCCACTGCCGAAGCCGAGCCCCCATTCTCAGCAATTGCAGAGCACTCCCCTTGTGTTTTACCCGGGCCCCCTGTGACTGCAGCCGGGCCCCCGCCCCGCCATTGGCGTCGCCCTAGATGTTCGAGTGGGGGGGATGGTGATAAAACACTACCTACATCAGTTAGACCCTGCATATTCAATGCTATTTTCGGCCAAAAGAGCTGGCGTCCTTCTCACTTTCTCTCCAAAAGAGGGGGCCCAGTCCTTCCCCAGGTCCCCAGTGGCAACGCCCTGTGGCTATATATATATATATATATATATATATATATATATATATATATATATATATGTATATATATATAACTTATATATATATATATGTATATATATATATATAAGTTATAGACTGTTGTAATTTTGCAGCTTTGGAAAATTGCTCCTAATCTGGGACTCGAACCCAGGTCTCCGGATTTCCGGCCCGGCATGCTAACCACTACACCACTCAGGAGCCTGAATTTTCCTTTCAAGCTTGCGTATTTATACTTAATTTATCGGCAGTTGTTTTACTGGGGCATTCTCATGCCAGTCAGGTCTCAGTGTACATACCTCCAGTATTGATATATAAGTTATAGACTGTTGTAATTTTGCAGCTTTGGAAAATTGCTCCTAAGCTGGGACTGGAACCCAGGTCCCCGGATTTCCGGCCCGGCATGCTAACCACTACACCACCCAGGAGCCTGAATTTTCCTTTCAAGCTTGCGTATTTATACTTAATTTATCGGCAGTTGTTTTACTGGGGCATTCTCATGCCAGTCAGGTCTCAGTGTACCTCCAGTATTGATATATAAGTTATAGACTGTTGTAATTTTGCAGCTTTGGAAAATTGCCACATTCAGGCTCCTGAGTGGTGTAGTGGTTAGCATGCCGGGCCGGAAATCCGGAGACCTGGGTTCGAGTTCCAGCTTAGGAGCAATTTTCCAAAGCTGCAAAATTACAACAGTCTATAACTTATATATCAATACTGGATGTACACTGAGACCTGACTGGCATGAGAATGCCCCAGTAAAACAACTGCCGATAAATTACATATATATATATATATATATATATATATATATATATATATATATATTCTCTTTGAGGCAATGACAGTTAAATTGTATAGCACTCGCGCCCTTGGATATTTTTCTTTGGAGTAATACAATTGAATTGTCATTGCCTCAAAGAGAACATATTGCCGAACTATTCGAATATATGTATATATATATATATATATATAAAGCCACTTAAGGGCTACAGAGCTTCAAGTGTGGGGCAAGATCCACGGTGGGTGGGGGTAGGGCAGGGTCTGTCATAAAGGGTTTGTGGCCACTAGGATTAGGCTTTTTCGATGATATTACAAGCCAAAGGTGGGGAGCCGGTCTCCTCATCTCCGACAGCAGCGGAGAGGGGTGGCGGGGTTAGCCCTATAGACCCACAGGGTAACTGTATCCGGACCAGGGGCTCCGATTTTGGGGGAAAACCGGCTTCCTGTGGGCTCCAAAACCTGCCAGGAGCCACCAGATCCCATTGCGAGGAAACAAATCTCGTTTCTTAAGGCATAGGTATGAAAACTATATTTCAAGGGGCGCCATCGACCTTTCAGGGGGATTCGTGATCCCCCTCAAAAAGTGTGCTGCGCCTCAAAGAAGTGATCTTCGGTGATGGGTGGTGATTTTCTGGTGTTAATGAATGATACAACAGGAAACGTTGCGAGGAGCAAAACCAGCGAATCCTATGGCATGGCGAAAGATGTAAGTCTAAGCCATGTCTGTGCAAAGACAAACGAAATTATTGTAGTGATTGATAGTCAATTTCAATATGGTTCAAGATTAAAGTGCTAATTAGAGGTACTTAGATGATTGGAAGTGATTATAAGTACAACTCTCCGTTGGAGTGTATGTTCATCAAAGTGTATATTAATCATTGTTATCAGAGTAAACTAATCTTAAGTGCCTAATGAGAATAAACTGGGTTATATTTAATCCTTGTTTCTTTTCAGCAGCAATGGAATATTGAACGCGGGTTCATTCTGCACCTTGCAAAGATTTTTCTACGCCGGAAATTTCACATTTTAATCTATTTTTACTCCCCCAATTCTAGTTTACACTGTTCCGATTTGTCTGATAATCTTTTTACTCCAGTTGTGTAGGAATATTCCCTCAAAACACATGCATTTTTGCATTACACCGGTGTAAAATAGGCTGTGGAATAATGCCGGAAAGAAGAGTGGATTTTGGCACCGTAGAAAGAATCCTGAAAATAGTTTACTTTTTGTTAGTTGATATTTTCACGACCCACGGGTTGGGGTTTTATTATTCCTGTTTCATGTCATTTTGCGGTGATATCGGGTGTAAAATATTCGCTGAAAGAAGAGTGGATTTTGGCACCGTAGATAAAATCCGCTTTCTGGCGTACTTTTTCAGTGTAGATAAAATCCGCTTTCTGGCGTACTTTTTTCAGTGTACGGTGCCAAAATCCACTCTTCTTTCGGCGAATATTTTACACCCGATATCAACGCAAAATGACATGAAACAGAAATAATAAAACCCAAACCCATGGGTCGTGAAAATATCAACTAACAAAAAGTAAACCATTTTCAGGATTGTTTCTACGGTGCCAAAATCCACTCCTCTTTCCGGCATTATTCCACAACCTATTTTACACCAGTGTAATGCAAAAATGCATGTGTTTTGAGGGAATATTCCTACATCACTGGAGTAAAAAGATTATCAGACAAATCGGAACAGTGTAAACTAGAACTGGGGGAGTAAAATATATTAAAATGTGAAATTTCCGGCGTAGAAAAATCTTTGCAAGGTGCAGAATGAGCCCGCGTTCAATATTCCATTGCTGCTGAAAAGAAACAAGGATTAAAAATAACCCAGTTTATTCTCATTAGGCACACTGAAAAAAACAACACCTCAGGCGCAGAATTTCAATTTGTCTGCTCCTAAAATTATCCCATTATCAAGAATTTGTTTAGAATTCTTGGTAAATATATTCCGACATCCAGCTTAATATTAGAAGAAAAGGTGTAATATTATACGCATGTGGTAAATTAATCACTATTTCATTTTAGCACAGTGCAGTTCCATTCCTACTGAAAATGCAAAGGTGTAAATGTATCACCTCAGAGTATTTCTATGGAACTCACAAACTGCCCCAAGAATAGTTTCACTCTCCTGTGGTGAAACAATCCTGCCAATAGATTAAAACAAGTTCTTGAATGATAAAACTACCCTAGATGAAGGTATTTATTCTTCTGATTTTTGTTTGGGTGTGTTTCTATGATGGAGGAAGGTATGTTTTTACTACAGTTTACACGTGGGTGGAATCGCGCCATTTCCTTTCTGCTTTAATTCTGAGCTTGAACTACCCACCGCAGTTCCGCATTCAGAGGATTGATCACGACTCGTACAGGTAGGAGAGAGTGATGAGAACTGGGACGCAGGAGAAGTGGGACACCCCCATTTTTGAATCCACGAGTGAGCCAAAAATATAATTTTCAGCTGATTTCCGCACTATACGTGCCGCTGCACATCACTAGGGCGTCAACTTCCTTTTCCGGTGGGTGCTGGAAGCGAGAGGTGAGTGCTCCTTAAAAGTAAATTTTTACGTTTTCTTGAGTGGATGTTCTGTTAAATATGCAACCGAAAAGTTCTTTATTTTGGTGCAATCAAGTTGGTGTCGCATTCTCCATCGATCTGTCCCAGCTTCGAACAACGAAAGGGGTTTTAATTTTGCTGACATCGCAATTCTGAAAAATGGCGGGTTGGGGAGAACTGTGACAAGTTGTCCCGCTTCTCCCCTTGCTGTCCAGCCTATCCTTGTACTGTACTTGGATTGATTGTACCTACATATTTGTACTTTGATGGAAATATGATTGTATCGTATTTTTACCTAGAGAGATCATGGTCATCAACTTGTTTTTTCTTCTCCCGTGGTCAGGGACGCAGCTAGGGGGGGCACAGGAGGCACGTGCCCCCCCATCGGTGCCGGGGTGCCCTTTTGATTGTCAGGTGGTGTACCCTATTTGGGCCGTGCCGCTCGAATTTTAGTGCCCTACAACATTGACCCTAGATGGAACTAGACTGCATTTAGCGATTTAAATTATTGTTTGACAATTAAGTGCCTTTTTTGGTCAGTTAGGGCATTCTGTCGCCTTTCCAAGCACCCGGGAGGAGTATAGGCACATAATCTGTTTCCAGAAAATGCCTCATCGTCGCCAATAATCGTACGGGCGGAGCTAATCTGGTGCCCCTTGAGCTCATCTGGTGCCCCCTGAGCGCTGGTGTTGGCCCCTGGAGCTGATCATATGCCCCTGAGCTGATCTGATGCCCTCGTAGTCAATTTGGTGCCCCCCCCTGAGAAAATAATTGTGCCTTCTGAACCTATATAATGCTCTCTGAGTTAGTCTGATGCCTCCGAGCTTGCCTGGTGTCCTATTAGCTGTTTTAGTGTCCCTTGGGCTGATCCGGGCCCCTTGAACTTATTTAATGCCTCCCGGAGTTTATCTACTGTCCAGGGGTGCAGCCAGGGGGGCACAGGGGGCACGTGCCCCCTCACTGCCGGGGTGCCCTTTTGATGTCCAGGTGGTGTACCCAATTTGGGCCGTGCCGCTCGAAATTTAGTGCCCTATGCCGTTGAAACGAAATGTAACTGGACCGCATGTAGCGATTTGTTGGACAATTTAATACCTTTTTCGATCAGCTATGGCATTCTGTCGCCTTTTCAAGCACCCGGGAAGAGTATGGGCACCTGGTAGGTGTCCACCTAATGCCTCATCGTCGCCAATAATTGTATGGGTGAAGCTAATCTGGTTCCCCTTGAGCTCATCGCGTGGCCTCTCAGCTGGTCTTGGCCCCTTGAGCTGATTACTTGCCCTCTAAGCTGATCTGGTGCCCCTGAGTAAATCGAGTGCCCCACTGAGCAAATAATGGTGCCTCCTGAACCTATATAATGCCCTCTGAGTAAGTCTAATGCCTCCGAGCTTGCTTGATGCCCTAATAGCTAATATAGTGCCGCTTCAGCTGATTCGGCCCCCAAGCTGATCTCATGCCTCCCCAAGTTGATTCTGTCTCCTAAGTCAATATGGTGACTCTTCAGCTGATTAGGTGCCCCTTCAGCTGATTATTGATGTCTCCTTAGATGGCCTGGTGCCCCCTGAGCTGGTTTGGTGAGCCCTGAGCCCACCTTGTGTCCCCTGAGCTGTTATGTTGCTCCCTGAGCTGATTTAGGCACCTGCCATAGTCTGGGGGCCTGGGAGCTGATCTGGCCCCCGAGCGGATCGATCTGGTGCCACCTGAGCTGCACTAATGCCCCTGAGTCAATATGGTGCCTCCTGAGCCCATCTGATGCCCTCTGAGCTAGTCTGGTGTCCGCTGAGCTAATCTGGTGCTCTTTAAGCTGATCTGGGCCCCCTTACGTGATTTCATGAGCAGCTCTAAAGCCCTGAACTGAGCTGGGCCCACAGAGGCTGATGAGGGCCCCTGAGATGGTATAGGGCTCCTGAGCTGATTAAGAGCCTCCTGACTTGATCTGGTATTCCCGAGCTGGTCGGGGACCACTGATCTGATTGTTTGTCCCCGAAGCTGATCTGGTGCCCTATGGGCATCTGGTGTCCCCTGAGCAGCTCTGGGGCTTTTGAACTGATTGGGCCCCGAGCTGGTGAGGGATCCCTGAGCTGATTTAGTGCCCCTGACTTGAACTTGCCCCCTGCGCTGATCGACCTGGTGCACCCTGAGCAGATATACGGCCTCCTGAACTTACCTAAAGCCCACTGAGTCGATCTGGTGCCTGCTTAGTCATCAGTGTGTCTCCTGAGCCCATCTTATTCCCTCTGAGCTAGTCTGGTGCCCCAAACCACCCCATTCACCTCTTCTTTACTATTAACTGGGACCGATCCTTGAGAATGTGGAACTTAATAAGCGCGTTCAAAAGGTATCTCCCAAATTATTCCGGCAGCAAAAATTCTGTTCTTCCAAAGACACTATGCCACTCCTCGTCCCACGGCGATTGTGGGAGGCAAGAAACTTTATCCGCGTTCAGCCAGGGCTCACTCGTTACGACAAAACCAATGGGCATAACAAATAAATTTTCGACTCCAATATGCCTTAACTTGCACATGGTAACAGATATCACGTGCTCCGCTGATTTCTCTGATGTTAAGTACTTGCATGAGTTGACTGATTTGCCCGTAAATATATCCAAAACAGTCGTGTTTCGGCTACTTCCATGGCATTTTGATGATTTTTTTCTTTTTTCGGTTTTAATAGAGTTTTCCTTCTCCGTCAATGATTTATTTGTTATATATATATATATATATATATATATATATATATATATATATATATATAAGGCCACTTAAGGGCTACAGAGCTTCAAGTGTGGGGCAAGATCCACGGTGGGTGGGGGTAGGGCAGGGTCTGTCATAAAGGGTTTATGGCCACGAGGATTAGGCTTTTTCGATGATATTACAAGCCAAAGGTGGGGAGCCGTTCTCCTCATCTCCGACAGCAGCGGAGAGGGGTGGCGGGGTTAGCCCTATAGACCCACAGGGTAACTGTATCCGGACCAGGGGCTCCGATTTTGGGGGAAAACCGGCTTCCTGTGGGCTCCAAAACCTGCCAGGAGCCACCAGATCCCATTGCGAGGAAACAAATCTCGTTTCTTAAGGCACAAATATGAAAACTACATTTCAAGGGGTGCCATCGACCTTTCAGGGGGATTCGTGATCCCCCTCAAAAAGTGTGCTGCGCCTCAAAGAAGTGATCTTCGGTGATGGGTGGTGACTGTCTGGTGTTAATGAATATACAACAGGAAACGTTGCGAGGAGCAAAACCAGCGAATCCTATGGCATGGCGAAAGTTGTAAGCCTAAGCCATGTCTGTGCAAAGACAAACGAAATTATTGTAGTGATTGATAGTCAATTTCAATATGGTTCAAGATTAAAGTGCTAATTAGAGGAACTAAGATGATTGGAAGTGATTATAAGTACAACTCTCCGTTGGAGTGTATGTTCATCAAAGTGTATATTAATCATTGTTTTCAGAGTAAACTAATCTTAAGTGCCTAATGAGAATAAACTGGGTTATTTTTAATCCTTGTTTCTTTTCAGCAGCAATGGAATATTGAACGCGGGTTCATTCTGCACCTTGCAAAGATTTTTCTACGCCGGAAATTTCACATTTTAATCTATTTTTACTCCCCCAATTCTAGTTTAAACTGTTCCGATTTGTCTGAGAATCTTTTTACTCCAGTGGTGTAGGAATATTCCCTCAAAACACATGCATTTTTGCATTACACCGGTGTAAAATAGGTTGTGGAATAATGCCGGAAAGAGGAGTGGATTTTGGCACCGTAGAAAGAATCCTGAAAATGGTGTACTTTTTGTTAGTTGATATTTTCACGACCCACGGGTTGGGGTTTTATTATTCCTGTTTCATGTCATTTTGCGTTGATATTGGGTGTAAAATATTCGCAGAAAGAAGAGTGGATTTTGGCACCGTAGATAAAATCCGCTTTCTGGCGTACTTTTTTCAGTGCACTTGAGATTAGTTTACTCTGATAACAATGATTAATATACACTTTGATGAACATACACTCCAACGGAGAGTTTAAATCACTTGTACGTATAATCACTTCCAATCATCTAAGTACCTCTAATTAGCACTTTAATCTTGAACCATATTAAAATTGACTATCAATCACTACAATAATTTCGTTTGTCTTTGCACAGACATGGCTTAGGCTTACAACTTTCGCCATGCCATAGGATTCGCTGGTTTTGCTCCTCGGAACGTTTCCTGTTGTATCATTCATTAACACCATACAATCACCACCCATCACCGAAGATCACTTCTTTGAGGCGCAGCACACTTTTTTGAGGAGGATCACGAATCCCCCTGAAAGGTCGATTGCGCCCCTTGAAATGTAGTTTTCATACATTTGCCTTGAGAAACGAGATTTGTTTCCTCACAATGGGATCTGGTGGCTCCTGGCAGGTTTTGGAGCCCACAGGAAGCCGGTTTTCCCCCAAAATCGGAGCCCCTGGTCCGGATACAGTTACCCTGTGGGTCTATAGGGCTAACCCCGTCACCCCTCTCCGCTGCTGTCGAAGATGAGGAGACCGGCTCCCCACCTTTGGCTTGTAATATCATCGAAAAAGCCTAATCCTAGTGGCCACAAACCCTTTATGACAGACCCTGCCCCACTTGAAGCTCTGTAGCCCTTAAGTGGCTTTATATATATATATATATATATATATATATATATATATATATTCGAATAGTTCGGCGATATGTTCTCTTTGAGGCAATGACAGTTAAATTGTATTACTCCAATGAAAAATATCCAAGGGCGCGAGTGCTATACAATTTAACTGTCACTGCCTCAAAGAGAATATATATATATAGCCACAGGGCGTTGCCACTGGGGACCTGGGGAAGGACTGGGCCCCCTCTTTTGGAGAGAAAGTGAGAAGGACGCCAGCTCTTTTGGCCGAAAATAGCATTGAATATGCAGGGTCTTACTAATGTAGGTAGTGTTTTATCACCATCCCCCCACTCGAACATCTAGGGCGACGCCAATGGCGGGGCGGGGGCCCGGCTGCAGTCACAGGGGGCCCGGGTAAAACACAGGGGGAATGCTCTGCAATTGCTGAGAATAGGGGCTCGGCTTCGGCAGTGGGTCAGGGGTAAATTCTGAGAGGTCCAGTCGCACACTTAGAGGCTCTAAGTGGACTACAAGGGACCCGTGTACGCTACATTTGAGTGGCATTTTGAAGACAATTTGCGGGGCTGGGGTACAGCCGTAGCCGCCGGGCCCCTTTGTGGGGGGGGGGCAGTGGCTGTGGCGAGGGGCGTTTCTTTTCATTGCTTAAGGTGAGCCCAAGGCGAGGGCGATCGCCTTATCGCCCCCCCTCACTTGGATTCGTACCTGGTGCTGGCATTGGTGAAATGTCGTATTTTTTAGCGATAAGTCCGCCATATTGAACTTATGATCTGTATACTGACCTCGATTTATAAACAACGGGCAGGGGTGCAGCCAGAGCTTTGGTATGGGGGGCACACCAACTTTGAAGGGCACCCCGGGAAAAAGGGCACTTTTTAACGTTACCTAAAAACTTACTATATCTTTGTTTATATCATTTTTTGGGCATCTTTGGCTCAATAAAAATGCAAATAAATCATTGACGGAGAAGGAAAACTCTATTAAAACCGAAAAAAAAGAAAAAATCATCAAAGTGCTATGGAAGTAGCCGAAACACGACTGTTTTGGATATATTTAAGGGCGAATCAGTCAACTCATGCAAATACTTAACATCAGAGAAATCAGCGGAGCACGTGATATCTGTTACCATGTGCAAGTTAAGGCAAATTGGAGTCGAAAATTTATTTGTTATGCCCATTGAGTGAGCCCTGTGAGTGAGCCCTGGCTGAACGCAGATAAAGTTTCTTGCCTCCCACAATCGCCGTGGGACGAGGAGTGGCATAGTGTCTTTGGAAGAACAGAATTTTTGCTGCCGGAATAATTTGGGAGATACCTTTTGAACGCGCTTATTAAGTTCCACATTATCAAGGATCGGTCCCAGTTAAGAGTAAAGAAGAGGTGAATGGGGTGGTTTGGATGGGGATGGTGGGACAGGGCTGAAAATTGTGACAACTAGTTCTTCATTTAAATTAATTAATAGAAATCCTGGTTTAGGGGACTGTCCTCTGAACTGAGGGGCACATGCCTTCTTATCATCCCTTCCCAGAATCCACCAGTATAATAAGCAATTTATATAACCAGGGGTGCCTAGGCATCACAAGCCGTTTTAGAGATTCCTCATTCCTCGTTAGCTCCGTTTTACAAGGGGAGTTTCCATCGTGTTCTTATTCCCCATCTATCCCAGGGACTAGACTAGCTCATTGGCCCCATAGATGAGGTCATCAGACTTGCTCAATGGGCCACAGATAGGCTCATAGGGCTTTAAACCAGTTCAAGAAGCCCCAGAACAGTTTAAGGCACCAGATCACCTCAGGGGGCCTCAAGCCAACATTAGGGGCTCTCACAAGCTCAGCGCCCAGACCAGCTCAGGGTACCCTCAGAACCCAGATCCGCTCTTGGGCCCCAGATAAGCTCTTGGGGCCCCAGATCAGTTCAGGGGCCTCAAGTCAGATCAGGGGGCAAGATCAAGTCAGGGGCACCAAATCAGCTCAGTGATCCCTAACCAGCTAGGGGCCCAATCAGTTCAGGAGCCCCAGAGCTGCTCAGGGGACACCAGATCGCCCCATAGGGCACCAGATCAGCTTCGGGGACAAATAATCAGATCAGTGGTCCCCGACCAGCTCGGGGCCCAGATCAGCTCGGGAATACCAGATCAAGTCAGGAGGCACTTAATGAGCTCAGGAACCCCATACCATCTCAGGGGCCCTCACCAGCCCCTGTGGGCCCAGCTCAGCTCAGGGCCTGGGAGCTGCTCAGGAAATCACGTAATCAACCCAGGAGGCCCGGGTCAGCTTACAGGGCACCGCATTAGCCATGGAGCACCAGACTAGCTCAGAGGGAATCAGATGGGCTCAGGAGACACAATGATGACTCAGGAGGCACCAGATCGACTCAGGGGGTATTAGTTACGTTCAGGGGGCAGTATATCTGCTCAAGGTGCACCAGATCGATCAGCTCAGGAAGCAAGTTCAAGTCAGGGGCACTAAATCAGCTCAGGGATCCCTCACCAGCTCGGGGCCCAATCAGTTCAAAAGCCCCAGAGCTGTTCATCAGGGGACACCAGATGCCCATAGGGCACCAGATCAGCTTCGGGTACAAAGAATCAGATCAGTGGTCCCCGGCCAGCTCGGGAATACCAGATCAAGTCAAGAGGCACTTAATCAGCTCAGGATCCCCATACCATCTCAGGGGCCCTCATCAGCCTCTGTGGGCCCAGCTCAGCTCAGGACTTTAGAGCTGCTCATGAAATCACGTAAGGAGGCCCAGGTCAGCTGAAAGGGCACCAGATTAGCTCAGGGGGCACCAGACTAGCTCAGAGGGCATCAGAAGGACTCAGGAGGCACCAGATCGAATCAGGGGCATTAGTGCAGCTCAGGTGGCATCAGATCGATCCGCTCGGGGGCCCAGATCAGCTCCCAGCTCAAAGGCTATGGCAGGGGCCTAAATCAGCTCAGGGAGCAACATAACAGCTGAGGTAACACAAGATGGGCTCAGGGCCCACCAAACCAGCTCAGAGGGCACCAGACCATCTACGGAGACATTAATAATCAGCTGAGGGAGCACCTAGTCAGCTGAAGAGGCACCATATTGACTTAGGATACAGTAGATCAACTTGGGGAGGCATGAGATCAGCTCGGGGGCACGAATCAGCTCCAGGGGCACTATATTAGCTATTAGGGCATCAAGCAAGCTCGGAGGCATTAGACTAACTCAGAAGGCATTATATAGGTTCAGGAGGCATAATTATTTGCTCAGTGGGGCACTCGATTTACTCAGTGGCACCAGATCAGCTTAGAGGGCAAGTAATCAGCTCAAGGGGCCAAGACCAGCTGAGAGGCCACGAGATGAGCTCAAGGGGAACCAGATTACCTTCACCCGTACAATTATTGGCGACGATGAGGCATTAGGTGGACACCTACCAGGTGCCCATACTCTTCCCGGGTGCTTGGAAAGGCGACAGAATGCCATAGCTGACCGAAAAAGGTATTAAATTGTCCAACAAATCGCTACATGCGGTCCAGTTACATTTCGTTTCAACGGCGTAGGGCACTAAATTTTGAGCGGCACGGCCCAAATTGGGTACACCACCTGGACATCAAAAGGGCACCCCGGCAGTGATGGGGGCACGTGCCCCCTGTGCCCCCCTGGCTGCACCTCTGGACAGTAGATAAACTCCGGGAGGTATTAAATAAGTTCAGGGGGCCCGGATTAGCCCAAGGGACACTAAAACAGCTAATAGGACACCAGGCAAGCTCAGAGGCATCAGACTAACTCAGAGAGCATTATATAGATTCAGAAGGCACAATTATTTTCTCAGGGGGGCACCAAATTGACTACGAGGGCATCAGATCAGCTCAGGGGGCATATGATCAGCTCCAGGGGCCAACACCAGCGCTCAGGGGGCACCAGATGAGCTCAAGGGGCACCAGATTAGCTCCGCCCATACGATTATTGGCGACGATGAGGCATTTTCTGGAAACAGATTATGTGCTTATACTCCTCCCGGGTGCTTGGAAAGGCGACAGAATGCCCTATCTGACCAAAAAGGCACTTAATTGTCAAACAATAGTTTAAATCGCTAAATGCAGTCTAGTTTCAATTAGGCTCAACGGCGTAGGGCACTAAAATTCAAGCGGCACGGCCAAAATAGGGTACACCACCTGACAATCAAAAGGGCACCCCGGCACCGATGGGGGGGCACGTGCCCCCTGTGCCCCCCCTGGCTGCGCCCCTGACCACGGGAGAAGAAAAAACAAGTTGATGACCATGATCTCTCTAGCTAAAAATACGATACAATCATATTTCCATCAAAGTACAAATATGTAGGTACAATCAATCCAAGTACAGTACAAGGATAGGCTGGACAGCAAGGGGGAGAAGCGGGACAACTTGTCCCAGTTCTCCCCAACCCGCCATTTTTCAGAATTGCGATGTCAGCAAAATTAAAACCCCTTTCGTTGTTCGAAGCTGGGACAGATCGATAGAGAATGCGACACCAACTTGATTGCACCAAAATAAAAGAACTTTTCGGTTGCATATTTAACAGAACATCCACTCAAGAAAACGTAAAAATTTACTTTTAAGGAGCACTCACCTCTCGCTTCCAGCACCCACCGGAAAAGGAAGTTGACGCCCTAGTGATGTGCAGCGGCACGTATAGTGCGGAAATCAGCTGAAAATTATATTTTTGGCTCACTCGTGGATTCAATAATGGGGGTGTCCCACTTCTCCTGCGTCCCAGTTCTCATCACTCTCTCCTACCTGTACGAGTCGTGATCAATCCTCTGAATGCGGAACTGCGGTGGGTAGTTCAAGCTCAGAATTGAAGCAGAAAGGAAATTGCGCGATTCCACCCACGTGTAAACTGTAGTAAAAACATACCTTCCTTCATCATAGCAACACACCCAAACAAAAATCAGAAGAATAAATACCTTCATCTACACTGTAAAAAAGATTAGCACCCTAGTGGTGCTAATCAGGTGTCAAATTTCAGCACCACAGGGATGCTGGTTTTAAGCACCCTTAGGAAAAGGGTGCTTATTTTAAGCAGGGTGCTTAAAGCTAGCACCCAAATTTAAGGCTTTCTTAGCACCCAATTAGCACCCTAGATGCTTGAAGTAAGCACCCATAGGGTGCTTATAATTTAGCACCCTAAAGCTCCTTCTATCCAGGTGGCAAATTTCAGCACCACAGGGGTGCTTATTTTAAGCACCCTTAGGAAAAGCTGCTTATTTTAAGCAGGGTGCTTAAAGCTAGCACCCAATAATACGGCTTTGTTAGCACCTAACTAGCACCTTAGGTGCTTGAACTTAGCACCTGAATAGCCTTTAGGTGCTTGAACCTAGCACCTTATTAGCTCTTAGATGCTTGAACAAAGCACCCATAGGGTGCGCACCATTTAGCACCCTAAGGCTGCTTCTGTCCAGATGTCAAACTTCAGCACCATGACGCTGCTAGATCCAAGCAGCCCCTGGGTACATTTACCCACCACCTTGCGTATTAACCGGAAAATACCACTTTTTGATGGAAATTTGTATTGGAAACAAGGACCGAAGCAGTACACACAGACACAACGGCGCGAAGTGTCTTTCGCCACATTGTCACTTCACTGCTACATTTATATCGCGCACTTTTAACGGCTTCAATCAACACTGTTTTGACACTCATTTTAATATCTCACTTATACGAAGTGGCTGACGGGCAGCCTGGGCGTAACGCGCGCACCGCCACCGGCAGAGACAGGTTATACGGGTTATACAGCACACAGGCATATAGGAACCGGGGGCTCAGGGGGTCCCTGCCCCCCCCCACGTTTCTGAGGGGGAAATGAAACTTGCGTTTCAGACGAAATTCAGGAAAAATAAGACGTTTGTACTTGTACTTGTTTGCTGTTTGAACTTGTTTGCTTGTTCCTTGTACTTGATGTTTGTATACTTGTTCATACTTATCAATTTCGAAAACTTGCATATTGACAGACATGGTCTGGTCTGAAATATACTTAGGCATTAATTTAAAACCGCCCCCTTGAAATCGTTGGGTAACTTGATCAAATACCAAATAGCATTTCGAAGCGTGAGCGTCTCATAATGGGCACCTTCCCCCTCGAACTCGGCTCCTATGCAGGATAGCGAAAAGAACACGAAAGCTGGTGGATAGCTCATACAAATTCATGAAGAAACTACATAGGCCAATTTTTGGCTCATGTCAACATTGAGGTCATGACAGGTCAAAGAAAGCTGCATGTTAGGGTAATGTTTTTTTGGGCTCTAGCCTCTGACAGTTGAGTTAGAATAATTTTTCATACACCATTCGCCTACCTTCATGACGGCAAATTGAATGATATATGATTATGCTAGGTCAAAAAACAAAAATAACCCAACCTCAGGTCATGTCAAGGTCACTAGGTCACTTCCTTACCTATGGTGGGGAAGGGAGTTTAAACACCCCCTGAGGGGGAGGGGCAAATGCATTTTTGTCCCCCTGGATCCGCCACTGGCCAAATTGGGAAACAACGGAACAGAAAACATGAAAAAACGTGTAAAAAGCATGCATATAGGCTTGATAAAAAATCGCAGAAAGTCGGTTGTTTTGAATGGGCCAGATGAATTTTTGCACTCCTCTTGGATACGCCACTGCGCCTATCCGGATTGGTATTTGACCATAGAAACCGTATGTTTGAATTCCTTAAATAATCTACGTAAAAATGAGAGCTGTAACATGATACCCAACAAAAATTTGTTTTAAAATTTTGTTCGCCGCTTATAATACGACACAAAAATTGAAGTAAAGTTATTTGGTCACAAAACTACCATATTTCGGGGTAGAAGCACGAAAATAAAGAGCCGCGAACATGACAGCGGAGGCAGGAGCGACTCCGGGATTTTCTCAAGGAGAGGGCGAATTCAAGACTCAGGGGAAGGTGCCCGCGACTGAGGGGGCCCACAAAAAACGTTAAGTATGATGGAATTAAGCTTTTTGAACTGGTGCCAAATGCCCAGCCCGTGGGGGCATTTTACAGGTGATCACCACACCTTCATGCTCGCACGCGCTATATAGTCATTGGCGGACGCGGGGGGGGGGCATTCCGGCCTTGCCCCCAAAGCGCTGGAGGGGCCAAACTATTTTTGGCCCTCCCAAAGGCCGGAGAATTTAAAAAGTGTGTTTACACTGGGTCTGTCGAGCAAAAAATCATCGTCCCCTCTCCCTAGGAGAGCGACCATTTTTGGGAGGTAGCTTATACTAGGTCTGTCGAGCACCCAAATTGCAACGTCCCACCCCCCACCCCCTAGGAGGGAGGTAGACATGGGTTCCCCCTCCCAAACCTGAGGTGCGCTATGTCACTTCGTCTTCTCGTATACTCTTTCAAGAACAACCGTTTCTGTCTCCTCAGTCTGAGAGTCTCCCTTGTCATATAAAAGTTGTGCTTTAAAAAAACTCGGGTCTGCGTCCGCCCCTGTATCATAGGCGGATCCAGGATTGCCGATCGGAGGGGGCACCTTCCCGGGGGGGCGCCACCCGGACCAGGGGGCGCCACTTATGACCGGCAAAACCTATCAGGTGGGCGCCAAATCCTATCGGTGGGCGCCGACTTTCGTATCCTGGAGGGGGGTGGGAAGCGACATTTCAGGGGGCGCCATCGACCTCTCAGGGGGCGCCGAGGGTCGATCGGGGGGGGGCACGTGCCCCCTTGCCCCCCTGGATCCGCCTATGCCCTGTATATAGTCAGTATATTCTTATATAGATGGGACTGTTAACTCATAGCACCCTTGCGGAGGGGGGCGACATCAGTGGCAGGAGGCGTTTCTTTTCAGTGCTTAATGTCCGGTATCTTGCTTGATGTTGGCGGAGGCAGGGGTAGCCAAGGGGAAGGGGTGGCCGGGACAGCAGCCCCCCCTGAGGGCCCCCTGAGGACACGGGCCGCGCAAAGCGCGGCTCGCCGCACTATGCTCTGTGGCCAAATTTGAAATTTGCATATCATACAGGGCCCTCTGAAGCCCTCTTCAGCACTCTATTTTGTAACAAGCAGGGCCATTTTACCCATCAGGGCTCTTTTGGCGCTGTTGCAGGGCCCTTTTCGGTGCGCTACCCATCCCCCTTTGAGCGAAATCCTGGCTACGCTCTTGAGCGGAGGCATCTCAATTTCAGCCCTCCTCCAAGAGCAAGTGCCGGTCCGTGGTGTGACGTCATGCGACTATCTATTCAGGGTGAATCAAGGGTCTATCACAACTTTTCTGAATTGAAAAATAAATTGAGAGCAAATTTCTTATTTCTGCATTTGGAACACAATTGGATTATGTGCAATCTTTTGCATTTGCAAGCAGGCATCAGAAAATTGGAATATTCTCAGTAGTAACAATGGTAGAAAAATCCCCGTACGCCTGTGTGGCGTCACTTGGGCATGAAGGAATTCCTTTCGAACGTAGGTATCTTCTCTCAATTTGAAATGCTCGGAACAGGGCATATTTGTAAATATAAGAAGGGGGGCACCACAGACAGGATACGCGAAAAAGCGGGGGCGATAAGTTATGGAAATTTTGCCAAAGGGTGACAGGTGGTGGGGAACCGTGGTTGATTGTGATGGTGGGGCAGATCTAAAATGGGCGAGGTTGTGGTGCCTGGACAAATTTTCTTTACGATGGTTTCAGTATTCGTGCTGTAGTACCAAAGTGCCAAATCCTTATCAATTGTCCCAAACCTAGGTGGATGGAACACAAAGCCCACCACATAATGAACTTCCATTTAATGTCATAACAGTAAGAAGGATGCGAAACACAATAGTTATTTTCAGGATTTTCTTCTCTGCATCTGATTATCCAAGTTTTCTTGTTTGCTTAGGTAGGTACCTAGGTAGTATGCCACTTTCAACGAGATCTTCTTTGTGTAAGTATCCCATAACTCTGGTGGAATTGGTGCAAACTTTGAATAAAATGAAATTGATCACTGCTATGAGCAGGGCGGTGTAATTAAGTCATCTTAGATACACACAGAGCCTGCTTAAGACAGTAAAGGGACCAGTAAATCAAATAAACATTTTACACTTTCTGGTACGGGCAAGTGCATCTTTCCAAGTTCAGGGCAAGTTTTCGGAAGCTGGTGGCTGGCCGGTCTTGTCTGGTGGTCATATATAGCTGGCGCGTCTTGTCTGGTCTGTCGCCTTACTTGTCTTGCCTTGGCCTGACTGGCCCAATATTGATATGGATACAAAAATGGGCAGGAGCAGCCCTAAACATATAAATCTACACTGAGAGTGTTGCCAACAAGATCACATGGTATGCTATTTTTATGTTCTGCAAATGCTCTTGATGTAAATCCAGAATTGTTAGTCCAATGGATTTTGTTCATTGTTTTTCAGTGAATGTCTTATGTTACTGGTAATAAGGAGAATGGCTGCAATTTTAGCAAACTGTATATATATATATGCATATTTTTAAGATGCTGGACATACCAGCTAGACAGTGTCCCTAAACTGATTTTATGCCGGAGTGCTGAGCGTATAATCCATCTTTGAAAATAGAGCGGGTACATGGAAAATTCTTAGCTCAGTGATTGTTTACTTTGGAATGGTTTTTGATTGAATGCCCATCACTTCTGTGGGCTCTTGCATATTCATAGTTTAATTTGCTTTTTCTGTTTGAAACTGCTCATACATTTCGTAGTTAAATCAAGCCAAGGGCCTCCTTTGTCGAGGAGTTGAGTCAATTTTTGTGGTTACAACAGATGTATATGTTTTGTTTTATGCATTATGTTGCCTCGCCTTTGTATTAAGAGAAGCTTAATTGGGTATGTTTAAAAATATTTTTTGTAAGTTTCACGTTAGTACCAGACTTTAGAAATCTGCATGCACTGGGTTAGGCATGCAATATGGGCTGTCTTCTTTTTGTATTGTGCAGGATGTAGAGGAGTCAGGGTATGATATATCCCCAGTATTTAAGATGCACATGGCAGGAAATTAAATGGAAAGAAATTATCCAAACTTGTCTTAGCCCCTAGCTCTAACAATGTGACAACACTCAACTATTTGTCAACAAAAAGACATGCGACTGTTTTGGGCAGCTACATATGATGAAAAATAGAATGGTTTCAATTTGAGCTATACTCTGAGGAGAATATACAAACATTACAAAGAAAAATGCTGTGAATCATATTTGCCAGGCCTTCCCTTTTCCAGTCCTAACTCCAGTCCTTCTTTGATGTTTGTCTGTTGTCTTCAGTCTTGACCATTCAGGCCAGTCTAGTACTTGCCAACTGATTTTATATTTCACCTTAACACTTGTGTTTAATGTCCACCAGGTGTGGTGTAGTGAAATGCAACCCTCCCATGATTTCGTTCATAGCTGTATATGTGCCAAGCAATTGTACCTGACTTCAGAATAGTCTGCTTTCCTTTGCAACTTTTCACTGGACCTGCACAGCACAAAAGACAGGCTAAAGAGCATTTAAGTATTCACTTAATAAAGCACCTACCTCCACCCTGTGTGCAGTCCTCCAATGTGCAACACATGGAAAGGTAAGATGGCCGACTTTTCTTGCCTAAGCACCCTAGGCTTGTTTCACTCTGTGGCTGCTTATTTTAAGCAGGGTGGCTTATTGTCAGCATGGGGTGCTTGTTTCTAGCCGCCCGTTTCCCGCCAAATTCCAAGCTGCTAGACACAAGCACCCCAGTTAGACGAAGAATGCTTGAAGTTGTGTCAAGGTGCTAAAACTTGGCAAGGCAGATTTTTCGTTTTTTAGCTTCTTGATGCTAAAACCAAGCACCGCCTCCAACTAAGCACCGTCTCTAATCAACCTGCTAAAACCAAGCAGGATAAGAGAGATTAGGGGCTTCAAGCACCCATTTAGCATGGTGATTAGCATCTAAAATGCTAATCTTTTTTACAGTGTAGGGTAGTTTAATCATTCAAGAACTTGTTTTAATCTATTGGCAGGATTGTTTCACCACAGGAGAGTGAAACTATTCTTGGGGCAGTTTGTGAGTTCCATAGAAATACTCTGAGGTGATACATTTACACCTTTGCATTTTCAGTAAGAATGGAACTGCACTGTGCTAAAATGAAATAGTGATTAATTTACCACATGCGTGTAATATTACACATTTTCTTCTAATATTAAGCTGGATGCCGGAATATATTTACCAAGAATTCTAAACAAATTCTTGATAATGGGGGTAATTTTAGGAGCAGACAAATTGAAATTCTACGCTTGAGGTGTTGTTTTTTCAGTGTACACTGAAAAAAACAACATCTCAAGCGTAGAATTTCAATTTGTCTGCTCCTAAAATTACCCCATTATCAAGAATTTGTTTAGAATTCTTGGTAAATATATTCCGACATCCAGCTTAATATTAAAAGAAAAGGTGTAATATTACACGCATGTGGTAAATTAATCACTATTTCATTTTAGCACAGTGCAGTTCCATTCTTACTGAAAATGCAAAGGTGTAAATGTATCACCTCAGAGTATTTCTATGGAACTCACAAACTGCCCCAAGAATAGTTTCACTCTCCTGTGGTGAAACAATCCTGCCAATAGATTAAAACAAGTTCTTGAATGATTAAACTACCCTAGATGAAGGTATTTATTCTTCTGATTTTTGTTTGAGTGTGTTTCTATGATGGAGGAAGGTATGTTTTTACTACAGTTTACACGTGGGTGGAATCGCGCCATTTTCTTTCTGCTTCAATTCTGAGCTTGAACTACCCACCGCAGTTCCGCATTCAGAGGATTGATCACGACTCGTACAGGTAGGAGAGAGTGATGAGAACTGGGACGCAGGAGAAGTGGGACACCCCCATTTTTGAATCCACGAGTGAGCCAAAAATATAATTTTCAGCTGATTTCCGCACTATACGTGCCGCTGCACATCACTAGGGCGTCAACTTCCTTTTCCGGTGGGTGCTGGAAGCGAGAGGTGAGTGCTCCTTAAAAGTTAATCTTTACGTTTTCTTGAGTGGATGTTCTGTTAACCCTTGCCCCGGTGGCGGGTACGAGCCACCTTCGCCCTGGTGGGGGGCTAAAAAAGACCCCCCAACGATCTCAAAAACTAAGAGAGCTAGAAAAAAGCACAAAACGGCAATCGAAAGCTCTTCGAAAATGATATCGAAAATACTTCGGTCATTTTTCTTGTCAGGTCAATATCAAGGTCACCAGAGGTCAAAATAGGTCAAAATCGCTAATATGAGGTGTACTAAGAAAACCTCCTATATCTCAGAAACTATGATAGCTAGAAACATTTTTTCTAACACCATTCGAAAGCTCTTGAGATGTGCTTTCATTACAATGGCATTCATTTTCGTGTCAGGTCAAAGCCTAGGGAGCTACAGGTCACTAAATATTGGGCATATTCTTGGGAATGTCCATAGCCACCCATGCATAAGGGCGTTTACTTTTTCGCTAATAGCCTCCAAACCAAACAAGATACAGCCATAGTTTATGCACCATTGCAATCCTCTCGTCAATACGAATCGAATGATATATGATATTGCTATGCCAGGTCAAATTTAAGAATTTGACCAGACCCAGGTCAACAGTCTGACCCAAATTGACCTGGTATAGTCATGATGTATATCATTTGACTTCCAGTGACTATACAAACACTTATGTGACAAAATAAAAGCTCTATCTTAGTTTATTCAAAATTTATAGAGAAAAACACCAAAAAATGTTTATTTGACCTAAGGTGACCTTTTAAAGGTCACAAGTCAAAAATTTTGGTATCAGCTTCAGAAATGGGCTAAGAGCAAGTCGCAACCGATGTTTGAAGTTGATTCCATCCATACTTACTGAGAAAAGCTCATTTCGTGGTTTTCCCCATGCATTGTCAATGGGGAGGTCATGCTCTGCACATGACCTTAGGTCACCAATATCAAAAATCCCGGAACAAATGTTGTAGCTCCTGGTGGGCCCAAGATGTGGTATGAGTTTCAACTTGATCGATTAACCCTTCTTTTAGTTATGCCGTCCTAATTATTTTTTGAGGTGAGGTCACTTCACCTGACCTGGTGACCTGACCTGATATGACCTTGAACCAAAATTTTCAGGAAAGATGTAAAAATGATGAAGGAACAGCTAGACCAAGTTTGGCGGCGCTGCGCGCCGCCGTTTTTTGGTCACTTCGGAAAAACCCGAGGGGGGTCTAAAAAGACCCCCCACCCGGGCGAAGGTTAAATATGCAACCGAAAAGTTCTTTATTTTGGTGCAATAAAGTTGGTGTCGCATTCTCCATCGATCTGTCCCAGCTTCGAACAACGAAAGGGGTTTTAATTTTGCTGACATCGCAATTCTGAAAAATGGCGGGTTGGGGAGAACTGGGACAAGTTGTCCCGCTTCTCCCCTTGCTGTCCAGCCTATCTTTGTACTGTACTTGGATTGATTGTAGCTACATATTTGTACTTTGATGGAAATATGATTGTATCGTATTTTTAGCTAGAGAGATCATGGTCATCAACTTGTTTTTTCTTCTCCCGTGGTCAGGGGCGCAGCCAGGGGGGGCACAGGGGCACGTGCCCCCCATCGGTGCCGGGGGTGCCCTTTTGATTGTCAGGTGGTGTACCCTATTTGGGCCGTGCCGCTCGAATTTTAGTGCCCTACGCCGTTGAGCCTAGATGGAACTAGACTGCATTTAGCGTTTTAAACTATTGTTGACAATTAAGTGCCTTTTTTGGTCAGTTAGGGCATTCTGTCGCCTTTCCAAGCACCCGGGAGGAGTATAGGCACATAATCTGTTTCCAGAAAATGCCTCATCGTCGCCAATAATCCTACGGGCGGAGCTAATCTGGTGCCCCTTGACCTCACCTTGTGCCCCCTGAGCGCTGGTGTTGGCCCCTGGAGCTGATCATATGCCCCCTGAGCTGATCTGATGCCCTCGTAGTCAATTTGGTGCCCCCTCCCTGAGAAAATAATTGTGCCTTCTGAACCTATATAATGCTCTCTGAGTTAGTCTGATGCCTCCGAGCTTGCCTGGTGTCCTATTAGCTGTTTTAGTGTCCCTTGGGCTGATCTGGGCCCCCTGAACTTATTTAATGCCTCCCGGAGTTTACTGTCCAGGGGCGCAGCCAGGGGGCACAGGGGGCATGTGCCCCCATCGGTGCCGGGTGCCCTTTTGATTGCCAGGTGGTGTACCCCGTTTGGGCCATGCCGCTCGAAATTTAGTGCCCTAGGCCGTTGAACCTAGATGGAACTGGAGTACATTTAGCGATTTAAACTATTGTTTGACAATTAAGTGCCTCTTTTGGTCAGCTAGGGAATTCTGTCGCCTTTCCAAGCACCCGGGAAGAGTATGGGCACATAATCCGTTTCCAGAAAATGCCTCATCGTCGCCAATAATCGTACGAGCGGAGCTCATTTGGTGCCCCCTGGAGCTAACCATGTGCCCTCTGAGCTGATCTGGTGCCCTTGTAGTCAATGTGGTGCCCCCCTGAGAAAATAATTGAGCCTTCTGAACCTATATAATACTCTTTGAGTTAGTCTGATGCCTCCGAGCTTGCCTGGTGCCCTATTAGCTGTTTTAGTGCCCCTTGAGCTGATTGGGGCCCCCTGAGCTTATTTAATGCCTCCCGGAGTTTATCTACTGTCCTGGGGTGCAGCCAGGGGGGCACAGGGGGCACGTGCCCCTATCACTGCCGGGGTGCCCTTTTGATGTCCAGGTGGTGCACCCAATTTGGGCCGTGCCACTCGAAATTTAGTGCCCTACGCCGTTGAAACGAAATGTAACTGGACCGCATGTAGCGATTTGTTGGACAATTTAATACCTTTTTCGGTCAGCTATGGCATTCTGTCGCCTTTCCAAGCACCCGGGGAGAGTATGGGCACCTGGTAGGTGTCCACCTAATGCCTCATCGTCGCCAATAATTGTACGGGTGAAGCTAATCTGGTTCCCCTTGAGCTCATCTCGTGGCCTCTCAGCTGGTCTTGGCCCCTTGAGCTGATTACTTGCCCTCTAAGCTGATCTGGTGCCTCTGAGTAAATTGAGTGCCCCACTGAGCAAATAATTGTGCCTCCTGAACCTATATAATGCCCTCTGAGTTAGTCTAATGCCTCCGAGCTTGCTTGATGCCCTAATAGCTAATATAGTGCCCCTGGAGCTGATTCGTGCCCCCGAGCTGATCTCATGCCTCCCCAAGTTGATCTACTGTATCCTAAGTCAATATGGTTCCTCTTCAGCTGGCTAGGTGCTCCCTCAGCTGATTATTAATGTCTCCTTAGATGGTCTGGTGCCCTCTGAGCTGGTTTGGTGGGCCCTGAGCCCATCTTGTGTTCCCTGAGCTGTTATGTTGCTCCCTGAGCTGATTTAGGCCCCTGCCATAGCGTGGGGGCTGGGAGCTGATCTGGGCCCCCGAGCGGATCGATCTGATGCCACCTGAGCTGCACTAATGCCCCTGATTCGATCTGGTGCCTATTGAGTCTATCTGATGCTCTCTGAGCTAGTCTGGTGCCCCCTGAGCTAATCTGGTGCCCTTTTAGCTGACCTGGCCTCCTTACGTGATTTCATGAGCAGCTCTAAAGTGCCTCCTGACTTGATCTGGTGTTCCCGAGCTGATCTGGGGCCCGAGCTGGTCGGGGACCACTGATCTGATTCTTTGTACCCGAAGCTGATCTGGTGCCCTATGGGGCGATCTGGTGTCCCCTGAGCAGCTCTGGGGCTCCTGAACTGATTGGGCCCCTAGCTGGTTAGGGATCACTGAGCTGATTTGGTGCCCCTGACTTGATCTTGCCCCCTGATCTGACTTGAGGCCCCTGAACTGATCTGGGGCCCCAAGAGCTTATCTGGGGCCCAAGAGCGGATCAGGGTTCTGAGGGTACCCTGAGCTGGTCTGGGCGCTGAGCTTGTGAGAGCCCCTAATGTTGGCTTGAGGCCCCCTGAGGTGATCTGGCGCCTTAAACTGTTCTGGGGCTTCTTGAACTGGTTTAAAGCCCTATGAGCCTATCTGTGGCCCATTGAGCTAGTCTGATGACCTCATCTATGGGGTCAATGAGCTAGTCTAGTCCCTGGGATAGATGGGGAATAAGAACACGATGGGAACTCCCCTTGTAAAACGGAGCTAACGAGGAATGAGGAATCTCTTAAACGGCTTGTGATGCCTAGGCACCCCTGGTTATATAAATTACTTATTATACTGGTGGATTCTGGGAAGTGATGATAAAAAGGAATGTGCCCCTCAGTTCAGAGGACAGTCCCCTAAACCAGGATTTCTATTAATTAATTTAAATGAAGAACTAGTTTTCGCAATTTTCAGCCCTGTCCCACCATCCCCATCCAAACCACCCCATTCACCTCTTCTTTACTCTTAACTGGGACCGATCCTTGAGAATGTGGAACTTAATAAGCGCGTTCAAAAGGTATCTCCCAAATTATTCCGGCAGCAAAAATTCTGTTCTTCCAAAGACACTATGCCACTCCTCGTCCCACGGCGATTGTGGGAGGCAAGAAACTTTATCCGCGTTCAGCCAGGGCTCACTCGTTACGACAAAACCAATGGGCATAACAAATAAATTTTCGACTCCAATATGCCTTAACTTGCACATGGTAACAGATCGTGCTCCGCTGATTTCTCTGATGTTAAGTACTTGCATGAGTTGACTGATTTGCCCTTAAATATATCCAAAACAGTCGTGTTTCGGCTACTTCCATGGCATTTTGATGATTTTTTCTTTTTTCGGTTTTGATAGAGTTTTCCTTCTCCGTCAATGATTTATTTGCATTTTTATTGAGCCAAAGATGCCCAAAAAATGATATAAACAAAGATATAGTAAGTTTTTAGGTTACGTTAAAAAGTGCCCTTTTTCCCGGGGTGCCCTTCAAAGTTGGTGTGCCCCCTATACCAAAGCTCTGGCTGCGCCCCTGCCCGTTGTTTATAAATCGAGGTCAGTATACAGATCATAAGTTCAATATGGCGGACTTATCGATGAAAAATACGACATTTGACCAATGCCAGCACCAGGTACGAATCCAAGTGAGGGGGTGGGGCGATAAGGCGATCGCCCTCGCCTTGGGCTCACCTTAAGCAATGAGAAGAAACGCCCCTCGCCACAGCCACTACCCCCCCGCAAAGGGGCCCGGCGGCTACGGCTCTACCCCAGCCCCGCAGATTGCCTTCAAAATGCCACTCAAATGTAGCGTACCCGGGTCCCTTGTAGTCCACTTATAGCCTCTGAGTGTGCGACTGGACCTCTCAGAATTTACCCCTGACCCACTGCCGAAGCCGAGCCCCTATTCTCAGCAATTGCAGAGCATTCCCCCTGTGTTTTACCCGGGCCCCCTGTGACTGCAGCCGGGCCCCCCGCCCCGCCATTGGCGTCGCCCTAGATGTTCGAGTGGGGGGATGGTGATAAAACACTACCTACATCAGTTAGACCCTGCATATTCAATGCTATTTTCGGCCAAAAGAGCTGGCGTCCTTCTCACTTTCTCTCCAAAAGAGGGGGCCCAGTCCTTCCCCAGGTCTCCAGTGGCAACGCCCTGTGGCTATATATATATATATATATATATATATATATATATATATATATATATATATATATATATATATATATATGTTACGGCCCGTATGGAAAATCGGCCCGTTTGCATACGGGCCGGCCCATTTGTAAACGGGCCAAATAGCCGGCCCGTATGCAAACGGGCCAGCAAATTGGCCCGTTTGCAAATGGGCCGGTCCGTATGCAAACGGGCCAGCGATGTGGCCCGTTTGCAAAAAGTCTGGCCCGTTTGGGTTTTCTAGTATCCTGGCCCGTTTGCAAACCGGCCGGCCTGTTTACAAACTGGCCAGCCCGTTTGCAAACCGGCCGGTCCGTTTACAAATCAGCCGGCTCGTTTAAAACGGATTTGAGTAAAATGAATTCGCACGCAGCAGCGTTCTTGGAATGGGTTTACTGATCAAATTTCATGAAAATTAGCTCCAAATCGCATCATGCCTAATTTTTCCACTTCTGGACCGAAGCGCATTGGATAAATCCCGCCCACTCCACTTCCTGAGCATAATAGTGACCCGACCTGCCGCCGGAAGACCAAGCGTTGTACGCCTTCTTTTATCTGTGAAGTGCAGGGGTGATTGGACCGCCTCGTCGCCTTGAGACTTGCTGAATCTCTGGTAAATGTTATGCATGGTTGTGTACCTACGTTTAAGAATATTGCGTCATCCCTGGATTGAACCCTAAATATAGCATTAGAAATTTACTATCTTCGATTTCAGGTTATGCTCTATTTCTGGTTTGGGGAGAGGTCCATATTAAAATATTCATTTTTGAGTCATGGATTTAAGAATTTGATAAATATCCTGTGCCACCCCATCTGCATTTACAATCATACCTGGCCAGGATAATTAGATTAGAGGCAATGCCAACGCCTCTCATCATAGAAGGTTTAGCTAAGGCTGCCATCTTTTCTAGGTAAAGGAAATTAAGTAGCTGAAACAAAGTTCCAAATTAATTTTCCATTTTATGCTGCAGTCTATCTTCCTCTGCTTTACTGAATCCAAATTGGCTGCTTCGGGGCCTTTCTAGGCAAATTATCCCAAGTAACATTACCTCCACCTTTTGCTGAGTGCCGGAACAGCTTAGCTTCGAAACTGGATGAGCATTTGAATCCAGGTCATTATCGAATTAGTTGTATTCAATACATATTTATTGGATTTTGGATTCGGATGATAGTCACTGGCCTAGTCTCTATGGCCAAAATGTGATCCGGATCGCATGCAGATGGAGTACGCGCGTTTTTTCACATCACTATGGCAGAGTCTGTGCTAAAGTGTTGGGAAAATAGCGCTTCATGAACTCGACGACTCCAAGATGTATCTGGATCTGCGGTTTGATCAGATCGCATTTGGACCATGAAAACTAAGTTGTATGGAAACTGATTGGGTCTGGTCTATTAAAGAAAGTCCGTATTTTTTAGTTTAATGCATCTAATTTTTCCATTTTCATGAATCTTTTTATTTCCCATGAATTTTTAAACTGGGCGATTAAATTAAGTTAATATTAATATCTGAACATGGCAAGCATTGTGACTGCACTGCATTCCATTTACATGCGTGCAGAAATGCTTGCAATGCTTGAATAGATTGCTGCTTGTAGAGCTTTAGCATTTAAGGATGACTGGTACCTACGTATTCAGTTATCAAAGTAAATATGTATCCGGAAATAACTTAGTGCTCCTTGTTTGCCAAAAACAGTTTTAACAATGCTAAGAATCTGGCTTAGTCACAGGCAAATACCACCTCTGGTGAACACCGGCATTATCTAGCCTCTGATCAGATTGGTTTTCGATTGTTGAATACTATGGAAAATATGCCCCGAAAAGTGAATGCGGTCATATCATTTCCAATGTGCGTGTTGTCCTAAACCTCGTCTTGTGCCCACTCTCTTGCTTCATTAAGTTACCAATAATGATTATAATCAGGAACTATGTCGCAAGAGGAGTTCTTTGCTTATTTTTGTTGCTGCGAAAGATGAGAAAGCAACGAACACGCAGTCGGTGCCGAAGGTCACTTATGATGAGATCGTCAAAGACTTAGCGGACATTAAGGCTCATGGAAAGTTGTACTTAGCGAGACACTACCCGCGCTTCAAAAAGTATGATTTAATTACAATTGCAGGCGTGCAAAAGTTGATCAACAAAAACACATGACGAGAAGTCATCCACAATGAGGAAGTCTTTGATGTTATTCATGAGCTGCACCTTTCACTGGGGCATCCTGGCAGTAGCAAGACGTTTAAAGGGAATGTGGCACCCTGGTCGAATCTTGGAATTTAGTGCAATTAGGGGTACTTCTAGCCAAAGTTCATGAAAGCGTCCATGATTTCCCTGAAAACATGTACAATAAGCTCGATATTTTTATTTTTAAAGTGCTCCTCTATAGAAAGTAATAAGTCTCTGCCTGTGGATGATGTCATGATCTGACAACTACTACCATATTCAATAGGCTTCAAGGACATCGATTGGCTGATACTCACCATGACGTCAGCATATGTCGTCACACCAACAGCTGACAGTTGTGGCCTGCTACATGGGGTACATGTGGGGTTTATTTCAGGTAGGTTGTTAGCTTTTCTCTACGGAAGCTTTGAGTTTCAAGACAAACGATATATTGAGTGCCGGGTTTTCCAGCATGCTTTACAACTTGGCTATCTCAGTTAAAACTACGTTATTTGTACTTTACTGCGTTAAAGGGAAAGTGGTGCCACTTTCCCTTTAACGCAGTAAAGTACAAATACGCCAACATTAGCCGTGCAACTGTCGGGCTGTACCTAGAATCCTGCAAAAACTGCGAGACGAAGAAGACACGGCTACAGAATACGTTGCACTCAACCATTACCGATGACATGGCCAGACATGCTCAAGTCGACCTCAGCGACTGGCACAGTGAGAGGAAGGATGGATATTCCTATATACTAAATTGTCAGAATCACCTCACCAAATTCGTAGTGTTGCGTCCACTCCGAACAAAGTCAGAAGAACAGGTGGCGTACAACCTAGTTGACATTTTCTGTATCTTTGGAGCCAACCCCCAACATTCTGCAAGTAAGTTTTATCAGAAATGGTGTTGCAATCTGCGGGGAGCTGGTTCAAAATTTGTATTAAATGCACTGTTGCTTAACACGCGCATTGACGGGGGTCTGAGCCACCTTCGCATTGACGGGGGGCGGGTACCCGCCCCCCTAAGATCTCGAGAACCACGGTAGGTAGCGAAAAACAGTAAACGGCGTTGGGCTGCCCATCCACTTCTCCATCGAAAACATTTGAACCATTTTTTTGTCAGGTCACATTTAAGGTCACGAGAGGTCATAACATGCCCGTCATAGGGATAACATGTAAAATTCAGTTTTTCGGGCATTACATCTGAACAAGTAAAGATAGAGCAAAACGACTTAAACTATATGAATCCTCTTAGCAAGCCGAATTGAATGATATATAATTTGACCTTGCTAGGTGAAATCAAGGATTTGACCTGACCTGAGGTCAGGTCAGGGTCAAATTATATAAAATGCATATCATTAGAACCGCAAAGCCCAGGCGAGTCTAATGCAGCTAAAATAAATGCTCTATCACCATCCGTTACAGAGTTATTCCGTAAAAACCATTTTTCCCATGTATTTCCAATGGAGAGGTCATGCATCGTACCTGACCTTAGGTCATCGATATCAAAAATACCGGAACATATGTTAGAGAACTCGGTAGGGCCATTATGTGACATGAGTTTCAATCGGATAAGTTCACCCTGCTCCGACTTATGCTATCTTAAACTTTTTTTAGGTCGGGTCACTTGACCTGTACTGGTGACCTGACCTGAGATGACCTAACCTTAAAATTTTCACAGAAGTTGTAAAAATGATGAGGAAAAAGGTATACCAAGTACGGCGGCGCTACGCGCCGCCGTTTTTCTGCTGTCTCCGAAAAACCCGAGGGGGCGGGTACCCGCCCCCGTCAATGCGCGTGTTAAATCCACTGTTCTGCTGATCTCGTTGCCCTGATGTGGGCTGCAATATGAGAAACTATATGCCAAAGCCGTGAACAAAGACAAAAACGCCTATGTTTTTATAAATTATCTTGAATTTGACTGCAAACATATTTAACAAGTATCTAGAATGACTAGTAACTTAATCAAAGTACATACTTACCTAGTATGAAAATTAATATTTCACTAAAACAGGGATCGCTAATGATCGCTTATGCCCAGACTTATGCTTATGCTTAGGTGGTTTCAGAAGGATATATATCTATCAGTAAATATTTAACGGTACCATGACAGCTATTGATAGATATAGGGCAGTTTCATGACAAAAACTATGACCCAAAAACTTTCAGATCATTGGTGGCGTGTTTCTCTTATTCAAATTATTATTGACATGGTTGACATGTCACTCACTTACACCTCGCGATTCACAATTTTTCTCCTAACCGACATACCATCAACTAAGTTGACTTGTCATTACCTGCTACCCACATCTTTATCAGCTTTGGCCCGTTTGCAAAAAGTCCGGCCGGTTTGCAAACGGGCCGGACGTTATGCAAACGGACCGGCCCATTTGCAAACGGGCCAATTTGCTGGCCCGTTTGCATACGGGCCAGCTATTTGGCCCGTTTACAAATGGGCCGGCCCGTTTGCAAACGGGCCCGGTTTTCCATACGGGCCGTAACATATATATTCTCTTTGAGGCAATGACAGTTAAATTGTATAGCACTCGCGCCCTTGGATATTTTTCTTTGGAGTAATACAATTTAACTGTCATTGCCTCAAAGAGAACATATTGCCGAACTATTCGAATATATATATATATATATATATATATATATATATATATATATATATATATATATATATATATATATATTAAACGCGACAGCATACTTAGCTTTTGTTAGTTTCTTCTGAGTCTTTTCTATTTTTCTTATGACACCTTTGGTATGCTCTGTCAATTCATAGATTAATTCTCCAATGGTCATTTACTTTGTATATATTATTTCGTGCTACGTTTCAACAAATAATTACTTTTGTTATCATCAGGCTTAATATATACCTATGTTCGATCAACAAAGACACACAGTGGATACGAAAATTGAATAAAACACTTTTGAGAATGACAAGTTGTGGCTTTGAGCAGTGGTTGAGAAAAATAAAGCTGAGGATTAAAACATGTTTAAAACATCTTTGATCTTTCACTTTCGGAAAACACACTAGATTAGCTGACGTGATTTTCAGTCAGCTAGTCTGTATGAGGGCCAATAATTGTGCTAGGAACTATCTAGGAGGGTTATGATGCCATCATACTCGGTCTGCACACAGATGGTCGGTCGTAGTTGGTGGATGTAGACAGCCTCCAGTATTTTTAGGCGTTGTCTGTTGCGTTCTCGCGCCAGGATCGTGGTGTTGTCGTCCAAGTCCTTTCTTGTGATGTTCAGTCCGTGCTCTTTTTTGGTGTGGTCAGCTGGACCGCCGTTGTTCAGGTGCATTGTCAGTCTTCTTGTGAGGTGTGTCGTAGTGTGGCCTACATAGCAATGGTTTGGCAGGAGCTTGCAATCTCCGTGGGGGCATTTGTATTTGTATACCACATTTGTCTCCTTCTTGATGTTTCGTTTCTCCTCGTTGTTTTTCATTATGAGGCTTGAACTCTTGGTCGTTTTGTAGTAGATGATGGTTTTGATTTCATGTCCAGGCTTGGGTTTTACATTCTTCGCTATGATGTTTTTCAGGATGGTCTCATCTTTTTTATAGCTTTCACTCATTTGGTTTTTATAGAACAACTTGTGTGTTACTCTTTCTTCGGTGTTTTGCTGAAGGTTCGGCTTGGTGTTTGGATCCGATTTGTCGGTAAATATCTTTCAAGGCATTTGTTTATCTCCAGGTCGATTTCGGTGCATGTATAACTGTTGTTGACAAGCATTTGTTTTACATGTTCCAGTTCTTTGTGGATGAGGTCCCATGAACTGCATGTCCTTAGGGCTCTTCTGATATATGTTGAGATTACCCCCTTTTTGCATCTTTCTGGACAAATGCTTCGTGCGTCCATGCACTTTTCAGCATCTGTTGGCTTTCGGTAGACTTTGGTGACGTAGTTGTGGTCGGCTACTTCGATGTCGATGTCCAGGAAATGTAGGTTTCTGTTGTTTTCGGTTTCGTGGGTAAAGTTCAGCACTGAGTTTTTCTTTAGATGTTGTTTTAGGTCAATGAGGTCTGATTCTTTTTCCACATGTACGTATATATCGTCTACGTATCTCTTGTATACGCTTGGTTTCCTAGTTGCTTCTGTTAATGTCTTGTCCTCTATGTGTCCCATGTAGGCATTGGCGTACAGCACACCTAATGGGGACCCCATAGCAACACCATCGATTTGTTGGTATAGCTGGCCATCGATTTCGTGTACCACCACCACCACCTCGCCCCACCAAAGGCGCTGCCGAGGAGGATTCTCAAGAGCTTACTTCAAATTTGCACAACAGAATGCCCATTCCGGTGCCCAACTGGCCAGCTATACCAACAAATCGATGGTGTTGCTATGGGGTCCCCATTAGGTGTGCTGTACGCCAATGCCTACATGGGACACATAGAGGACAAGACATTAACAGAAGCAACTAGGAAACCAAGCGTATACAAGAGATACGTAGACGATATATACGTACATGTGGAAAAAGAATCAGACCTCATTGACCTAAAACAACATCTGAAGAAAAACTCAGTGCTGAACTTTACCCACGAAACCGAAAACAACAGAAACCTACATTTCCTGGACATCGACATCGAAGTAGCCGACCACAACTACGTCACCAAAGTCTACCGAAAGCCAACAGATGCTGAAAAGTGCATGGACGCACGAAGCATTTGTCCAGAAAGATACAAAAAGGGGGTAATCTCAACATATATCAGAAGAGCCCTAAGGACATGCAGTTCATGGGACCTCATCCACAAAGAACTGGAACATGTAAAACAAATGCTTGTCAACAACAGTTATACATGCACCGAAATCGACCTGGAGATAAACAAATGCCTTGAAAGATATTTACCGACAAATCGGATCCAAACACCAAGCCGAACCTTCAGCAAAACACCGAAGAAAGAGTAACACACAAGTTGTTCTATAAAAACCAAATGAGTGAAAGCTATAAAAAAGATGAGACCATCCTGAAAAACATCATAGCGAAGAATGTAAAACCCAAGCCTGGACATGAAATCAAAACCATCATCTACTACAAAACGACCAAGAGTTCAAGCCTCATAATGAAAAACAACGAGGAGAAACGAAACATCAAGAAGGAGACAAATGTGGTATACAAATACAAATGCCCCCACGGAGATTGCAAGCTCCTGCCAAACCATTGCTATGTAGGCCACACTACGCCACACCTCACAAGAAGACTGACAATGCACCTGAACAACGGCGGTCCAGCTGACCACACCAAAAAAGAGCACGGACTGAACATCACAAGAAAGGACTTGGACGACAACACCACGATCCTGGCGCGAGAACGCAACAGACAACGCCTAAAAATACTGGAGGCTGTCTACATCCACCAACTACGACCGACCATCTGTGTGCAGACCGAGTATGATGGCATCATAACCCTCCTAGATAGTTCCTAGCACAATTATTGGCCCTCATACAAGACTAGCTGACTGAAAATCACGTCAGCTAATCTAGTGTGTTTTCCGAAAGTGAAAGACCAAAGATGTTTTAAACATGTTTTAATCCTCAGCTTTATTTTTCTCAACCACTGCTCAAAGCCACAACTTGTCATTCTCAAAAGTGTTTTATTCAATTTTCGTATCCACTGTGTGTCTTTGTTGATCGAACATAGGTATATATTAAGCCTGATGATAACAAAAGTAATTATTTGTTGAAACGTAGCACGAAATAATATATACAAAGTAAATGACCATTGGAGAATTAATCTATGAATTGACAGAGCATACCAAAGGTGTCATAAGAAAAATAGAAAAGACTCAGAAGAAACTAACAAAAGCTAAGCATGCTGTCGCGTTTAATAGCACATGCATCCGAGAGAATATTCTGCCAACATATTCAGATATATATATATATAAAGCCACTTAAGGGCTACAGAGCTTCAAGTGTGGGGCAAGATCCACGGTGAGTGGGGGTAGGGCAGGGTCTGTCATAAAGGGTTTATGGCCACTAGGATTAGGCTTTTTCGATGATATTACAAGCCAAAGGTGGGGAGCCGGTCTCCTCATCTCCGACAGCAGCGGAGAGGGGTGGCGGGGTTAGCCCTATAGACCCACAGGGTAACTGCATCCGGACCAGGGTCTCCGATTTTGGGGGAAAACCGGCTTCCTGTGGGCTCTAAAACCTGCCAGGAGCCACCAGATCCCATTGCGAGGATACAAATCTCGTTTCTTAAGGCAAAGGCATGAAAACTACATTTCAAGGGGCGCCATTGACCTTTCAGGGGGATTCGTGATCCCCCTCAAAAAGTGTGCTGCGCCTCAAAGAAGTGATCTCCGGTGATGGGTGGTGATTGTCTGGTGTTAATGAATGATACAACCAGGGTAATAGAGGACGGGTACACCAAAGTCTAGTAGTGCAAGCCGCTAGATAAGCAGATAAAAAATGAAAAAAATATCGCTGTATTGCCACAATTTTCTCTTCAAAATTAATAAATGGGTCGAACATGATGATACAGCAGCTAAAAGCTAAAAAAACAAAATTAAATGTAGTTTTGTCTCCATAATTTAGGAGAAAGTGGTAGATTCTTCCAAATTTCTTCCAAACTAAGACTAAATATGGGCGCTCCACAATAGCGGCAAACTCTGCGCTTTTTGTTCATTCAGTTTTCAATAGAAATTGACAACAATTAGGTATCGGGCGCATTTTGTTTGTTGCAAAGCTATTTATTAGACAGTTTGGTTTGCAGCAGATGTGAATTAAGTTACGAAAACTTACCGAGATTGATTGCAGTCAGTTTGAACCCTCTCTCCTTTATCTTTTTTAAGGAAAAGGTATTTTTGTTCTCAAGAGTCAAGATACTGACTGCGTGTTGGGCCATATTTGTGTGTCAAAAAGGAACTCACCAAATAGAGTGAGTTCTTGCAGCTTGTTAAAACAAGTGATTCGAGTCCAATTTGTGGAGAAGCCTTCCTTCCTTCCTGAGTTCTTGGTCAAAAGTTCAATCTAGGCAGGTAAGTTTGTATTCTGACTCCACACTGAATGATTTTGGTTACCTAACAACTCTGATTGCCTGGTTTGCTTTAGTTTGAAGACTAGCAACAGCTATATTGCTCTCTGTAAACCAAAATAGAGATGAAGTGAGATGAAATCAGTTAAACCTGTGCAAGGTTTCAGTAGTGTTAATGTTTTTGTTGAGCGGCTGCAGCATCAACTGTAGTCTACGCTGGAACACATTCCTTGTTTTTGGTGTGTTCTCCTAGATGTGGACTCTGATATCAAGGCAGCATTGGGTAATCCAAAAATTCTTTCTGAAGTGGAAAAGAAAATTGTATTTTTCTGGTCCTGTTGCAGCTGTGATCCAAAAACTTATTAAGTGTGATTTCTTGAGACGCTAACTTGTGAAAACTTCCATATGTAATGCGTCTTGGGTACCAGCAGTGAGCTATTTCCAGCTGTCAAGATTGCTTAACTTCTAAGAGTGACTTTGCAGGTTATTGAGTTGCAGTACTTGTTTTTTTATAGGTTTAAGAAATAGTTCCAGTTTCCATTCATAGTCGAGCGTGGCCATACATAGTTTTCGGATGCAATCAATATGGTTAGAGCTTTTGGCAATGGTAACCATTTTCAATCCAATTCTTGTAAATCCACATCCAACAAGATCTGGCAGGATTTGGCATTGTGATGGTAAAGATTTCCCTTACAGTGCAGAGATAAAGGAGAGTTGACTGGAGAGGGTATAACTTTCTTTTTTATTAGACAAAACTAAACAAAACAAAATTGTATTAACACTTCAGAAAAAATCATTAACAAAATTCATCAACAGAACAGTTAACCCTTAAACAAAACTTTAAACATATGTGAAGGGAGAGTGAGAGAAAACTTGAATGGTGTACCAGAAATGTTGACAAATTCAAGATTGAAGTGTTCTATTGGTTACAGATCCTTTTGTATCCAGCCAGAGTGCCATCGAAACCGTAATTGCTGTATCCTGATTCTCAGGTCTATCTGAATCGCCTCTAGCCCATGGAAACTGAGCCTTTAAGTTACAAATTAGTTAAGAAATAGATGAGAAAAAAACAGTTAGGTAGAACTAGGTACTAAATTTGATATGTTTATAATGAGCTGCAAAAGTTGGCAGAATAGCATGACTCCTGACAGAAAATTTGAATATTTTGTCTGTGGGTACTGAACCAGAACTGATATCCCACTTGGACATAGTGAGATTCAATCTAAGTGCAATTCCCCAAGCTGATTAGTCTTGCCAAGTTGGGATTGTGTGTGTGCACATTTTTAGCTGCATTGCAAGAGAGATGCATGTAGTTTTGTCTAGATGCATATAGTTGCATGCAGGTGTAGTTCACCTGAAGATTTTCTTGGACCGAAACATTGAGTTTTACCCTTTCCTGATTTTTTTAGCTAATTGTTATCCTTATCCGCACTCTGCTTAGCCTTTTTGTTTCCTTCATTGTAGCTTTGGTCTAGACATGGAGTTTTAGTTCACACACACACACACACACACACACAGTTTTAGTCTATGCACAGACCATGCCACGTCTCATCTGTGCTTTTGCACCGATTTTCTGTGGCAAAAGTACAGCACTGTCTGCACAGCACTGTCGTGGTAAAAGCACTGTCCCTTCGCGTTCATTTTTTTGCTCATTCTAGCAGTGTCTCTGCAGTGTACTGGGTGGGTTTTAGCTTTTGATCCTGGTCTGGGGTTTTTCTTTTTCCTTTTAGAATTTCAAGTACTGACTACACTGCACACTTTTTAATGAGTTGTTTTCATTTTTAGTCACTGCATGCAAACAAGTTTGCGCCATTGAAATGTATTGGGCAAGCTAAACTACGCAAAAGGAGAAAACGAAAAACGTCCTTAAAAACGAAAAAATGTCCTCATGAAACGATAAAATGTAGTTGAAAAGCAAGAAAGTGAAAAACTATTTAGTTTGGTATTTGAGCCGTATTTCGTTGGTCACTTTATGATTATTGTTTACGAGTGTGAGGAAGTTATTATAGTCCTTACTGGAGCAATTGGCGGCGTTGTGGGGTGGTTAATCAAATATTGAAGATATTTGGATAATTATTGTGTGTGCTAGGAAGACCGCATTGTGACATTTGGCAATACACTTGCGTGGAATCAGTGGTGGATCCAGGACTTCATTTTGAGGTGGGGGGGGGGCTAGTGGACTCGACCACCACCCACCAACGCCTCAGATCAGTCTCCGCCTATGCACTCTCTGTATATGCCAGTCTAGCTAATAAAACCAATCTTGGAATGACGGAATGATGTAATGCGTTACAGACGAACACATATAGCCTCTCCAGCTGAAGTGCCCTACAACTCAAATTATCATCAGTCTCCGCCTATGCATTAGCTATAGGCACTTAAACATGGAAGGGGGCTTGAGGCCTTAGCCCTCTGCCTCGTATCCACCACTGCACGGAAGCTATCTATGAGTGATCAGTAGATATTGCATTCAGATGGTATCTTTTGAATGCGGATGTTTGCAGTGTGAAAAAATCGCCTGAACTTTTGCATTCTGGTTGACGTAGGCGGATCCAGGGAGGGTTGGTCCAGGGCCCCAGGTGGATGCAGGGAGTTTGTCCAATGTCCTTCAGATTTTTGTCAAGTATATTTCTAATTTGATGATTGGATGTTGGTTTAAGACTAAGTTTGCTTCCTTTTCTTGTCGAGTTTCTTGCCGCTTCGTGAAAAAGCGAAGTTATCGCCAAACTACATAGAACAATTCCCGTGTCATCTTTATGAAAAACGTATTGAAAGCTTTATTTGAGGCATCTAAAAAATCATGTTTTCCCCGCAAACGTGGAAATCCAAAAAAGTACCGTCGTGTAAAAATTGCAGATTATCACTATCTACGCAGTTTTACGCAGACACGGTAAATTGAGGACAGGTATTGGTCCTAAAATTTCCAGAGTTCATCCGTGCGTTTATTATATTTAAGAAAGTAGTTCGGTCAGAGATGCCTTTTTCATCCATTGGTATTTGACCAGAGACAATTTCAGAAATTCCCCCTTTCCCTGGTGACGTTTTACATAGGCAGATCTAGGATTGCCGATCGGGGGGGCACCTTCCCGAGGGGGGGCGCCATCCGGTCCGGGGTCGCCATTTTTGACGGGCAAAACCTATCAGATGGGCGCAAAATCTTATCGGTGGGTGCCGATTTTCGCATCCTGGCGGAGAGGGGAAGGGGTGGGAAGCGACATTTCATGGGGGCGCCGTGATCATTTCAGGGGGTGCTGAGGGTCGATCATGGGGGAGAAAACGTGCCCTCCTTGCCCGCCCCTTGGATCCGCCTATGACGTTTTATTATCATTGTTATATTAGTCGGTGTTGTTTGAAACGGTTCCGCTAACAGCCAAAATATTGTCCAGGCGCCCCAAATGATACAAAAAATCAGCAGGGGCGGGTCAGAAAGGGTCAGAAATAACCAAAAACGAAACAGGGAACCATGCTGCCTCCTCTATTGGCGGTTGGTGTGTCATTAAGCCGGACAATTATTATTATTATTATTATTAGATGACTACTGACATTCCTTGCTTTGCCCCGTTGGTATTCCATATTGTCCGCTTCTCCCAATTTGGCAAGTGGGTAACAAAGTGGCAGCTCTATCTTTGGTCATGTAGTGAAACATCTGAATGCTCACGAAGAGTTCTAAGCACTCCCTTGATTGAGTAAGAAAAAACAACCATATCACTCGCAGTGTTCCACCCCAGTGGTTAAAAGCCGAAGCCGAGTTTGGGATTCGAACTCACCATCGTCTGATTTCTAGACCATCGCTCTAACCGCTGCGCTACGCGACCGCCGGCGTACGGGGTGTACGCCGGGAAATTTGCGGCTTACATTTGCATGGTTCTCGGAAATCGATTTTTTTAGGCATTTATGTACATCTGACATAAAAATACCAAACGGAAAGTGGAAAGGGCAGGGGACAGGCCTTCCAATGACGACGTTATTTTTCTTCCAATAGTCATAGGCTGTGGCTAGCACGTGGTTGAAAATGAGCAATTTAACACGTATGCCCTATGGAGCAGTCGCATTTGTACGCCGTAACAGTATATTGCTGCCAACTAACTTTGGAGGGGGCTGGATACAACAGGAAACGTTGCGAGGAGCAAAACCAGCGAATCCTATGGCATGGCGAAAGTTGTAAGCCTAAGCCATGTCTGTGCAAAGACAAATGAAATTATTGTAGTGATTGATAGTCAATTTCAATATGGTTCAAGATTAAAGTGCTAATTAGAGGTACTTAGATGATTGGAAGTGATTATAAGTACAAGTGATTTAAACTCTCCGTTGGAGTGTATGTTCATCAAAGTGTATATTAATCATTGTTTTCAGAGTAAACTAATCTTAAGTGCCTAATGAGAATAAACTGGGTTATTTTTAATCCTTGTTTCTTTTCAGCAGCAATGGAATATTGAACGCGGGTTCATTCTGCACCTTGCAAAGATTTTTCTACGCCGGAAATTTCACATTTTAATATATTTTACTCCCCCAATTCTAGTTTACACTGTTCCGAATTGTCTGATAATCTTTTTACTCCAGTGGTGTAGGAATATTCCCTCAAAACACATGCATTTTTGCATTACACCGGTGTAAAATATGTTGTGGAATAATGCCGGAAAGAGGAGTGGATTTTGGCACCGTAGAAAGAATCCTGAAAATGGTGTACTTTTTGTTAGTTGATATTTTCACGACCCACGGGTTGGGGTTTTATTATTCCTGTTTCATGCCATTTTGCGTTGATATCGGGTGTAAAATATTCGCCGAAAGAAGAGTGGATTTTGGCACCGTAGATAAAATCCGCTTTCTGGCGTACTTTTTTCAGTGTAGTTTACACTGTTCCGGTTTGTCTGATAATCTTTTTACTCCAGTGGTGTAGGAATATTTCCTCAAAACACATGCATTTTTGCATTACACCGGTGTAAAATAGGTTGTGGAATAATGCCCGAAAGAGGAGTGGATTTTGGCACCGTAGAAAGAATCCTAAAAATGGTGTACTTTTTGTTGGTTGATATTTTCACGACCCATGGGTTGGGGTTTTATTATTCCTGTTTCATGTCATTTTGCGTTGATATCGGGTGTAAAATATTCGCCGAAAGAAGAGTGGATTTTGGCACCGTAGATAAAATCCGATTTCTGGCGTACTTTTTTCAGTGTACAGTGCCTGGTGTTCGGTCGAAATTTTCAAAAACAAATCATGCAAAATATGTAGCAAGTGAGCCATAATTGTCGAGACTAGCGAATAGATACCACAGCGCATTTGTTACATTTATTTCCCTCATTTATCGTGGGTATTTCGTGACGAAACATCTGGCACCAAAAGCTCCTCCCAATTTTTAAGTGAGGGTCTGGATCAGCCCCTAAATCGTTCTTAATTATTGGGCTAATATTTCAGGCCGACAAAGGAGATATGATAATAAGTTTTCAATACCATACTCGTTCGTTCCTTCACCCGGCGGTGCTCACAGCAGCGACGGATCCAAGACTTGGCGACCGGAAAGGGGGGATGAAGCCTCAGAGGGGCGCCAAAATTCTATTTGGAACGGGGTGCTTTTTAAGCCTCACAAAAGACGCTTTCCCAGCCGCAGTTTGAGTATTCTTAGAGCGTGCATGTTTAAAATATTGTCGGAACGTAATGTATCTACTTTCGCCAGAGGGGCACAACAGCAAGGGCGACCAAATGATATTGCAGCGGAACGTGGAGGGGCAAGAAATAACGCAGGTCACCGAAAATCAGGATGCCTCCGCTTGGGCTACCCTTAGTAGGGGAGAGTGGGGAGAACTGGGACATTAAACAAGCGGCAAGTTTAAAAATTGTATAAATTTAGTTATGCGTTCCTGGTAGATGGAATAAACATCACATGGTGGAAGAAACATTTGGTTATGGATGTATGCAGGGGTGTAATTTTCCAAAAATCTTTGGGAGTGCTCAGCCGGTGGGGGCGGCACCCCATAGGGGCGGCGCCGTTGGGGGGCGGTACTCCTTCATTACACCAAATATGTTATTCATCGCTTTTTTGCGCCTTTTATAGCACAGGGAACATTTTATTTTAATGTTGGGGAGGTATTTTTAGGCGCATCCCAAAGCTACATACACGTCTTAAAATAATCAAATCTGAGCTTTAAATCTTTCCACAATCAGGGGCGCAGCCAGAGCTTTGGTGTAGGGGGCACACCACCTTTGAGGGGCACCCCGGGAGAGAAAGGGCACTTTTAACGCAACCTAAAAACTTACTATATCTTAGTTAATATAAACTTTTGGGTAACTTTGGTCCAAGAAAAACGCAAATCAAGCATTGACGGAGAAGGAAAACTGAATTAAAACCAGAAAAAAGAAGTGTCACCGAAATATCATCAAAATACCCAGAACACGACTTTTTGGGATAGATTTAAGGACAAATCAGCCAGCTCATGCAAGTACTTGACATCAGAGAATTCAGCGGAGCCTGTGATTTCCGTCACTATGTGCAAGATAAGACATATTGGAGTCGAAAATTCATTTGTTATGCCCACTGGTTGTGTCGTGACGAGTGAGCCCTGGTTGAACGCGGATTAAGTTCCGCAGCTCCCACAAGGGCCGTGGGAGGAGGTGTGGCATAGTGACATTGGACGGATACAATTTTTGTTGCCGGAATAATTTGGGAGATACCTTTTTAACGCGTTTAAAAGTTCCCCATTTTCAAGGATCGGTCCCAGTTGAAGTGAAAAAAGCAAACAGGCTGGTAGTTTGGATAGGGCTGAAAATTGTGAGAAACTAGTTCTTCATTCATTTAAATTAATTCGTACAAATCCTGGTTCAGTGGACTGTGCTCTGAGCCCAGGGGCACATGCCTTTTATCACCCCTCCCCAGAATCCACCAGTATAATAAGCAATGTACTTAACCCGGGGTGCCTAGGCATCACAAGCCGTTTTAGTGATGGCGCTCATAATCTTCGTTAGCTCCATTTTACAAGGGGAGCTTGCACTTTGTCCTTATTCCCCATCTATTCAAGACCAGCTCAGGGGCCCCCTAGTGTGGATCAGAGTCCTCCAGAGCAGCTGCCCCAGTTGTGCCCCCCTGGGATTAGACTAGCCCCGTGACCCCCGAGGTGATGGGAGTTGGCCTTGTGTTCTTATTCTCTGTCTATTCAAGACCAGCTCGGGAGGCCCCTGGTGTGGATCAGAGCCCCCCCCCGGAGCAGCTCATGCTTGGCTCGGGACTAGAATAGCTCAGTGGCCCCAAAGATGGGGAGGGGGTCTTCAGACTAGCTCAATGGGCCGCAGATAGGCTCATAGGGCCTTACACCATATTAGCTCAGGGGGCACCAGACTAGCTCAGAGGGCATCAGATGGGCTCAGAAGGCACAATGATGACACATGAGGCACCAGATCAACTCAGGGGGCATTAGTTTAGCTCAGGGACAATATACCTGGTCAGAGGGCCCCAGATCGATCAGCTCGGGGGCCCAGATAAGCTCCTAGTCCCCAGACCAGAGCAGGGGTCTAGATCAGCTCAGGGAGCACCATATCAGCTCAGAGAGAGGGCAAGGGATCAGCTCAGTGGTCCCCGATCAGCTCAAGGCACAGATCAACTAGGAGGTACTAGATCAAGCTAGGAGGCATTAAATCAGTCCAGGAGCCCCATACCAGCTCAGGGGCCTTCACCAGTTTCAGTGGGCACAACTCAGCTCAGGGCCCCAGAGCTTCTGAGGAAATTACTTAATCAACTCAGGAGGCCCAGATCAGTCTAAAAGGCACTAGATTGGCTCAGGGGGCACCACACTAGCTCAGGGGGCACTAGACGAGCTCAGAGGGCATGAGATGGGCCCAGGAAGCAAAATGTTGGCTCAGGAGGCACCAGATCAACTCAGGAGGCATTAGTTTAGCTCAGGGGGGAAGATATCTGCTCAGGGGGAACCAGATTGAGCAGCCCGGGAGCCCAGATCAGCTCCCAGCCCCCAGACCAAAGCAGGGGCATAGCTCAGCACAGAGAACACAAGATCAGCTCAGGGGGCACCAGATCATAGCTCAAAGAGGCACCATATTGGTCTAGGGGACAGTAGATCAACTCTGCACGGCATGTGATCAGCTCAGGGGGCCCAGATCAGCTCAAGGGCACTAAAACAGCTAATAGGACACCAGGTGAGCTTTGAGGCATCATACTAACTCAGAGAGCATTAGCTAGGTTCCAGAGGCACAATTATTTGCTCAAGGGGCACCAGATTGACTTAACGGGCACCAGATCAGCTTAGAGGGCACGTGATCCGCTCAAGTGGCCAAGACCAGCTCAGTGGGCCCCAGATGAGCTCAAGGGTCACCAGATTAGCTCCGCCGGTGCGATTATTGGCGACGATGAGGCATTAGTTGGTCACGAATTACGTACCCATATTCTCCCGGGTGCTTGGCAAGGCGACAGAATGCCCTAGCTGACTAAAATAGGTACTAAATTATCAAACAATGGTTTTAATCGCTAAATGTGATCTAATTGCATCTAGGTTCGACGCCGTAGGGCAATAAATTTTAAGCGCCACAGCCCAAACAGGGTACGCCGCCAAGCGATCAAAGGGCACTCCGGCACCGATGGGGGGCACGTGCCCCCTGGCTGCGCCCCTGTCCACGATTGAAGAGTATCAGTTTTGTGGGGTTAAATTTCACCTTCAGCATGGCAGAGTGGATGGATATTGAAATGAAAGCAAAGGACTTAAAGGGAATTTGGCACCTTTATAACGTGATTTTAACTGAGATAGCCTAGTTGTATAGCATGCCGGAAAACCCGGTACTCTATATATCATTTGTCTTGCAACTCAAACTTTCCGAAAAAAAACTAAAAACTACCTGAAATGTACCCCTGATGTACCCTTAGCAGCAGGCCACAGTTGAGAGCCATGTTGGTGTGACGACATATGCTGACGTCACGGTGAGTATCAGCCAATCGAAGCCCTTGAAGCCTATGGAATATGGTAGCGGCTGCCAGATCATGACATCATCCACAGGCATATATTTATCTATTTCCCAAGAGGAGCATTTTAAAAATCAAAACATCGAGCTTATTGTACATTTTTTCAGAGAAATAATGGACGCCTCCATGATTTTCGGCTCAAAGTTCCCCTAATTACACTAAATTTCAGGACTCAACCAAGGTGCCACATTTCCTTTAAAGGGATTCCCTTAAAAGGGAATCCCTTTAAAGGAATGTGATTTTCGGCTAAAAGTTCCCCTAATTACACTAAATTTTAGAATTCAACAAAGGTACCACATTTCCTTTAAAGAGATTCTGTTTAAAGGGAATACCTTTTAAAAGGCTTCCCTTTAACACGCGCATTGAAGGGGGGCGGGTACCCACCCCACCCTCGGGTTTTTCGGAGATAGTAGAAAAACGGCAGCGCGTAGCGCCGCCGTACTTGCCATACCTTTGTTCTCATCATTTTTACAACTTCTGTGAAAATTTTAAGGTTAGGTCATCTCAGGTCAGGTCACCAGTACAGGTCCAGTGACCTGACATAAAAAAAGTTTAAGATAGCATAAGTCGAAACAGGGTGAACTTATCCTATTGAAACTCATATCACATAATGGGCTCACCGAGTTCTCTAAAATGTGTTCCGGTATTTTTTATATCGATGACCTAAGGTCAGGTACAAGCCATGACCTCTCCATGGAAATACATGGGAAAATGGTTTTGACTGAATAACTCAGTATTGGGTGTTGATAGAGCGTTTATTTTAGCTGCATTAGACTCGTCTTGTCTTTGCGGTTCTAATGATATGCATTTTATATATTTTGACCTTGACCTGACGTCAGTTCAGGTCAAATCCTTGATTTGACCTAGCAAGGTCAAATTATATATCATTCGATTCGGCTTGCTGCAAGGATTCGTACAGTTCTATTCGTTTTGCTCTATCTTTCCTTGTTCAGATGTAATGGCCGAAAACCTTCATTTACATGTTATCCCTATGACGGCATGTTTTGCCTCTCGTGACCTTAAATGTGACCTGACAAAAAATAGTTCAATTATTTTCAATGGAGAAGTGGATGGGCTACCCAAGGTTGTTTACCATTTTTTGCTACCTAGCGTGGTTCTCAAGATCTTAGGGAGGGGGGCGTGTACACGCCCTCCACCGTCAAAGCGAAGGTGGCTCAGAACCCCGTCAATGCGCGTGTTAAAAAGGGAATCCCTTTAAAGAGAATGTGGCACCTTGGTTGAATCCTGAAATTTACTGTTATTAGGGGAACTTTGAGCCGAAAATCATGGAGGCGTCCATTATTTCTCTGAAAAAATGTACAATAAGCTCGATGTTTTGATTTTTAAAATGCTCCTCTAGGGAAATAAATATCTGCCTGTGGATGATGTCATGATCTGGCAGCCACTACCATATTCAATAGGCTTCAAGGGCTTCGATTGGCTGATACTCACCGTGACGTCAGCATATGTCGTCACACCAACATGGCTGTCAACTGTGGCCTGCTGCTAAGGGTACATGAGGGGTACATTGCAGGTAGTTTTTAGCTTTTTTCTTCGGAAAGTTTGAGTTTCAAGACAGATGATATATAGAGTACCGGGTTTCTGGCATTCTTTACAACTTGAGTGGAGTGATAAGGAGAGGGCGGCAGTGAAGTTTCGGGGGCGGGAGCTATGAACTAGGGGCGGCACAAATCAGGGCGGAAGTGATAAGCTGGAGAGGGGGTAGCATTGATTAGCCGGGGGTGGCACGCATCAAGGCAAAGGGCATAAGCTGAGGACGGGAATGGTGAGCCGTAGGTAGTAGTTATAAACTACGGGTGGCACAGATCAGGGCGGAAGAGATAAGCTGGGACAGGGACGGTGGACTCCAGGTGGGGGGGGGCAGGGTGTGCAATTGCACACCCTGAAAAAATGAGAGAGTACAAAAATATATTTTTGCACACCCGGTTTTGGCTTCGTGCGGGGAAGCGCCCCCGGATTTTGGCGGCGCCCCCGGCCGGCCAAGAAAACATCAGACCTAAACATCGCCTACCTGATGAGGTAGGGCCCTCTGTGCGAAATAAAAACAGTTTCAAATATGAATGGTGTCCCCTTTCATCAAAGCCATCCCATGGAGAGCAAATAGATCCAATTTATCGACTCAACGCAGGGAAATGATGTCGGCCCCCCCCCTGAGTGGGCGCCCCTAGGGAGCCAAAGGTACCCCTGGGGATGGAAGCGCCCCTCTCCCCTTGAGAAGGAAGGCACCCCTCCCGAAAATCTTGTGCAACCGCCCGAAAATGGAATCCGCCGTCCCCGAGCTGGGGGCGGCAGTCATGAGCCCAGGGCGGCACGAATTAGAGCGGAAGTGATAAGTCAGGGGCGGCATTTATTAGCCGAGGCGGTAGTGATGAGCTGGGGGCAGCATGAAACAGGGTGGCAGTGATAAGCTGGGGATAGCACTGGTGAGCCACTGGCAGCAGTGATAAGCGGGGTGCTGTTTGGATCAGAGCGGCAGTGGTAAGTCAGGGTTGGCAAGAATCAGGTAGGTAGGAGGCGTCAGTGATGAACCATGGCGGCATAAACCAGGGTGGTAGTGATGAACCGGGGGCGGCATGATCACAGTGGTAAGACGGAGGCGGCATGAATCAGGACAGAAATGCTGAGCCGAGGGGGCGACACATGTATTGGGGGGTGCTCTCATTGTGATTAGGGGTGTCGCACACCGCAAAGAGATAAAAAATTCCCCCTTGGCTGACACTAAAAGAGTAAAAGCACGGCAGCAGCAGTCTTCCATTTACTCGGCTCGGATAATTCCTCCAATAGACAAACAGATAAAGATAAGACGATTGTGGGCTTCTGTTTGCTTTCTCGAAGGGTGTTAGAGATTCCTCCTGACAAAACTGTGCGGACAGCAGGGCCTAAGTTTGACTGGTTTTGGGGGCCATGGCCGGACTGGTCTACTCGGCAGTGATAAACCAGGGGCGGCAGTGATCAGCCGGCGGCGGCATTGAAGGTTCGCGGGAGGAAGTGTCTGACCAGAGGCCGTTCATATATGGGTTAATAAAAACAGGGACAGCATTGATCAGCCAGGGGCGGCGTGAATCAAGGCAGCAATGATTAATCTGGCTGGCAGTTATGAACCAGGGGAGACAGTGATCAGCCAGGGGGCGGCAGTGATGAACCAGGGGCGGCGGCGATGAGGCGGGGCGGCGTGAATTTAGGTAACAATATGCCAGGGACAGCACCAGTGAGCCAGAGGCGGTATTAATTCGGGCGGCAGTGATGAACCAGGGGTGGCAGTGATCAGCCGTGAGACGGTCCATCATCATATTTGAGGTTTTAGAGCGCACCGACATCTGGGGTCATATGGCGCCCATAACACTAAATAAAATACGCAAATATGACATTTCCGCACGAATTTTAACAAGTCAGGTGGTAAAACAGGTCAGGTTGTGAAAGTTGTATCAGAAAATTATATAAAACATATAAAAAATGAAATGAAATATAAATACTGAAAAGATTATTCAGACAATTTCACACGATATACGAAAGTCAGAAACTATAGGTCACATGAAACTCGACGTTATGTAAAACCTGAAAGACTACTAGGATGAATAAACGATATTAAAACTAATGCTCCTCAGATAAAACATGATGCTAGTGATATCCACAGACGGATGCTCCCCCAGAATGCTCACTGCCTAGATATCCCCAGGATGCTCACTGCCCCGGGGGACGGCAGTGATGAACCAGGGGCGGCAGTTATCAGTCAAGGGCGGTAGTTATCAGCCAGGGGACCGCAGTTATCAGTCAGGGGGCAGCAGTGATTAGTCAGGGGTGGCAATTATCAACCAAGGTGCGGCAGTGAACAGCCAGGGGCGGCAGTTAGCAGCCAATGGGCGGAATTTATCAATCAAGCGGAGGCAGCTATCAGCCAGGGGCAACAGTTATCAGCCCGGGGGTGGCACTTATCAATCCAACGGGGGCGGCAGTAATCAGTCAGCGGCGGCAGTTATCAGCAGCCAATGGCCGGCAGTTTTCAGTCAGGGGGCGGCAATGATCAGCCAGGGGGCGGCAGTGATCAGCCAAGGACGGAAGCAATCAGGCAGGGGGCGGTAGTAATCTGCCAAGGGGCGGCAGTTATCAGCCAGGGGCGGCAGTGGTCAGCTAGGGGCGGCAGTTAACAGACAAGGGGCGGCAGTTATCAGTCAAGGGGCGGCAGTTATCTGCCAAGAGCCAGTATTTTCAGTCAGGGGGCGGCAAAGATCAGCCAGGGGGCGGTAGTGGTCAGCCAGGGGCGGCAGTTAGCAGCCAGGGGCGGCAGTTAGCAGCCAAGCAGCGGCAATAATCAGCCAGGGGGCGGCAGGAGTCAGCCAGGGGGCGGCAGGAGTCAGCCAGGGGCGGCAGTTAGCATCCAAGGGGCGGTAGTTATCAGTCAAGGGGCGGCAGTTATCAGCCAAGAGCCAGCAGTTTTTAGTCAGAGGGCGGCAAAAATCGGTCCAGGGGGCGGCAATGACCAGCCAGGGGCGGCAGTGATCAGTCAGGGGGCGGCAGTGATCAGTCAGGGGCGGCAGTGATCAGCCAGGGGGCAGTAGTGATGAGTCAGGGGGCGGCAGTTATCAGTCAGTGGGCGGCAGTGATCTTCCAGGGGGCGGCATTGATCTGCCAGGGGCGGCAGTGATCAGCCAGGGGCGGCAGTGGCAAACGAGGGGCGGCAGTGATCAGCTGGGGGTCGGCAATGATAATTCGGAGGGCGACAGTCACTAACCAGGAGGGGAAAATATATGGATGTGTAGCGACTTTTTTCGATGTAGTGCATTTTTTGCCTCGCTCACTCTTTCTGTGTATATATGCTGATGTAATGTGCTGTGCCGATGCAGTCCTAAGTTTCTATTTTAGCTGCGTAGACGCCATCTGTTCCATTGGCTCGGCGAGGGAGGTAAACAGCACCCCTCTTGCCCAGGGTAGCAGGTGCTGCTCGCTGGAGGTAACAAATTGGTTTCCTCTGTTCCCAGTTCCAGCCGAGGCACCGTACTCGGCCCCCTTTTTGAGTGCTCACATGATGTTGATGCAGCACTGAGTCCTAGGCCTCAGCTAAGATGGTGCCCCCGGAGCAACCGACTTTTTGGCCTCCGCCCGTGGGTTGGAGCATCTGGGATGCCATGGTTCACATGGTTCTGGCCGCTGAAGGCGGCGGTAAATGGGTCACAAGATAGTGATGACCAGAGCAGAGACCCGCACCCCTGCTCGGGGACAGCAGGCGCGGGGAGGAGAGCCAATGAGGGCTCGTGAGGGAGGTGTCTGGATCCCAGAGGGGTAGGAGAAGAGAGACAGAGGACTCTTGGTGCGGAGGCCGTAGAGGAAGGAGGCTTGACTCCAGGGGACACACGCCGGAGAGCAGGCTGGGAGGACGCGCCAGCGCTGACACAGCAGCCATGTGAGTACAAGAAACGATGAGCCGTTTCTTCAAAATTCAAAATTTATTTCCTCTCTTCCACCGAGCCAAAGGACATGCATTGTTTAAATTGTTAACATTGGGAAATCAGGGCAGGGGAGGATATTGTGTGAGTGTATGCCGCGGCAGGCATCTGTGAACCGGTAAGATTAGTTAGGAATGTGCCAAATTATGGAGTTGCTTGAGAATGAAGGAACAGTGGCGCCAAAATACTGATAACTCGACTCAAATTTTCCCCTTTGCTAGTGTACTAAATGATTCCGCTAACATGTGTAACTTGCCCGAGAAAAGTGTACAAATATAGGGTATGGAAAATCTGTCCAGATCGTCTACTGATTCGCAGATACCGCTGAAAGTGTGGGACAAAGGACGAAATGAAATATGACGAGCTGAGCGGAATATGGTCTAACGGAGGGTAATTTGTTGTATATAAATTTATACAATGCCTGGACAGAGTTCTATGGTTCTTCCACGGAATAGCAGTTAACTACTTGCCATCTGTTCTAGTAAATCTGTCGGAATTTAAAAGGGTTCCTAGCTGGGGACAGAATTCTCGACGCCATGTTTTTTTTCTTTGATCGTGGCCGGCACATTCGTATGTAAAGTAAATTTAGCCGACATGTACACAGAGGAATCCTTCGATGCTTTGGTTAGCTGAACATCACACTACATATTGGGTACGTTCGTTTCTCCTTATGAATGTTTTTTTTCATGGGCGCCAAAACGCAGGCTAATCATGCAATTCAGACTACGTTTGCGGCTGGAGATTGGCTGCGACATTTGTGTGTGTTGAAATCCACTCAACTTAAGTTTTATCGGGCGACTTTTAGAGTAATCATCATTATGTACTTATCGAACGTCAGTGTATTCCCATAATTATTGTTTGGGAACAGGGTCTCGTGGAATTATTACATTGTTTAAATTAGTATTTGCAAACCGTACCGAGATATTTCATGCTAGAATTAAATTGGTAGTTCAGACAAAAAGGGGCAATAGAAATTAGCAGCGAATCAGTATGAGTTATACGGATATGAGCAGGTGACAAGATGGCGCCTGTTACTAGAACCAGCTCTACGCGGCAACGCTGGATAGTGCTTCCGTTCTTATCGTACCAATTTCTGTTTTTAACGTTGTGAGGTTCGGACGTTATAGTATAAATAGAAGGTGATTAAAGGAAACATGTTCGTACACGCTTCTAAACTTTCTTAGGCCGAGGGTGTAATTTATTCCAGATTGTACTATGGCTATCAGTGACAAATTATGTGAACCAACTATTTTCGTACGATTACGTTTCTCCTCTTGATTAATTTTTAGAGATGAACTTCAAGTTTAGCCGAAATTCTGGAAGGTTGATTAGTTTTTTCTCCATACCGGTGCACCGCAAAAACCGGAAAACCCAGTATGAAGCAGGGACGGCTCTGCGCTCCACACGTCCGCCAGTCGTCCAGTCGCGAGAAAAGCGGGTCACCCTCGTTTCTGTTGTAGATCGCCGCCGCTCTAAATAGCTGTTTGCGCATATTTGTGCGTCTCTCCCCCCCCTTTCACGCGGGCACGGTCGTCGCAGAAGGGGAGCGGCCGAACTCGGTTGCTTCTGTTGTGACGCTTGTGTCCACGGGGCGGCGGCGCAGGTGGCGACAATAATTGTGGGATGAACGTAGGCATTCTTTCTATATCTGCAGAGTAAGGATGAGCCACTTACCGGCATAGTTTAAAGGGGTGTTTCATAACCATGAATAATTTTGGCCAAAAAAAGGAATTGTGAAGATGTTGTTGAGAAATCGTTTCCAGCCTAATTTGTCTCGCTCAAAGCCTCCTGGATCAAATGTCCGCACGACTATTAGTTTGAAAGTGAGTGCACAGGTCGGACCACCCTTCACATCCTGAAGGAGTCCTGCGAAATCACCCCATTTCGGCAATACAACAAATTCTATGTTTTTGATTCAGAACCCCGAACATGCAATAAAAATTACAACTTGGGGAAGGGAATAAAGCGCCGCTTTCAGATCCGGCCGACTGACCGCGTCTTGGCGCCGGCCGCGTGACCGTCTCGCGCCTGCCAGATACCGTCGCCCGGCGCTCCGGGAGGGGTGTTTGTGCCCTCGGGCGCCGTGCCTGCCATCCGCCCAGGCGGCTGGACAGAGCGGGTTCGCAGGGTGGCCTGTTTCGATCGAGTACACTGTCGGAGGAATAGAGACCGCTGCAGGGTACGCGATTGGGGTAATTAGGCCTCAAATCGAGAGCGCAAGTCATCAACTTTAGAATAATATACTTTTCGGGTATGATTTCGACCTTAATGGATGTATTAGTGCCCGTGCAGTCACGCCACCAGTCCATCGCGTGGGTCATCAGCAATTAGCGGAGTGCTCAGTCAGTCTACTTCGGGGAGGATTAAACAAAGATGACAGCTGTGTCCAGGGTTAGGAATTTTGCGCTTATCCGGCATTTTCATTCATACAATATCGTACAATGCCTGAACCGCAGATTGGTTCCCTGGATAATGGGAAGGGATAGGTATATGCGTATAGGAATACCATCCAGAGAACGTCGAATTCAAATTTCCAACAAAAAAAACATGCGAACGGGGAGTCTGGCTGTCTAGGTCCAAACTTTGCCCGCCACTGTTTTTTTTTTGCTTGAATAAGTTTTGAGGGAAACATTATTTTCGGTGACTGTATTTAAGGTAACGTTACAAGAAAATCAACCAGACATCTTCCACAGCCTGTAGCCACATTCGGTGATCACATCTGACGGGCTGGATTCGGAAACCCGATCGTTGTTTTAGACGGTGATTTCTGTACGATGCAATTATTTCAATACACTGATGAGGGTAAGTTCGAGCGAAACGTCAGCTGTTAATTCGAAATTGTAACTTAACGGAAATTATCTGTGTGTCCCACCCGAATGCTACTAAATTACCGAACTGTTAGATGGATGCATAATCACTGGCGCGCACTGCAGTGAAAAATGTACGCGTAAACTTGACACCATCTTTTGAAGGGATCGGATAAGATTTTAATGACATGTCCAGGCCTGGGCACATTAGACGTGAGGCCACTTAGATAGGATTTTAGTGAAGGCTATCGCGAGCAGATAACGATGCTAGGACTAGGTGAGAGGTATCAACATTGAAGTTGCATAGCATGGACCAGGGCCGGGGTGGAAAGGATTTTTCTAAAACAATTAACGGCGTATCCAATCACCTAATGATGTGAGCATGGCACCCAAATCTCCACGTCTAAGGTGACTTTTTGGCGGTCTCACCACGTCTCGAAAAAGGGGAGGTGGGGCTCTTCCGCCTCTGATCCAAATCCGAGCGCCAAAAAGGGGAATACATATAATGGAGAGGCCGAACTTTCAACGCTTTCTGGCCTCGACAAGGTTACGAAATTCTGCGGAGGGCGAAGCTCCCGGAAAGGTAGCTGTTTTTTTCAGAGTGTCCCACGAGGAGCATCCCCCACCGAAGGGTACGGGAGGGAAAATTTACTAGCAACATTGTTGTGGGGCTGGCCATTAGGATGGGGAATGAATGAATGGTGATTGAAGGAGTGTGCGTGTTTGTTCGAATGGAGACACGGATGTGCTAGTTTAAGGCCGGTGGGCACCTTGGCCAGAGGTGCGTGGTGCTCTGTGGTAACTCATTTCAAAAAGGGGGATAAACCCAGTGAACCCATGAAATACGACCCCGAAACGTCATCGAAGGGGCCATGCCATATTAGAGGTGGGTGGAGAGTCGAACAAAAAAACTAGTTAGAGCCCCTGAACAGACTGGCTGTCCCACTCTGTTCAGACATCAATTAAGGTCCAGGAGGTGACGACCGGACCGGGCGAAAAGCGCACCGTGCGCGATGAAGAAGAGCTTAGAAGATTCCAGGAGCAGTGACGACTCTCACTGATGGGCTGAAGACGGGCGACGGCACCTTCAGTCGGCGTCAAGCACATCGGACGGTGGAGGCCCCTACGGCGCTGCCGAGCCGGGGAGCCTCTCGATGTGACGACTGCCACAAAGAAGACGAAGAAGATAAGTCCGGAGGCCGGTGGGATGGTGTTCCCCACCGGACCGGTATGGGCTCCGGCCCGTACTGGCGTAGCCGTCAGGCTATTCCGGTGAAGATGAAGATAAGTCCGGAGGCCGGTGGGAAGATGTTCCCCACCGGACCGGTATGGGCTCCGGCCCGTACTGGCGTAGCCGTCACGCTATTCCGGTGAAGATGAAGATAAGTCCGGAGGCCGGTGGGATGGTGTTCCCCACCGGACCGGTATGGGCTCCGGCCCGTACTGGCGTAGCCGTCAGGCTATTCCGGTGAAGATGAAGATAAGTCCGGAGGCCGGTGGGATGGCGTTCCCCATCGGACCGGTACGCGTGGCAGCTCGTACTGGCGTAGCCGTCAGGCTATTCCGGTGAAGATGAATGAGGTGGAGGCCGGGGGGAGTGACGACTACTCCCGGACCGGTATGGGTGGCGACCCATATTGGCGCAGCCGACCGAGGCTGTTCCCTCAATAAAGACGAGTCGTAATGACGATTACACTCGATTGTTACGCATTTTATATTTTATAAGGGGGAACACGGTCGGTCGCTTCGACGGAGATCGGCCGTGCAGCGGTAGGGCTCGACCGCAAATCTTATTTCCCTTTGGGTATCACGTCGACGGTAGGGCGGCCCTGGATCCCATCGCTATGCATACTATATCGATATACATATATAACGACGATGAGAAAAACCGAGAAAAGTATAACGATAATTAGTCAGCTGTGGCTATGCAATTTACCATGGGGTACATAGTAGCGGAGGGGATATTTTGATATCGGGGACCCCCGATTGCCACCAATCCGGGCCTTTGCGATTGGGGAGAGCCTACGGAGGTGAGGAGCTCCCTATGTGCGATTGATGAGGCGTGCCCCGTAAGCTTAGCGGTGGAAACTTGCGTTTATTATTGTTTCGGACAGGGAGGAAGCTACGTATTATTCATAAATTCAGGAGACATAGTCGGTCCCCGACACCGCTCCTATGCGGGTTAGTTGGGAAGGAGCGCTCCGGGGCCGGCGGCACTAAGATGTTAATTTACGCAGATATTTATTTGGCCTAACGCGAATATTCTAAAATCACCAAAGGGGGGGTATACGCATGTTGGCTCATACATTGGGAGCTTATTTGGCTATGTGCATGAAATGGCTCATTGTTTGTTTTACCTGCGTGTCTTATGCGTCTCGCTAACGGTCCTGGAGGCGCGCCCAGCTCCTGACCGCATCGCCTGTCTCCCTAAATATTCCGTAACGGGTGGTGGAGGGAATGGCCGCACAGAACACACCGGTGCCAGGCCCCACAAGAAGCGCAAAAACCCCGTTTCCCGAGAAACCCCCGTTACAGATGTTGAAATGAACCGGTTTTTTCGCCAGGGGCGGCATGAATCAAGGCGGCAGTGATAAGCCAGGGGTGTCAGTGATCAGCCAGTTGATGAGTGATGAAACAAAAGGCAGCAGTGCTCATCCGGAGGGGGGGCAGTGATTAATTTTTGGCGACAGTGATCACACGGGGCGGCAATGATGCGGCGTCATAAATCAGGGGGAAATGATAAGTCAGGTGGCATTGATTAGCTAGAGGTGGAACCAATCAGAGTGGAAGTAATAAACCCCGGAACGGGAAAAACTTTACAGGGGCGGCACGAATCAGGGTGGCAGTGATGAGATAGGGTGACACTCTTCAGGGTAGCGGTGATAAGCCAGGGGCGGCACATGTATTGGGGATGCTCAGCACATGATTGGGGGTGCTCGAATTAGGATTGGGGGTGCTCGGGCACCCCCAAAGAGATAGAAAATTACACCCCTGGATGTATGCGTCTTCTTATGGCGTAAACAGAGTATAAATGTATAAAATTAAGTTTTTTTGGAAGTTGGAAGTTAGTGGGAACTGGGACAGCTGCAGGAGAACTGAGACAAGGGGTGTTCAGAAGTGGGAAACATGGGGGAGAGGTGGGACTACTGAAGAATCATGTCTAAATCTTAAAAAGCGTAGCATCTATATCATACCTTTTGCAAATAAGCTGTACAAGCTATGATTGATTGTGAGCGCAGTATATTTGGAACACGTATTCTTTATTATATACACACATTTGATAAACATGTTTGTGGTTGCGGAGACCAAAGGGGTCCCACAAGCAAGGCAGGGGCCGACTGTAGCCACAGAAGGCCCAGGAAGACCACGGGGGGGGCATGAATGCTGGAAATAGGACACTAGCTTCGGCCACAGTATGTCTGCTATCGTGAGGGGCCCGGTCGCGAACACAGGTCCCCAGTGAACCACAGGCGCCCCGGAAGCATTTCAGGGGCCCCAGATAGCCACAGGAGGTCTGGGTGAACCGCAGGGAGCCAGGCTGTGGTCACAAAGGGCCCGGGTGGATTACAGGGGAATTCTCTGCAACGGCTGTGAATAGGGATCCGGCTTCGGTAGCAGTGGGCCCGGGGTAAGTCTGAGGGGCTTGGTCGCAGACTCTGAGGTTCCAAGTGGACAACAAGGGGCCTGGATGTATGTTAGGGTGCCCGGATAGCCACAGGAGGTTTAGGTCAACCGCCGGGAGCCCGGCTGTGGTCACAAATGACCCGGGTGGATTACAGGGGAATTCTCTGCAACGGCTCAGAATAGGGGCCCGGCTGTGGTAGCAGTGGGCGCGGGATAATTCTAAGGAGTCCGGTTGCAAACTCGGAGGTTCAAAGTGGACTAAAAGGGGCCTGGACGCGGCATGTTAGGGAGCCCGGACAGCCACATAAGGCCCGGGTTAACCGCAGGGGCCGGCTGCAGCCACAGGGAGCCCGTGTGAAATACAGGGGAACGCTCTGCAACTGCTGAGAACAGGGGCTCGGCTTCGGCAGTGGGCCCGGGATAGCTCTGAGGGGCCCGGTCGTAGACTCAGATAATTTTAGTGGATCACAAGTGGCCCGGTTACACTACATTTGGGTGGCGTTTGGATGGCGATTTGCGGGGCAAGGGTAGGTACAGTCGCAGCTGCCGGCCAACCCCCTTCGGGTGGAGGGGGCGGCGGCTGCAGTGGGGCGTTTCTTTTCAGTGCTTAAGGTCGGCCCAAGGGGGAGGGGCGATCGTCATCCCCCCACTTGGATTCGCCTCTGGCGTTGGCATGGGTGAAATGTCGCACTTTTATAGATAACTCCGCTATATTGAACTTACGGTCTTTATTCTGACCTCGATTTATAAACCACGATAGAAGAAAACACAAGCTCATGACCAGGATAACTTTATAAGAAAAATCCGACACAAACATATTTCCATAAAAGTACAAATATATAGGTACGATCAGTCAAAGAACAGTACAAGGAGAAGTGGGACAGCAAGGGGAGAAGTCGGAAAACTTGTCCCAGTTCTCCCGACCCCGCCATTTTTTCAGAATTGCGATGACAACAAAATTAATACCCCTTTCGTTATTCAAAGCTGGTACAGATCGATGGAGAATACGACACCAGCTTCATTGGACCAAAATAGGCAACTTTTCGGTTGCACATTTAGCAGAAAATCCACTCAAGAAAACGTAAAAAATCACCTTTTTAAGGAACACTCACCTCCCGCTTCCAGCACCCAACGGAAAAGGAAGTTGACGACCTTACGATGGGCAGCGTATAGTAAGGGAATCAGCAAAATATTATCTTTTTGGCTTACTCGTGGATTTCATAATGAGTGTATCCCACTTCTCCTGCGTCCCATGTTTCCCCACTCTCCTCTAAGCTTTCCAACAAACGCAACATACAGCTTCAGCATTTTTCGGGTGTAAAATGGCCAATTTAGGATGTAGCGGCATTGTGCCCTCGGCACACTAAGTACAGGGTCGCCCGGTGCAGTCAACGGGCGCTTCTGTGGATCTAAGGGAGAGAGGGCGACCGCCTCTTAACACCCGTTTGAATCCGTCCCTGCTTCCGAGTTGCGGCTCAGAGTGGTAGTCAGTCGCCTGGCATGGGCATAGAGAATGAAGGGGACGGGGAGCGCGGCTTCTCAACTCGCGAATCAGGGGACATCCCTAAAAATTAGGAACTCGATCTAGGTTTTTTAGAGTTTACTTCCTCTAAACAGCATGGACTTACAGAAATGAAAGTGTACATAAATGTAAAGTGTACCATGGTTAGCGTCAGAGACAGTCGGTGCTAAAAAGATATCGCCTTCCCCCGTTACCTGTCCGCCCCCAATGAAAACTGCGTGGCGACGCCCCCGCCGTCTGGTCTGCAGTCGTTTCTCTGGGTTTGTTTTCCTGCATCTGCAGCCGTGATGAGCGGGGCGGCGGCGCTGCGCCTGGAGTCGGCTTCGACAGAGGCTGACGGTGCAGTGGTGACGGGGCGTCGGCTCCGACGGACGCTGACTGATGACTGGACTGTGACTGATGAGGGAGACGTTTCACAGCGAGCGCCAGCAACGTCTTATCAACGCCATCGTCAAGCCGCCGGTACTTTACAAGCTCCAGGTCCAGCTCCAGTCATCCTGTTTGACTAAGCATTTTAACTGGAGGTGGAAGCTGTGCTCAAACAAGCACACTGGCGGTTACGTTTGCATGTGCCAGCAGGTCGGGGCAGGCCACGGAACAGAGTTGAGCACGATCTCAACTGACATCAACACGACCCAGCCTAAGTCCATGCCTATGCCTACACACAGAGAAAAAATGACTCCCATTCCTGGAGTGTCCCATTTGTCGCATGCTGTGAGTAGCTTCCGTGGAGTTAACTTAACCCTGGCGCAGGAAAAACTCCGTCCGCACTCTACAAAGAAGCCCCGCGTATCGTATCATGACGCCGGCCCGATCTACCCACAGCGCGCTAAAAATCCACTGACGCGGGAAATGTCAGGGTAAAGCACCATGCGACTCTACGCTCACGCTCTTTAAAAACCGTCGTAATTCTTCACGACTCTAGCGTGGCACTGCAGTGACGCTTTGATAACGCTGCAATGGCACCTTTCTTAGCACCTTGCAACCCCTTTGCAGCTCCGTTCAAGAATGGCTCTGATTCCCTTCTAACGCCCAGCTGACTCGTCTAATAAGCGTTTTGTACACCCTTCTTCTTTAGGTACACTTCGCTTATTACCAACTTTCTACACCTGCATAATCTGGCTTGCTTTAAGGCACACCATGCATCACATCACGGTAAAACACGATATATCGCAAATAACACATTTATTTGCTTTGTAGAAAAAACATTTGTGAGCAGCTTCCGTCAAAAACGATCCCAACTTATGTCATCAGAGACCAGAAGTATGACTTCCTGCCATCGCAAATGGTCTTCATACCACTTGATGCTTATAGACCCCAACCCCTCCCCTCCCCTAAAAAACAACGTTTGCGGCAGAATTCTGCCACATTTGACTATCACATTATCTTCCTTTTCCAGACAGAATATTTCAAGTGACCAAACATGATGTTCATACTGTGTTCATATCAAAACACTGTGTTCATATTCTTGCCGCTGTTCAGAATATCCTTTCATCATCCTGAAAATAATGTTCAGAACAACGCTACATAGTTTGTCATCCCATAGGACTCACCTAACGCGCAGCTTCCTCGATAGCCCGATCTTGCTTTTGGGCCTCGGGCTCCCACAGGGGTTTCGATGCCAAGGGCATACCGGGCTAGGAATAGCCACGTTCCCCGGCAGAGGCCGTATCTTTGAAAGTAAGCGAAGAACGCGACAACCCAGAACAGAAGGGCTTCGTCTCCTGTTTCACAGTTCACAATGGTGTTTCCCTCGACCACGACACGTGGGCCGTGCTCTTTGTATTCACGTATGCTGGCATCTCATCCTTGACATATGCCTGGCCCCCTTCGTTCAGCAGCCACGGTGACATCCTCAGTGCGGCTTCTGAAATGGTAGCACAATTGAATTATACCTACTACGTCAGTTATAAAAGGTACCCTACACAGGTAATGGACTTTCACACTAGTACCTATATTTTTCAAAACGATGTTGACCAGAGGTGAGCGCCACTGCCAAATTTGTGAAAAAAACTACCCCTATTTCCGCTACCTTGGCTTGTTGAAATCACTACCGCTACTCCATCGATTTTCTGAAACTGCGAAACCGATACTCGCTTCACTGAATTTGTTATTTCTTTTCTTATAAGGCGATTCCAAACTGCTGTCCCAAATTTGTTTTGTTGTTCATTTGAACTAAATAGTAGAAAAAACTGCGCTTAAATTTTATATTGCAACATAATTTGAACGTTCTATTGAAAGCTATTTATACAGGATCGTACAATATGTGCATCATTAAATCTGTTTGTTTTTTTCCGGCGGATAGAATATATTTATCTTTTGGACGGACTAGGGGGAGCTGAAAAGATTCAATAGTCTATTCCAACACGTTTAGAAAATGATGAGGGGTATAGGATAAGTCAGTCCCATCCCTTCCTGACAGGATCGAGTTAAGAAAACCACAAATGCCGAAGCATCCCCTGGTCTAAAATAATATTCAGGGGATGGTGGATGACGCTTACGTTTCAGCGGCATATCAAATTTAGAAGCAAAAATCTCCATCGTTAGCAAGGACAGACAGGTAGGTAAAAGAAAGGGCCAACCAGTAGCGCAAAATTTCGTATTTGATTATCACCAAAGGCAGTCAAAAGAGAATCCACTCCGATTTTAAGAAAATTGTAAGTTGAAAACAATCAACACATGTCTCACCTCTTTATTCCTTTCGTCCACCATGAGCAGTAGAAAACCACAATTTTCCTGCCACGCTCTTCGCTGTTTGCAATGACAACTGACGACTAAAAAATGGCGTCGTTTTGGCGCGCGCGTCCTGCGCAGTGCACCACGATGACACCGACAAAACACCGGAGGAGAGCGCGCACGAGCTGTGTTGACGCTTCTGTGATGCTGATAGAAACAAGAAGGTGTATTGGGAGTGTCATTGCAACTGGATGACGCCACCTTTACTCCATCAACACTCCTTGGGCGCTGACATGATCTTTCAATATTAGAGGAGGCGTCAAGTCGGTGTGAGTTGAGCCTGAAGTAACGCTTTCATGATATGAAAAAACTCGCCGAAAAATAATCGACGTGTTTTCACACGAGAGATTCTGCGTTTCACTGGTGTTCCATGGCAGTAGTCTTGAGTAACCATGGTGCGAATAAAGCGTTAAGGGGGAATTACACCGAATAGCAGCGTCAAAATTTTTCTCTGTGTATGTAACGTGGGCCTATGCCTTACCCGGCCATGAAATTTTAGAGCGGGCTTGATATCAAATATAATTAATTCATCGTTTTAAGTTGATACCGAACCTTGTCTCACAGGAGTAATTTATTGGCATAGAAACGATCAAATGCTTTAAGTGGTTTAATAACATGTTTCACCTTCGCGTGAAAGCGTTCATGGAGCAAACGATGAACAAGGATCTTGAGCGATATTTCCATAGCAAAAATGCCAGCCAAATGCCAACCAAAGTCCAGGCCCACCCAGAACCCATCGGATTCCCACGGATTCAGGCCTAGCCCTCACTCATGTGGGCTACCCTATCGGTAGTTCACTGCTGTGATATGGGATACATAACCCGCTCATGGCGGACCCTGCCACGGAAGCAGGGGCGCAGCCAGAGCTTTGGTATGGGGGGGCACACCAACTTTGAGGGGCACCTCGGGGAAAAAGGGCACTTTTTAACGTAACCTAAAAAACTTGCTATATATTTGTTTATATCATTTTTTGGGCATCTTTGGTTCAATAAGAATGCAAATAAATCATTGACGGAGAAGGCAAACGCGATTAAAACCGAAAAAAGGAAAAAAATCTCAAAATATCATGGAAGTAGCCAAAACACTACTGTTTCGGATAGATTTAAGGACAAATCAGCCAACTCATCATGCAAGTACTTAACATCAGAGAAATCAGCGGAGCATGTGATATCTGTTACAATGTGCAGGTTAAGGCATATTGGAGTCGAAAACTCATTTGTTATGCCCACTGGTTTTGTCGTGACGAGTGAGCCCTGGCTGAACGCGGATTAAGTTCCTTGCCTCCCACAATCGCCGTGGGACGAGGAGTGGCATGAGGACTTTGGAAGATTAAAATTTGTGCTGCCGGAATAACTTGGGAGATAACTTTTGAACGCGTTTATTAAGTTCCATATTCTCAGGGATCGGTCCCAGTTAAGACTAAATAAAAGGTAAACAGGCTGGTGGTTTGGATGGGGATGGTGTGACAGGGCTGAAAATTGCGAAAACTAGTTCTTCATTTAAATTAATTATTAGAAATCCTGGTTTAGGGGACTGTGCTCTGAGCTCAGGGGCACATGCCTTCTTATCATCCCTTCCCAGAATCCACCAGTATAATAAGCAATTTATATAACCAGGGGTGCCTAGGTATCACAAGCCGTTTTAGAGATTCTTCATTCCTCGTCAGCTCAGTTTTACAAGGGAAGTTTCCATTGTGTTCTTATTCCCCATCAATTCAAGACCAGCTCTGGGGCCCCTAAGTGTGGATCAGAGGCCTCCAGAGCAGCTTCCCCCATCCCCCAGTTGTGCCTCCAGGGACTAGACTAGCTCAGTGACCCCGCCCCGAGATGATGGGAGTTGGTCTTGTGTTCTTATTATCTGTCTATTCAAGATCACCTCAGGGGCCCCTGATGTAACTAAGGGCCACAGAGCAGCTCATGCTTCACCCAGGGACTAGACTAGCTCATTGGTCCCAGAGATGAGGTCAACAGACTAGCTCAATGGGCCACAGATAGGCTTAAAGACCTTAAACCAGTAGGGCCTTAACCCGCGCCCCACCGGGGGTCCGGCGCCACCTTCGCCCCACCGGGGGGCCATCGATGGCCCCCCTCTAACTCCGAAAATATGGGCGTTAGCGCAAATCTGCAAAGTGCAATAGAAAGCTCGTGTGAATTCAGTAAGAAATTACTTCGCATGTTTTAGTGCTCAGGTCAATGGTTTGACCTCCAGAGGTCAAATTAGGTCAAGATCGGCTATTTTCACTCAAATATGCAATGATTAAGCAAACTGGGCATAACTCTTATGTCATTAGAGCTATTGAGGCCTGGTAAAGTACATTTGATAGCAAATTGCCAGTACTTTTTCCGCTATGTGGAACGTAAAGACCTCCCGCCAGTGGTTTGACCGCCAGAGGTCACCTCGTGACCTAATATGACCTGAGGTCACGAAAGGTCAAAAAGTGACCTTGCCGTATATCAAATGAAAGCCAGTGACGAGACAAACACGATAGTGTTTGTTTCACCGCTCTAGCTCAATTAGGTCAAAAGTTATTGTCAAAATACTGTTTTTGACCTCTAGTGACCTTGGATGACCTTGGAAAAGTCAAAGGGCAAATATGACCCCTGGGATCCGTGAAAGGGTGTCCAAAAACGTTGTTCTGAGCAGTCTGAGTATTTGCAATCATTTTTGTGGCTTTTATATCATGAAATAGCTTTTCCCCATGCTTTTCCAATGGGAGAGGTCGCCTCGTGACCTGACCTCAGGGCACGAAATCGAAAAATCCCGGATATACACCTTGTAGACCCTAGAGAGGTCATGAAGTGTAGGAAGTTTCAAATCTATCGACTTTGAAATGTAGCTCTTACAGAGCTCTAAAGGTGAAGTGAGGTGACCTTGGTTGACCTCGTCTGGTGACCTGACTTTGGGTGACCCGGGGTAAAAAAATTCAGGGATGAGGGGAAAATGATGCAGTGAGAGGTAGAGCCCTCAACCGCGGTGCTGCGCCACGTCGTTTTTCTGCTATCCCGGAAAAACCTTAGGGGAGGCCATCGATGGCCCCCCGGTGGGGCGAGGGTTAAACCAGTTCAAGAAGCCCCAGAACAGTTTAAGGCGCCAGATCACCTCAGGGGGCCTCAAGCCAACTTAAGGGGCTCTCACAAGCTCAGCGCCCAGACCAGCTCAGGGTACCCTCAGAACCTAGATCCGCTCTTGAGCCCCAGATCAGCTCTTGGGGCCCCAGGTCAGTTCAGGAGCCTCAAGTCAGGTCAGGGGACAAGATCAGGTCAGGGCCACTAAATCAGCTCAGTGATCCCTAACCAGCTCGGGGCCCAATCAGTTCAAAAGCCTCAGAGCTGCTCAGGGGACACCAGATCAGCCCATAGGGCACCAGATCAGCCTCGAGGACAAACAATCAGATCAGTGGTCCCCGACCAGCTCGGGGTCCAGATCAGCTCGGGAATACCAGATCAAGTCAGAAGGCACTTTATCAGCTCAGGAGCCCCATACCATCTCAGGGGCCCTCACCAGCCCCTGTGGGCCCAGCTCAGCTCAGGGCCTGGGAGCTGCTCAGGAAATCACGTTATCAACCCAGGAGGCCCGGGACAGCTTAAAGGGCACCATATTAGCCATGGGGCACCAGACTAGCTCAGAGGGAATAAGATGGGCTCAAGAGACACACTGATGACTTAGCAGGCACCAGATCGACTCAGGGGGCATTAGTTAAGTTCAGAAGGCAGTATATCTGCTCAGGGTGCACCAGATCGATCAGCGCAGGGGGGCAAGTTCAAGTCAGGGGCACTAAATCAGCTCAGGGATCCCTCACCAGCTCGGGGCCCAATCAGTTCAAAAGCCCCAGAGCTGTTCAGGGGACACCAGATGCCCATAGGGCACCAGATCAGCTTCGGGAACAAACAATCAGATCAGTGGTCCCGGACCAGCTCGGGAATACCAGATCAAGTCAGGAGGCACTTAATCAGTTCAGGAGCCCCATACCATCTCAGGGGCCCTCATCAGCCTCTGTGGGCCCAGATCAGCTCAGGGCTTTAGAGCTGCTCATGAAAACACGTAAGGAGGCCCAGCTCAGCTTAAAGGGCACCATATTAGCTCAGGGGGCACCAGACTAGCTCAGAGGGCATCAGATGGGCTTAGGAGGCACCAGATCGACTCAGGGGCATTAGTGCAGCTCAGGTGGCACCAGATCGTTCCGCTCGGAGGCCAGATCAGCTCCCAGCCCCCCAGACTATTGCAGGAGCCTAATTCAGCTCAGGGAGCAACATAACAGCTCAGGGGAAACAAGGTGGGCTCAGGGCCCACCTTGTTTCCCCTTCACCTGGCCCTTCACCTTGTTTCCTAAGGGGACATCAGTAATCAGCTGAGGGGGCACCTAATCAGCTGAAGAGGAGACAGAATCAACTTGGGGAGGCATGAGATCAGCTCGGGGGCCCAGATCTGCTCAAGGGGCACTAAATCAGCTATAAGGGCACCAAGCAAGCTCGGAAGCATTAGAATAACTCAGAGGGCATTATATAGGTTCAGGAGGCACAATTATTTGCTCAGTAGGGCACTCGATTGACTCAGTGGCACCAGATCAGCTTAGAGGGCAAGTAATCAGCTCAAGGGGTCAAGACCAGCTGAGAGGCCACGAGATGAGCTTAAGGAGCACCAGATTAGCTTCACCCGTACGATTATTGGCGACGATGAGGCATTAGCTGGATACATATTAGGTGCTCATACTCTTCGCGGGTGCTTGGAAAGGCGACAGAATGCCCTAGCTGACCGAAAAAGGTATTACGTTGTTCAAAAATAGTCTCAATCGCTACATGCAGTCCAGTTACATCTAGGTTCAACGGCGTAGGGCACTAAATTTCGAGCGGCACGGCCCAAATTGGGTACACCACCTGGCAATCAAAAGGGCACCCCGGCAGTGATGGAAGGCACGTGCCCCATGTGCCCCCCTGGACAGTAGATCAACTCCGGGAGGCATTAAATAAGCTCAGGGGGCCCGGATCAGCTTAAGGGGCACTAAAACAGCTAAAAGGACACCAGGCAAGCTCGGAGGCTTCAAACTAACTCAGAGAGTATTATATAGGTTCAGAAGGCACACTTATTTTCTCAGGGGCACCAGATTGACTACGAGGGCACCAGATCAGCTCAGAGGGCACATGATCAGCTCCAGGGGGCACCAGATGAGCTCCGCCCGTACGATTATTGGCGACGATGAGGCATTATCTGGAAACGGATTACGTGCCTATACTCTTCCCGGGTGGTTGGAAAGGCGACAGAATGCCCTAGCTGACCAGAAAGGCACTTAATTGTCAAACAATAGTTGAAATTGCTAAATGCAGTCTAGTGCCATCTAGGTTCAATGACGTAGGGCACTAAATTTCGAGCGGCACGGCCCAAAGGGGGTACACCACCTGAAAATCAAAAGGGCACCCCGCACCGAGGGGGGCACGTGCCCCCTGTGCTCCCTGGCTGCGGCCCTGGACAGTAGATAAACTACGGGAGGGCACTAAAATAGCTAATAGGGCACCAGGCAAGCTCGGAGGCATCAGACTAACTCAGAGAGCATTATATAGGTTCAGAAGGCACAATTATTTTCTCAGGGGGGCACCAGATTGACTACGAGGGCATCAGATAAGCTCAGAGGGCACATGATCAGCTCCAAGGGCCAAGACCAGCGCTCAGGGGGCACCAGATGAGCTCAAGGGGCACCAGATGAGCTCCGCCCGTACGATTATTGGCGACGATGAGGCATTATCTGGAAACGGATTACGTGCCTATGCTCTTCCCGGGTGCTTGGAAAGGCGATAGAATGCCCTAGCTGACCAAAAAGGCACTTAATTGTCAAACAATAGTTTAAATCACTAAATGCAGTCTAGTTCCATCTAGGCTCAACGGCGTAGGGCACTAAATTTCGAGCGGCACGGCCCAAAGAGGGTACACCACCTGGCAATCAAAAGGGCACCCCGGAACCGATGGGGGGCACGTGCCCCCTGTGCCCCCCCTGGCTGCGCCCCTGCACGGAAGCCGACCCGGCTCGTCCAGGAGCGGCGGCGGTAGAACTGGAGGGAAGGGGCTGACGGCCGGGCCGACAATTACGCCAGCGTCGGCAGTGGCAGATAGGCATCGCTGGTGTCCCGTCCGGCGCGGCGGCGGAAAACGGCGGCAAACAGCGCCGCGGCGCAGCTCAAAGGCGGCGCGGCGGCGGCAAAATGTGGCGCCGCGACAGCTACCCGACGCCGAGAGAAAAAAGAGATCGGCCTTGATGATTACTCAGGATGAGATCGCGAATGGCATTGGCACAGTGAGATAGCTAGACTTGACTCATGCGTGTACTGCGCAGCAGTAGAGCTGATTATGAAGCAGGGCTGTCCGGCAGTGACTGTGTGCGTAGTTGGGGATTTAGAACGCACCGACAGTTCCCGTCACGTGGCACCGCCAACTCTTCCTGCCGGAAGTTAGCTCAAGGGTGGCCGGCGCGTGCAATTCAGCTGAAGTCGTGCCGCCTCGACAGCAGGCGCCTCGTGTCCGGCTCTTCATCTCTACCGCCACTGATTCTCCTTGTGAGCTATGGCCAAGCCGCCGAGAGTGCGCTAAAACCTCAATACGCACACTAATTCTTCCTGTCACTCGTGTTTTACCTGACCACTTACCATAACTCTCCACGACTGACCTTCCCCTCTACAGACAGTAGTCTTAGCTACAGACAGGCTCCCGGACTTCTCGGCTCCAGCCTCCCGACGTAGCACTGAAACAGGACCGTACAAAAATACATGTATTGGGCGGGGGCCGGTGCTCAGAGCAGCGGCCGCCCACACCCGCCCACAATACTGAACACGGACTGACACGCACCGCCCGGTCACGGCGTTATCTGGGTACAAAACCCATCGCTGGCTGCCTTTTCTCACCGCAGCGCACCTGCAGCGGAGAGAACAAAACGGAGGTGCACGGACAGTGGGCCGGCAGAGGCGGCAGGAGCCACGCTGTTCTGTCCAGGACCAGAGGCGGATCTCAACGAGACGTTTGGAGGGGGGCGGGGGGCAGCCCGAGTAAAATCATCGAAAACAGTGTTTTAGGAAAAATCGGCCAAAATCAGCTAAAATAGGGAATAGTTTGACCGCTTTGGGAAAAATATGAATTTCTGCCCTTGAATAGCTCGGATCATAGCGAATGTTCCACGATACCACGGTGGATCCAAGGGGAGGAGAGGGGAGACACTTTGCCCCCAAATCATCCATTTTCGCTGATTTTCCTATAACGAACGTTTTCACGGTTTTGACCCTGTTGCCCCCCACTCCCAGCCATCGGCCCAAATCCGATACTGCACGGTATTAAAATGATGTTAGAAAACGGCGAAGAAACCATTATCATGTCCCAGGAAGTAAAAATGCGAATCTCACGCAGCATCATAAATTAAAAATGAAAACAGATCAGCGACCTAAAGCTAGTCACCATTCAGCGGAATCCTCAGAGACGGCGTCACGCGAGCGACGACGGCGGCAGACGGCAGACAGCCTGAGCGTTGGCCACCGCATCCCACACCGGCAGACACCGTGGGCTGGGGATCATGTCCAGGGAGCGCCTTCGACGGCACTGGGTCCCGGTGGGAGTGGACGCTTCCCAGCGTGCCGGGCGGTCACACGGCGGCCGTCTGCAGTCCCCAGCTGGTAGGAATGCTCTGTTATCAAACTGTGACCACTGCAGCCGAGCGGAGACAACCACCGTCCGCAAGGTAGTGGCGAAAAAGGAGTACAGGCAACACAAATTGGACCACGACTTGGTTCCAAGGTCACTGGAATTGTGTAACAGAAATCCTGGATAGGAATGCATGAGCTGTTTTCCAGTTGTCTCTAGGAGACTCACAACAAAACATTTATCACAAAATAACTGCCGCCAGAACTGAAGAGCGAGCGTGTTCGGGGGAATCGAATAACCCCTAACATGGAAGCGACTCCCGGTGGTTAAGCATTAGTTAGTGTAAAGCGGCTGAGAGAAATGCGCGAGATTAACTTGGTCAATACTTGGACCCCCGGGAGGGATGCACCGGATATACTTTCAGGCCTCCAGACCGCATATCGAATGTTTTCAACACGTTGAACCCCCCCCCGCCCCACTCCTCGGCACGAAAAAGATTTCCTTCCAAAAACCATACATTTGTGGTAGAGAATATCATCTTCCAGACCTACTACCAAATTATTGGTACTATTTTGGTACTATTGATTCCAATCCCAAACTCGGAGTTCCTAGACCAAGCACGCGCGAGAAAATATTATATTGGTATAAACATTTTTGACACGGTAAATGTTATCTCAATGATTTAAGGAAGCTTCAGATGGAAAAACAAAGTGAATCACTCCATCTGAAATGTGGGGTCAACGCATGTATGCTTAAACATGAGCTAGGTCTAATTCTGTCTATCAGAGCCGTTCCAAACCGCTCACTTTAAGATATCTGAGACCGCTTTTTGCCTGCATCCATGCAGTACTATGGACACAATTGGACAATTTGGCAAAACCCAATTACGCTCCAAGCTTGGGCTACATTGAGAGGGTCTTTTTACCGCCACCGGTGCACCCAGCTCTAATGGATCCTCTGTCATATTGCTGAGTCGACTCTTCATTTCAAAACGTCTCCTTCGCTTTCCCCTCATCAAGTTTAGAAAAAAACGTACCCACTGCCTAATTCATGGATAAAGCTAACTGGACATTTCAGACAGTTTGAGCGACGCATTTGTCACGCAAAGAAAAAAACTGGAAACATGGCTTGGTGAAGTAGCACAACAGTCGTGTCCTCCCATACTCGTTTAAAACTGTGATCTTATAGAGAATGGTGTTCACTAGATCGGCCCTAATACAAAAGCTTGCGCTAAATAATTTTCTATATCCGGTGCATCCCTTATAATTACAGCAGATAAAAGTGCCTCCCAAAAAATCAACCGTCAAAACATCAAAACCAGTGCGGCTCCCTTCTCAACAAAACACGAGTTTACTCTAAACAAATACTAAGAAACAACAGTGTCATTCACAACAACAAAAAAGATCACGTGGTGCGTGCAGATGCCAGGTACAGCGGCCCAGTTCGGTAATTTCCAACGTCGACGGGGTAAGCTCACGACTGCCGTCTAGAAGGTGGCCTCCCCATCCAACTCCAGACGCTAGAACGGCCCTCTTTAGGGGCTCAAACATGCACGGAGACGCCACCCGCCAGACAGGTGGCGCTAGCTGAGGTCCCACACTGCCTAGGTGACGCCACCTGTCGGCCGCCAGGGCCCGTCTCCATGGCAGCGAGTGCTTCTTCGCGCCAGCAGATATGTGTGTGCCCGGGCGGGAACTCGGAGCGTAAACTTAGACAAAACGGCAAAACAGGAGCTGGGGGAACAGGATCGCTGCATGAAACATGCGCCAGGAGGCGATTCCTGGATCCTGAAGCCGACCTCGGACCTCGGGTTTGCTTCAGTGAGCAAGCACACAACCAAGGCGACCGCCGCGGGGCTGGGAGCGGTGTCAGAGCGCGGTGGTCTCGACAGCGGCGGCGGCGGCGGTGGCGGGTACGGTCCTGGCCGGACTGGAGCAGCCGCCGGCACCCACAGCGGCGCTGGCGGTGAAACAGACCCCGGCCTCAGGCGACACCCGGCCCATGGGACTGCGCGCCGCCGGGCTATCCGGGGGCTGACGTAGTAGTAGGTGGGAGGCGTCTCCGAGATGGTGCGCAGCAGCGGCGGCGGCGCCGGCGGCGACGCAACCTCCTGAGACGGCGCCGGCGGCGGCCCAGCGACAGCGAACCCCTCCAGCTGAGAGAGCAGCTCGCCCGGCGGCTGGGCACCCAGCGAGATGTGCAGCCCCAGGGTCTGCAGCCAGTCCTCCGTCAGCTCGAACCCAGGCCTGCGGGGCGACAGGTGTCATCTCCGCAGGGACCGCACCTCCACCACCGTGTCAAAACAGCCACAGTGTACCATACAACACACGCACAATGCACAGCATCTCAGTGACGCTGAATAAGACACACTGGCGAAGACATTTGGCGGCCAGAGCCGGTGTTGCCGTCCGCTGTCTCACCTAAGGTCGGGGTTGGTGTTGCAGCAGAGGCAGGCCACCTTGAAGAAGGCCCGGGGACAGCTGTCGCAGAAGCGGCTCAGGAACTCGCCCTCGTCCAGACCGAAGTCCTTGGAGCGGCGCGGCAGGAAGTCGGGGTCGGCCGCCACCCGCCCGATCACCTGCCGGCCACGGCGCGGCGTCACTCACCAGTAAACTGGTCGCCGGCCCACTCCCTGGTTGAACTTTCCCATTCGTAAATTCGTAAATATATGGGTCTTCTGTGTTTGACCTGACTGACCTGAGCCGTGATTACTAGCCGCCTTGACGAACTTCTGGCCACATCACTGCTCCATTTCCAGTTCCTCGCGACATAGCGGAAATTTTTATTTCTACAAAATGTTTTATATAAAAAGGTTAGAAAGCGCTTTGCTTCATTTTTTTCAATTGCCAAAGACAGTTTTTAGGAAGCACCTGTTCTGCGTTGAAAAATCAGTCAAGCACCCCAGTTGCTATCGGTCCACTGACACCCCTCGGCGTTGAGCTACCTGTTGGGCCTGATGCCACGTTTGGGTCTTTCAATTCGCCGACTTGATCGAAGACAGGCAACACGGAGCTGGTTACCACTTTAATGGCCCGCAAGATTTCGTTTCTAAGTACTGGCTGGTTAGAGGCTGCGCCCCTATCCGGTCGGCACCACTCGTGCCCTTGAAGGTTCCAACAATGTCCAGCAAGGTGAATACGTGCAGCACAATACCGACCACTGGCACCATCACATCACCAAACGTATTACACCATCAACTCCACGCCTATTACTCACTTCCGTTTAAAAAATAAAAGCATCAAAGATCATCAAAAAGGAAAGGGAGCCAGGAAATGGCCAAAATATCCTTGACTTCAGTCCATATTTTTGGGCTCAACTAGTCATTCAAAATAAATTCATCGAGACGACTACGTGTTCGGCTGCCATACTTCCTTGGTGGGCGAGTGTGTCACAGATCTAAGGCTGACTGTTCTAGTAATATTGTACGTCGTTTTCACGGTACATTTGTCGCGTTTTCTTCGCTCGTCTTCTCTTTCCCTCACAATCCGACGGCCTTTCCTGCTAGGGCTAGGAGCCAAACGCATATCAAGGAAAGCAATCGTTCATCCCGCGCGCCCAGGTATGCCCTGCCTGCGCCGACTCACCTCGCACAGGATAATGCCGAAGGAGAAGATGTCCACCTTCTCGTCGTACTTGTGCCCCCGCATCATCTCGGGCGCCATCCAGTAGGGGTTCCCCACTACTGTGTACCTGGTGTACACAGCAGCCATCAGCTGACACAAACGTCAGGCTACAATACTGACAATGGTCTGGCATTCACAGGAACCAGGGCTGAAGGCTATATCGCACCGGGCGACAGTACACGCCATCCGACAGTCTGAAATGGCATATAGGGAACAATGTACACTAACCCCACCCCGCAATGGCGCAGACCAGACTAGGCAGTTTTGTTCCATTTCTAATGGAATAATCTAATGGCTCACTTGGTCGTGGTTTAAGCAGCAACATGAGTTTTGCTCGCTGCTATCGGTTGCGTGGCCAACAGTATGTCACTCATATTGACCTCCCATTCGAGCATTAATTTGAGAAAAAAGTCACCGTCACGGAAGTCCCGCAAAAAAACCCTAACAAGAAAACCAATTGTCGAAACATGAGACTGTCAGCCGTATGCAGTCGAAAGATACGGGCAAAGCATACGCTGTACGTTGAGTCATGACCGAGGGAGTAATGATTCGTGCATAATTTGCCGAAAACTGAGAGACAGTGGACAGTGAAGAGAGAAAGAGAAAGTCACAGAGGAAGGGAGTTGGACACAGAGTTGTGCGTTTCAGAATTTTCTCGATTCGACTCAACTCAAGTGCTGAAAGCGGTTGACTCAACTCCGACTCAACTCATGATCAAGAGTTCAAGGCTAAATCAATCCGACCCAACTCTGACTCAACTCACGACTCAACTCAAAATTCGACTCGTTTACAAAATAAAATAAATAAATGATAAAGATATAAATAATATTAAGACATAAGAAATAAATCAATAAACCAGCAAAAAACAAGCTGTTCAGAAAGTCTGCCACAAGACAGAATATTAATAGAAGTAAAATTAATTGGTATTCAAACATTGGTTAACAATTAGCCAACAACCATGAATAACTTTTTTAATTCTTCCAGACTGTCCATGCCCAAAAAACCCACCACAGCATGTTCCAAATTTTTCTAAAAGGAGCATTGCATATTAAACTAGGTGAATGGAAAGGAACCTAAAAGAGCTAAGGTTACACCAACACAGGAAAAAATTGAGGCTCCATGCTGTCAAAAAAGGTCCAAGCTAAAAAAATGACATAAACTGTATTTGTCGGGATGGTATAGGTATTGCTTTTCTGTTAAGGAGGGATGCTAGGTAATCTTTCTAAATTATATATTACTACGCCATGAGTTTGATCAAAATGTAAGCAATAATTACTAGAGTACCTAGCTGCAATTGCAAAAGAACTACAGCAAACCCTAAGAAAAAGTATACCATATATGACAAAAGACAATAGAAATGGAAATTCTATCAACGTGTTGGATTTTAATATATTCATATTTTAAGCCCAATCCAATTTTAAGCTTGAGCACCTCCAATACAGTACACACCTATCGCTCTTCAAAATTGGATTCAGAGCACGATTTCATAGAAAGTTGCTAATGTATAGCTTTCCAAATAAAACACGGACGCCAAGCAAGGGTCTCCGATCAGACAAAACCAGTAGCATGAAATAATTCCTCTTATTCTTGCGATCAAGGCGTGTCAACATTTCTGTCCAATCGAGGGTCCAACTTTTCTATGCTAATAGCAGTATCTGCCTTCAATAGGCAAAATGAAAAGAGCGGCAGCAGATAGCGCATTTAGGACAAAAGAAACAATATAGCACGTAGCTAAACAAATATTATTATCACGTGATGTTTACACCATTTGCCTTGAGGCAGGGTTGGAAAAAACCCGGTTTTTTTTGTAAAAAGCCCGCGGGTCTGGTTTTTTGCGTTTTTTGTGGATTTTTCCGGGTTATTTGTTTGTTTTGTGGCGTTCTGATCACACCATCTCTAGATTAATGTCATTGTTTGAGCACGCATTAAGACTGTGATGCCTACAATATCATCGTTGCCTATCAGTATTTGCCTCAGGTGGCGGAGGGAGAAGAAGCTCCTATTCCCCAAGCTGTTCTGAAGTACCCGATTGACGGCAGCGTGCAGAACCGTTCCTAGTTTTATGGGCATCCATGGATAAGAAAACTGGACTGACTTTTGACCAGAATAACAAATTTTGGGGCTTATCAACTCATCCACTGCTATGGCTATACGGCGTCGTCGACTTTTGTTACTGTTTTCTCTTGGGAGCCGGATTCTCTGTACTCAAGAAATCCAACGGACGTAAAACCGGGCGACCCCGTAGAAAGCAAATGCGAAAAGCACCACATTACTGCGCCCTACAGGAATTTACTTTCATTTTTTCTAAATTAGGAGCTCATATTCCTCACGGACAAATACTAGCGTTGAAAATCTTAGTCCGGTACATCAATAAAGGCCAACTAAAGATCACAATTCTCCGAGCATAGTAGGGGCGTATCCATTACTTGCCCAGGGGGAAGGGGGCGTGGACATAGGCTCGGGGGCACTGCACGGGGCTCCAAATGCAAAGCTCGTTGATGAAAATAAAAAGAATGTCAGCGGTGGCTGATGGGATCGTGGAGTGAATCAGTGTGGTTCACGTGACATTTATTGGTTGTTTTTACTTACCTTGCTTGTTTCTTTGTCTATCTAGCTAAATAAAGCGTGGTATCCTTTTTTATTATTTTGTGGCCCGGGGACCATCTCTGAGGTGCCCCCAACACGAATTATTTGGGCAGTTTGAGAAAAATTGGCCGGCGATTTGAGACAAAACCTCCCCTCCCACCAGAAAAAAACTCATGAGTCACCCCAGAACGAGTCTTGGGATCCCCGAGACCAGCTCTGGGAGCTCCACGAACCAAGAAAAACTCTTGAAGGTACTCAAGACCAACACTGGGGGCCCAAGAACAATTCTTGAAGTCTCCCGAAACCAGCTCTGGGGACTCCAAAGATCGAATCTAGGGACCACCGAAACCAAATTTCAGCCAGGTTCGAGATCAACTCTATGGGCCGACGAGACAAACCCTCGAAGGCCTTAGAGACCAACTCTGAGGCCCCAGAGACGAATTCTTAAAGGCCATCCGAGAGCAACCCTGGGCTCCCCGAGAAAGCTTTTCGGATCCCCCAAGTCAGAGTCTTGGGCCCACCGAGACCAAATCTGGGGCCCTCAGAGACCAGCTCCGCCGCCCCCCCCCGTGACAAATTCTTGAGGGTCCTCCAGACCAACTCTGGAAACCCCGGGAAAACTTTTGGGGATGCTTCAGAAACCAAGTCTGGAGGCCCAGAGATAAACTCTAGTGTCCCGATAGCCGAATCTGGGACCTCCAATTCAAAATTTTGGTGGGCCCTGCCAAATCAACGCTTGGGCCCCTAAGACTTGCTATTGAGAGTCTCCGAGACAAACATTGTGATAGTGTCCGTCTTCTTATAATCAACTTGAACATAAATCAGAAGACGACAGGAGGCCGTGCGGGAAGCTCTTTGCAGTGCTTAAGCTCAGCAAAGGGGAGAGGCGGTCGCCCCACTTTGGACTTTTCCCGGGGCAAAAAAATAAAAATGTGTTGCACAATGTGCAATTTGAACGACATGTGGATTCTTAGGAAAGATTTTCCTGGTAAGACGGCAAAAATTGTTAAATACACTTTTCCAGTGGGGTGTATGAATTGGCAAATAGTACCAATTCTGCCAAACTTTGGCAAATTCTACACATATCAAGGCTTAGTAGCTTTAGAAGTGATGTGAATAGCAAAAATACAAAATTTTTACTCAGGGGCATCTAGAAAATGATTTATGAAAAAACCCGGGTGGGTTTTATCCATTAAAAAACACTAAAAAACAAAAAAAACGGGAAGTGGGTAGTGGGCAGTGGCAACCCTGCCTTGAGGCTAATTAGGCTTGAACCTATACGTGCTTGAATTTGTTCTTCACAGACATGAATGGCGCACACTATTCCCAGGCGAAGACCACTGACGACAACAATCAGCGACGACGACGACGCGTGTTGTTGGAGTGTTTGAAGTAAATAAGTTATGTCGAATATTGAAGATGATAAGTTTTTAAGGGATTTCAAATGTATTTTGTAGTGTGATCCACCACTTCAAATGTTTAAGACAAGGCCAGTGATAGGAACCTGTTTATTTTTCGAGTATATTTATTATTTGTGCCTAGGTATTTCTTCAGACCGAATGGGCTTTTAAAATAAGCAATTGAACCATATAATTATTGATATATTGAAACAAATTGAAACTTTGATTTAAACAATTCAAATTCTGGAGGGAAAAAGTATTTAAAGGAGGTCAAAGGAGATTTGCGAAAGGTAGGCAAATTCAAACACCTTTATTAGACATCATGTTTACCTGTTGAGCCAACTTTTTTCGGCAACTCATTTGACTCGCTGTCTAACAACTCAACTCAACTCAACTCATTGACGTGTTGTGAACCGACTCAACTCAGCTCAACTCACTTGTCTAATTTTTTCGACTCAACTCAACTCAGAGTCGAATAAGTCGGAATTTGAGTTAAACTCCGACTCTTAATCACGAGTCGCATAACTCTGGTCGGACAATGAGGAAGAGAGAGAGGGGGCTGACCGTTTTTTGCGCTGCAGGCGGCGGGCGCGGTTGATTTTGCGCCGCTCCAGGGTTGAGTGGTTCTCTGTGATGATGCGCGCCAGTCCGAAGTCCGCCACCACCACCGTGCGGTTCTGCCGGCGCAGTATGACGTCACCATCCACATCTGACACCAGCGGCGCCACCGGAGCGCCACAGATCAACTGTGAGCTCTCCAGCACGTCAGTACCATCTCCATGCGGACACAGTAACCCAGATGACTTGCATCATTTTGTACGTACAAAATGGTACAGTTTTCGACGTCAAGGGCGTTCCATAGCCTTTCGGCAGTGTAAATACAAACAGGTGTTTGGTGTGTGCGTATGGAAGGTCAGTGCATGTCAGCATCAGATAGTGCAGACCTGGCAGCATGAACTCATACTACGCACCCGACGGCAACACACCCAGAAACCATTGTGACGTGACCTTCAACGAGCGCTAAAACGTCTACAGCACAAATGTTCAGTAGAAACGCCAAAAACATTGTATTTTGATGCTAAGCACTTAACGCCCCAACCGAGCCCTCCACACAAAGGTTCTGCTGCCACCGCGGCTTTTAGTGATGACTTTCCGAATGATGGAAACATCTATTCCCTGCAGCTCCTGGAAAACTCGCCTTGCCTTAGTGCCGCTTAATGTGGATGCGGTAGGGACGTTGGAGGTCATTGCCGTAAGAAAAGGTTAATGTTTCACCTTGATAACCATTCTGCCGTGCCACGGAAGAAACGCCTAAATTTATGCATTTCTATTGTGAGATTTTGGTGTCAGTCGATGCAGAAAGACGCGCGATATCACTTATCAAATATTTGATAAACCAATCGCCTAAAATTTTGGGTTCTATCGCCCTTTCCACATCAGTCCAAGGGTAACACTAACGTACAGCAAAACGGAAAAGGTGCTCTTTTGTAAAAATATTTCAAATATGACACACGGGTGTCACATTTGTCTTGTCACGATACAAGTCACTTGGCTTGTCCCGTGTGCACAGAACGGGAGCTGACGCGCTCCAAGGCTCACAGGCAGGGTCCTGAAATTGTTTTCACGCAAGATGGAGAGTGAGGCCAAAATCCCAAAAAGAGGCTAAAATCCCCCACTTTCTTAACATGCTTCATTTTTGTTGTTAAGTATTGCCAGGCTTACAAGTATCATCACAGCCCTTTTCCTGGACCTGTTTGTTGCTTCTTACCAAACCAATACTTTTTCAGGATAGTGATTTGATTTAGGACTATATTCATATGCCTTCAAAATATAAGCAACAACTACCATCAGTTTTTTTTTTGTTTTGACTGACAGTAGATGAAAATATCTGCTGTAGAATGGAAGTGAAGAATCATCATTCTGCTACCTCCTAGTGGAATGAAAACATTTTGACGCTCCGCAATTGTAGATTCCTCATATATAGATAAGATCTCATAACTCTGAATCTCTAACCCCTGAACATAGAACTAGGAAGCTACATAATTTCTGATATTTATATATCATATCATCAGTTCAGATTAAGAAAATAGCAAGCATACCCAGCCTTAAAAATTATGAGCCGCAAAAGGTACAGTCTGAGCCTTCCTCCGAGCTGTGGAAAACTTTTGCAATGTATTATGACCTCACCCAGTACTGTGCTGAGTAGGTAGGTACCCACCTATCCCCTGTAGATATTTAAGGTGGGAAAAATGGTTCGATTAATCGTGAATTTCCCGAAAGGTAAGCTGCAGTATCAAGGATAAGAAATGAACCCTCATCCACAATATCCCTTCCAACAGCAAACTCAAATACCTTCCACGCACTCACTCAATTTTCAGTCTTCTTTCCAATAACCATACTGACCTCAAAATCTGTATTCTCCGCCTTGGTGATATTCCGGCCTCAAGACAGGGCTCACCGAGGTTACCGAAGTAACTAAAAAACTCACCGCCTGCACTTGCGCACCCATTCATGATTCACCCGAGATAATTTCGGCTCCCCAAATACGACAAAGTGACATCATTGTTTTGAATGGACGAAATCCAGCTGAGGCCCTTTCACCGAGGCCAATTCAGTACTTGGATGTCTTTGGAATCCCATTTCTCATCCATAAACGCACGGTTGAGGGCAATCGAACGCTAGAAATGTTCCTAAAGCATGTTTAAACTTGAAAAATCTAACAAAAAGAAAAATATATCTGTATTTTACGAAATATATTGAAAGGTGGAATCGGCCTCACTTAAAGTGGATATCTTTACTGAAATCACGATGTAGTTCCGATCGTTTGAAAATTTTATTAAAGCTCTTAAGCCGCACAGTAAAAATAACTAGAAAATGCCTACTAATTTTTATTGAATAAAACATGTATTTATTTCCCACTTTTGTTCCTAAAAGTAATATATATCCTCATTTATATATCAATGTCACCAACATTAAAAAACAGTCCAAAAATCGGGGTTGACTTTGGCAGCCTCTCTTGAAATTATAAGATTACTTTCACATTATTGGTGGTCTTGATAGGAATCTACGTTTCATTTTGATCCTTTCAAATGCGACTTGTATCCTTTTCTAATGCGAATAATTGCCGAAAATTAAGAGTGGACGAAAACGAATGCGCCTCGATCCAATCGGCCTCACTGAACAAATACCCACGTGAAGTCTTTCCTTCGCCTGAAAATCTGGCAGCAGTCAATCCCAAGCCAGCTTAGGCAAAAAATATGCACCATCTTTTGTATTTGAAAGGGCCAGAAACTTCTGGGACATGAGAAAATTTGTTATACCTCCAGAAAACCTTTGTTGCCTCACTTTTCTCGTGTCACCGTTGGTGTTTTTTCTACGGGTTTTATATTTTAGTTTGTGGCAGGCCGGGATTGTTTTGTTTTGTGCGGCCACGGATTGCGGCGTTATCGTGGGAGTAGTAGTATTGGCGTTTGAGATTGGCGAGAGGACGTAATCAGGCAAGATATTACATCAACAATGGCGGTTGGGGATTATACTAATATGGTTTGGGTATTCACTGTCATAATTTAGATGTGTATTATACTGGTTTTCATGCCCGGGATTCCCCTGCCAAGTGAGGCCAAAACAAGTCCCTGGTGAGCCTTAAATAAATCTGAAAAAGATACGTTTTCCACCTAAAATTGTGAATTTCGGGACGCTGCTCACAGGTGATGATGATTACATTGTCTTCCGTTTGACGGCAGCACTGAGGCCGCTACAGAGGAAATATCCCAGAAACGCTGTGGAAATATCTGCAGAAATGACAGCAGGCAACCTCAGTCTCTAACGAGAAAGTTGTGGCTGTCTAAGCAGTTGTAACTACGGACAGCTTCACCCCTCTGACTAGACAGCTGTGGCTGTGGACAGTCTCACCTCTCTGACTAGACAGTCTCACCTCTCTGACCAGACAGCCGTGGCTGTGGACAGTCTCACCTCTCTGACTAGACAGTCTCACCCTTCTGACCAGACAGTTGTGACTGTGGACAGTCTCACCTCTCTGACTAAACAGTCTCAACTCTCTGACTAGACAGTCTCACCCCTCTGACTAGACAGTCTCACCCCTCTGACTAGACAGTTGTGACTGTGGACAGTCTCACCTCTCTGACTAGACAGTCTCACCCCTCTGACCAGACATTTGTGACTGTGGACAGTCTCACCTCTCTGACTTAACAGTCTCACCTCTCTGACTAGACAGTTGTGGTTGTGGACAGTCTCACCTCTCTGACTAGACAGTTGTGGCTGTGGACAGTCTCACCTCTCTGACCAGACAGTCTCACCTATCTGACCAGACAGTTGTGGCTATTGACAGTCTCACCTCTCTGACTAGACAGCTGTGTCTGCGGAAAGTCTCATCTCTCTGACTAGACAGTCTCATCTCTCTGACTAGACAGCTCTGGCTGTGAATAGTATCACCTCTCTGACTAGACAGTCTCACCTCCCTGACTAGACAGTCTCACCTCTCTGACTAGACAGTTGTGACTGTTAAGATCGCGGTGGATGATGTCGCGGCTGTGCAGGTAGGCCATGCCGGCGGCGATGTCGCGCGCGAAGCCCACGCGCTGCTCCCAGGGCAGCGGCTCGGCGCCGTTGTGGATCAGGTCCCAGAGCGAGCCGCCGGCAATGTACTCGGTGACCAGGTGCAGCCGGCCGTCCTTGTACAGCACGCCGATGAAGCCCAGCACGTTTGGGTGGTCTAGCGACCGCAGCACTGCCACCTGGCGGAGAATCCGGCAAACAGCCGCTGCCAGTCGCAACGAACCTGCCGCGCTCGGAGGTCTTTGTCCGGGAAAGGTTCTGATCCGACGGCGACAGATTGCACAAGGGCAGCTTTAATGACAGAGGTTGGAATCTTAATCAATAGCATTCAGAGTACCAGGGGAGCAACAGGGAGCTAAACATTTGTTTTTTTTAACGATCTCAGCAGGAAACAATAACTTCCAATGTCCTAGAGCCGACTCCACGATAGCGAAGCACTAGGCACTGCACGACGCAACACCGCAGTCACGCCTCACCTCCTTCAGGAAGTTGGTCTGCGCGTCCTCGTCCACTCGGTACAGCTCCTTGAGCACCATCACCTCCCCCGTGCTCTGATGCGTCACCTGGCGACCACGTCACATGTATATCAACCTGTATTGGCATGAGCTGGATATCCCAACAGTCAACATCTGACGCGGCTAGGATGTTGTTTTATTTATTAGATACTTACATGGCCATGCCATTTTTTCTATTTGCACAACGATACCATACATAAGCGTTAAGACAGTTCTGAAAACGTTTCACATGGAGGTTAGAAATACTACATTTCCGTGACCAGTGCCTTCCGTCAAAACATTCACCCTCTTTTCTTAGGGGATCTTAATTCTTAATACAATCTCTAATCAGGGTTTATGGAGACGTAACCACTGAAAGTATGCCGAGTCATCCCCCCATCTAGTTGAAAGCAGAATAGCCAACCAAGAGCCCTTCATGCACTTTACGCACCTTCCTCAAGCACCTTGCCCACGTTCTACCTATTAAAACCTGTCGCGCTGCCCCTGAGCACGGCACTCCTCTCGCCACCGCCCACGCGCGACAACCACCGAGGCGGCCGCCTGTCTAACCTTGAACACCTTGCCGAAGAAGCCGGTGCCGAGGAGTTCGCCTTTGACGAGGTCGGCGGCTCGGAAGATGCGCTGGTGGGCGGGAGGGGCGCGGAACGACTGGGTGCGCGCCGGGGGCTCGTGCTCTCCATCAGCGCCGCTGCCGATCCGGGACCGTCACCACGGGAATGACGACAGAACAGGCCTTCACAGGCTATACAGGCCTTTACTACACTTGGTGTGAATTATGTCAGTTTCATTGTGGACTATCAGATAGTGAGGGATAAGAAGCAGGCGCCGCTCACTAGCTTATTGCACTTTCATCGCACTATTTCCTGTACATATGTACTCTGTGCGAATGCTTGTATTTAAGGGTGCGTTACCCTCGACACATGCGCCACACGACATGACCCATCAGAACTAAAACCCTGTTTCCCAAACAACAGATGTCAGGTCATTCGTTCATTCATCTCGTTACAAAGATTGCCCACGTGACACGTTGGTTGTAAACCGTAGTACGCTGCGCATTCCACGCTTTACGACCCTTCAGGTGACCAAGAACCACTGCGGGCAAGGTCAGACGCGTCGCAGTAGCAGGTGCTCTCGCAGAGGCGGGCCCGGTATTTTTCCGAGGGCAGACTGCTATTGGGCAAATGTCTTGATTTCTCCAAATGAGAAAGCGGTTGCAGCTCGCACCACTGTCACCTGGGATAGACCAAAGCTGGCCAAATGGCAGTTCAAGCATGGCTGTGGATTGGCTATGCTATTTGCGCGAGTTAGCAGCTAGTCAGCGGTAGGATCCACGCCCATTCCCTACTTCCCACTTCGGCCACTTTCGTGACCAAATGTTATGTTCTTGGCCCGCCTTGTGTCGGTGGGTCGTCATTCTCCGCGCGTACACACACATACACTTACACATGACACATGGGCTGGGTGCCCGCATTTGTGACCGCCTTGACGTATCTTAGGGATCCCCTCCTCGTAGCGGTCACGGAAAGGGGCTCAGTGACTCACTCACCCATCGAACCCTGAGGCGCGCAGGTCCATGTGTTTACCCAAGTATTTATTGTAGAACATTTTTTCCGGTGCTCGGAGAGGGGGGCGTTCTACCCCTCGATCATGTGCGGAGTTGTCCTCACTGTGATCGAGAGGTGTTTCGGATTATAGGATAGTTTGTGTTGTAATGGACAATACACGTGCACGATCTCAATCCCGTCCAGACCCTTCCTGACCACATCAGTTCGACATAAACCAAAGCTTTGTTATGTATTGGAAACAGTTTCCCAAGTTATAGGCCCTGACCTAGGGACAAGATCAAAAGACGATCTCCTAAACAAGAGACCGTCCAAAAAGAACCTAAGGAAAAACAGGGGGTAGGAAGTCAGCAACCATTTTGTTAGACGTTACAACAGGCCGTAAGAAAGTATTACCATGAGGGAGGACGGTTAAAATTATAAGAACACATGTTACGTAATTTATGGATAGGCCCTCAGCTCTGACTTAGAATTAACACTGATGTGATTCGATGGAATCCACACATCATTATCATTGGATTTTTGAATTGTTTGTGTGACCTTTTATGAGGAGACTAGCCGTGAGAGATTCGTGTGAAAACGTGTCCTGATGTCCAAATAACCCTCACATGCCTCCAGTCAAGAGGCCATAGTTCCCTGGTGTTAAGAGCTAAAGGCATGTTCGTGCAAAACACGCACAATAAAAGTTGTTTAGTCCGCACCAATTTTCAAGAACTGGACGACGTTTCTGCAATATTCGGCAAGCATTAGGAGGAGATGCAACACTGCCTTCCCCCGAAATTTCAGTGGGTTGTCATCGGCCTTTCAAGGAGTATTGTAATCATTTCAGGGAAGGCCCTAGTTTAATTGGACGAGAAAATATACTCTTGCTGGGAATTTATAGATTCAAGAATGACTTTTATGGAGTTTAAATGACACAGAAAACACCGTGATATGTCAGGGGCGCAAAAATGTGTATAAATCACGGCAAAAAGAGAAATAAACGGTAATTTTGCTAAAGAAATTGCAAAGTGGCAACATCAGCAGCAAAAAATATTGCATCGGGCTTGAGCTTCAAGCACCGAGGGAGAAGAGAGTTTACCGGCCGAAAATTCGGAACATTGAATGTGATAAAGCTGATGGACTAAGAAACAGGACACGCAAGTCCCCACATGGTCACCCCAAAGTGGGAGAATCAATCGCGGATCCAGGGGTGCAAAGGGGGGGCACGTGCCTCCTTCGTTCGACCCTCGGTCCCCCTGAAATGGTCGCGGCGCACCTCTGAAAGATTGATGGCACCCCCTGAAAGGTCACTAGTCAGCAGCCTCGGCGATAACAGGTGCTGGCAGAATATGACACAGAAATTTGACTCACACAATTGTTTGCCTTTTCTTATGAGGACTGTACTATTGGGACACACTAGTTGAGTGAATTTCTGCCCTGCGGTCGTCGTCGTCATTTTTTCACTCTGCTCCCGGGACATCGCCGCTTTCTTTTCCCTGAAAGTTCTTGTCATTTCAGCTGATGGCGGCCAGAAATTGGTCTTACTGATATTGGTAGAGCCTAGTGTTCTGCTGTTTGTATTCCTCTGACAGGAGAGTGTCATCCTTGACCATGGCGATGTAGGCACAATGATCAAAATCATAGAATGCTTAGTAGAGAATGACACCCAGGCGCTCTGAATTTTCCATTCACTTTCTTTATTTCTCACTTTTGGACTCACTTTTCTAGTGGATTTATTTTGGCATAATTCAATAATCCTAGTGTATATAAAATTATCTAGTGTGGAAGGAAGGAAAATTTGGATGAAAAATGCGCAAACCTTAAGTAAGGAACGTTATCGATTTTAAACTAACTCTCACAATATTATACCGTTTGGACTTGCCACTCGCCTACCGTATTTTCAAACGTGAGTTTTACACTCAGTATCCCAGTGCAAAACCATTTTTGAGACACTGCAGAGTGGGGCGCTGCGACATCCCAAAGATTAGCCAGCATACTAAACGCGTCTTTCATTTTTTACCGTCACCTCCCACTCTCTCCTTGTTAGTAAAGTCTTCCATCCAGCAGCCGTCGCAAGTTCCCCTTGCTGTTATATTCCGTGAACTCCATGGCTCAAAATATATTCACATTTACACTTGCACTGGTAGCAGTGGCATCTCCATAAAGGCGAGGATCTTCCTGCTATTGGTAAGGTCGTACTTTAGTACATCTCGCTCTGTTGGAAATTTTGCTCTGCTGAGGGAGGATGATGGGCAACAAATGAAGAAGGCCTCCACAGATCTTAGCTGACCCGGGGGATAATGTTTTGGGTTTTCACTCGTTGGAACAGATCTCTCGCGGCGGCTTTTGCTTCTAGTGATCATAGACGAATCAATTTCTAGATGTCCCCAAAAATCGATTACTTGGGTACATTAAAGTACGAACAAGATTCGGGCGGGTTAATTCGGCATAAACCTCTCTCAAGATCGTCACCCGCCTCTCCTTGCTATTGCACTCAGCTCACTTCGGTAAAAACACCGTCTTGGGTCAACTAGGCTATTTGACGCAAATCAGATATAATTTAGCAACGTATTCTTCCTTTGTACTTTAAGTATATTTGGAATGCTCTATTCTGTCAACATTATTTCGAAAATATACCCACGTAGCTTTCCGGTGCGATTTTTGATGAGCTGCGAAAATGCAATATTTACTTCAGGCTGATTTTCGACCGCAGACTGTGACCTGATTGCGACGAAATTTTGAACGGATGTCCAAAATGAACCAAATAATTAAACATTTTCGGGGGCACTCATTTTTAAACAAAAGTGTGCAAACTATAAAGTCATATTGCTCATCAAAACACCAACTCAGCAGCATTTCATATGTTAGTAGATTCATGAAGGCTCACATTGTCCAGTTGCAGAACGGTGTGCGCCATCCAGCTTCGGCCAGGCAGGCCGCAACTGGCCAGAAAGTGAGGGGGACCATAAATCTTCAGCTTCCAACTCTGATACTAAATTTTCCATTAAAAAACTGAAAGCTAACCAGATTTTGGTCCATTTTTGCTCCCAGTTAATTACACTAGAACATTCCCTGTGGCCCAAATTAGTTAAAAACGAAATATAAATTTTTGCTGGAAGTGAAGTGGCCTAGCCTCAGCGGAGGCTCTGTTTGTGATTTCAGCCTTTTAGTTACCCTCACTGGTCCACAAGAGAACGTAAGACTTGAAAGAAAGGACGTGATTGAAATGTGGTCACAGCACGGAATGAGCTTCCGAGCAACAGCAAGGAAGTGAACGCAGGAATGCATTTTACAAATTACGACTTTGAGCTAAATCTTCTTTGGATGCCATGAACAATAAACTTCACCCGTCGGATCTATGGAACCAATTGGAAAAAGTATCACATCGGGAGATTTGTGATTTGTGGTATTGTTGCATCGGCATAAAACCGCATCCATGACGATAACAGACCAGGGTCTGCACATAAGTGGTTGTTTTGGGGTTCAAAACATAACACCATGTGGAAGCCATCGGCTCAGTATGATCCTCAGTCCCTCTGATCATGCTATGATTTATTAGTCAGTCACATAATTAGATAATTACAGCAATCGTAAAATAAGAATCCAGGTAAAATTCGCACAGCTCCATTCATGTTTTTAATGAGACTCTAAGCATGAGCGCCGAAAGCGGGGGGACGCGTCGCCCCTGTTCGCCAACCAGGGGGATGTCTCCCAAAAAATTTTGGGTCAATCGTCATTAATGCTGTCAGGTAATGAATATGCTCAGAATTCGCCTCCCCGGTCAGCAGCAGCCTGGGTCCGTCCCCCTGCGAAAATTCCGTGGCAGCGTCCCTGCTTCTTAGGAAATGCAAAGGTGTGATAACGGAAAAGTGTTGTCCCAATTTCTTACTCCTCCCAATTTCAAAATTATTTTATTCTATTCATGGTGTTTTATAGCACAAAATTAATACATAGTTGTTATGATTTAAAACACCAGTCCCATTAAAAAATCCGAATTTTGCTATGGCCTACGCTTCGGCTGTTTCCGACCTAAAAATCACCCCCTGAGCAAGGCTCCCTGTACAGGTAAACACTCCCGTCTGACTCTCTCTCTCTCTCTCTCTCTCTCTCTCTCTCTCTCTCTCTCTCTCTCTCTCTCTCTCTCTCTCTCTCTCTCTCTCTCTCTCTCTCTCTCTCTCTCTCTCTCTCTCTCTCTCTCTCTCTCTCTCTCTCTCTCTCTCTCTGCTCTCTCTCTCTCTCTGCTCTCTCTCTCTCTGCTCTCTCTCTCTCTGCTCTCTCTCTCTCTGCTCTCTCTCTCTGCTCTCTCTCTCTCTGCTCTCTCTCTCTCTCTGCTCTCTCTCTCTCTGCTCTCTCTCTCTCTCTCTCTCTCTCTCTCTCTGCTCTCTCTCTCTGCTCTCTCTCTCTGCTCTCTCTCTCTCTCTCTCTCTCTGCTCTCTCTCTCTGCTCTCTCTCTCTCTCTGCTCTCTCTCTCTCTGCTCTCTCTCTCTCTCTCTCTCTCTCTCTGCTCTCTCTCTGCTCTCTCTCTCTCTCTGCTCTCTCTCTCTCTGCTCTCTCTCTCTCTGCTCTCTCTCTCTGCTCTCTCTCTCTCTGCTCTCTCTCTCTGCTCTCTCTCTGCTCTCTCTCTCTCTGCTCTCTCTCTGCTCTCTCTCTCTCTCTCTCTCTCTCTCTCTCTCTCTCTCTCTCTCTCTCTCTCTCTCTCTCTCTCTCTCTCTCTCTCTCTCTCTCTCTCTCTCTCTCTCTCTCTCTCTCTCTCTCTCTCTCTCTCTCTCTCTCTCTCTCTCTCTCTCTCTCTCTCTCTCTCTCTCTCTCTCTCTCTCTCTCTCTCTCTCTCTCTCTCTCTCTCTCTCTCTCTCTCTCTCTCTCTCTCTCTCTCTCTCTCTCTCTCTCTCTCTCTCTCTCTCTCTCTCTCTCTCTCTCTCTCTCTCTCTCTCTCTCTCTCTCTCTCTCTCTCTCTGCTCTCTGCTCTCTGCTCTCTGCTCTCTGCTCTCTGCTCTGCTCTCTGCTCTCTGCTCTCTGCTCTCTGCTCTCTGCTCTCTGCTCTCTGCTCTCTGCTCTCTGCTCTCTGCTCTCTGCTCTCTGCTCTCTGCTCTCTGCTCTCTGCTCTCTGCTCTCTGCTCTCTGCTCTCTGCTCTCTGCTCTCTGCTCTCTGCTCTCTGCCTCTGCTCTCTGCTCTCTGCTCTCTGCTCTCTGCTCTCTGCTCTCTGCTCTCTGCTCTCTGCTCTCTGCTCTCTGCTCTCTGCTCTCTGCTCTCTGCTCTCTGCTCTCTGCTCTCTGCTCTCTGCTCTCTGCTCTCTGCTCTCTGCTCTCTGCTCTCTCTCTCTCTCTCTCTCTCTCTCTCTCTCTCTCTCTCTCTCTCTCTCTCTCTCTCTCTCTCTCTCTCTCTCTCTCTCTCTGTCCTCGGTTGTTTATTCATTCTAAAATTCCCACATCTTTTTCTGGGGAACGCTTGCAAGCCCGAATCAGTTATTTTCGTCTCATTACCACAAGATTATTTTATAAGAAAAGTTGATATTTCTCTCGGTAATGGAATACAGCAGTTACCGAAATATCATCAATCATGATTGGATAATTGGTCGGGTGAAGTCTGATGTTTTCGAGCTCAGTTTGGTGATTGTAAAAGCACTGATCATGGTTTTTGAGGGACAGCAAATTGTTAGGCTGACTTAAAATGATGAAACATTAGCTGCTAGATTTCACTTCTGGGTACGAAGAGGTACGAGGCACCCTTATAGATTCCTGGAAGTTTTTCGAACACAAAAACTCATTGACACATCATTGTAGCTGACTTTTTCGCCGAGCCTTTTTTGGTTTTGATTCTGTATGGAAATTGTATCGAGGAGATAGCCGCCAAACTCTGTTGTTTCCGTTTTTCCGATTTTTACCCTGAATTTTTGGAAAACGCTTTCAAAGTTCAGCTTCTCATATCTTTCTTATAAGGCAAAAATTCAAAAAAGTACAACAACAGAGTTGTGGAGACTGGCTCCTAGAACATAGGCCCACCCACCCTGTTTCAATGATTATATCATGTGAAAAGTTATTCAAACTTTAAGTTTGAGAAATTTGAAAAAGAAAGTCAAATTGTACAAAAACAAGAAATGAATCAGGCTTGAAAAACATCTGTTGTAACGATGCACTTGTAATCTACTTCTGGTGAAAAAATCACGACGATAGCCACGTTACTTTACGAGATATTTCACGAAATATGCTCCATAGAGTTAACATTGATAACGCACCCTTAAAGCAGAATATAAATGCGGGTAAGGTGCGGTTGAAAGATGACCTATATTAGCTTTCTAGAACAGGAGGACGGCTGCACTTTCCTTCCCGCGAGAACTTCCCACACATATACCACGCAGGCCCAATCGAGTCACCGAAGGAAACAGTGGTACCAAGTAACAGAAGGAGAGGTAGTCCCCCAACATAAAACTGATGTGCTTTTCAGGGTACGAAATGACGATTTAAAAGAAAATGTTTCACCCACCGGCCTTTCTCGGCGCTCAGTGTGCATTGAGTTAGCCACCGGATTTTCCCTCTGGCACATCGACACCAACATACCATGATCTCCCCTCCAGCAAAAGAAACACGGACAACACTGCCGGTCTGGCGTGCGGGAGGTGCCCATCTGCAGGACGGCGGCGCCCGGGCGGACTCACTTCTCCAGGATGCGCGGCATGCTGCTGGAGCGCTCCTCCTTGTCGGCGCGGCTGGGTCGCCGCAGGTATCGGCTCCGGCCCGACATGTAGCCCTCGTCGGCGCAGCGCCACCGCCTCTGCCGCCCCGGCGGCCGGCCCAGCTGCCGCTCCGGCACCGACACCGGCCGCGGGTCGTGCTCGATCGTCAGCTGCCGGCACGGACACTACCGTCAGCTGGGCACAGGTGCTACCGTCAGCTGGGTACTACCATCAGCTGGGCTCCGGCACTGACACCGGCCGCGGGTCGTGCTCGATCGTCAGCTGCCGGCACGGACACTACCGTCAGCTGGGCACGGTGCTACCGTCGCTGGGTACTACCATCAGCTGGGCTCCGGCACTGACACCGGCCGCGGGTCGTGCTCGATCGTAGCTGCCGGCACGGACACTACCGTCAGCTGGGTACTACAGTCAGCTGCCAGCACGGACACTACCGTCAGCTGGGTACTACAGTCAGCTGCCGGCACGGACACCACCGTCAGCTGGGCACAGGTGCTACCGTCAGCTGGGTACTACCATCAGCTGGGCTCCGGCACTGACACCGGCCGCGGGTCGTGCTCGATCGTCAGCTGCCGGCACGGACACTACCGTCAGCTGGGCACAGGTGCTACCGTCAGCTGGGTACTACCATCAGCTGGGCTCCGGCACTGACACCGGCCGCGGGTCGTGCTCGATCGTCAGCTGCCGGCACGGACACTACCGTCAGCTGGGTACTACAGTCAGCTGCCAGCACGGACACTACCGTCAGCTGGGTACGACAGTCAGCTGCCGGCACGGACACCACCGCACGATGGGCCAGGTCGGCTTCAAAATCGCTTTTTAATCGAGAATCGACTTTTCCGCTTTGCAAACTTTGTTGGCAGTTTCCGACGTAGAAATGAACGGTGCATGGCGTGGTACTATTGATTTTCATCAGAAATATTATCTTCTTGGTGAAAAACGCTGCAAAGCCAACATATTCTGTGTTGTTCCGAGACAGCCTCCCAAGTCTACAAATCGCGGTCCATCTTTCTTCCGCTCCTGCGCCGTATATTATGTTGGTAAGAAGTAAATAACTGCTGGACTTGCTCACAGCTCTTGTTAACTTATGATCTGGAAGCAAAAAGACAATACATTTGTAAAATGAAACCTACTTTTTGCGCCTTTGGTGGATACAGGTTCAAGGGTATAATTCATTAACGCTTTTCCAAATATAAATAGAGTTTCAAAAAATGTTCCACGGGTGTCCAGAGGTTTTGTCACGTCATTGGCACCAGAAACATCTTGCCATGATGGGTGAGCAGTTATTTTTTGCGCATTTTTGCGCCAATTCGAAATATTTGGGTTTTAATGGTGGCATGCGCGCGGCCCACGGGCCCCGCGTCCCATTGAGCTACGACGGTTTGCTCTACTACTGCCAAGCACTGGATATGGCTAAAGCTATTTACTTAACATTTCAATTGCTGTGGGTGGAGAAAATAAGTCATTGAATGGTAACCTCAAATATAAGTCATGGATAGGTTTGTTTCCGGCACTCTGTTTTGGGGAACACACAAATTGATTAATTAGCACATGATTCCAAGAGTATAGCGCTGTCTATCAGTACCTATTTCTCACTGAACTTGACCTGTACTGGCTTGTCTTCTTGAGCTTTTCTATGGTTCCTGGGCTTTCTGTCTTCCCTGGCGGGTTCAGATGACGAGTTCAAACAAAGGGTGTGTTTTAAAAGTGACCGACGCACACAGGGAGATAAGTCACGGCCGTCTGATTGTGATTGCGCCATATGGAGAAACCTAGAAGTGTCCCCTCTGTTTTTGTCAGACAACTAGGGTCAATGGACAGAACAAATACGATATCCATGGGGTACGTTCGTATATCGTATGCCTTTGTTGGCAAGTCAGTTGCTCTGGCACTGCAGTGGTGTGAGGTTCTCCCAGTGTTGTCGATAACTAGGACACCTGCTTTAAATATTGTGAACTAACCATTTTATCTAAAGAGGAATCTACCGCTAAGGAACACTTGAGAAAGGAACTGATTGGATGCATCGAGCTGAGTGGTGGTGTAAATAAGGTGACCTTGGAAAACCTGCAATATTATGTTGACAGCAAAAGAGGTTCTAACTTATCTAGTTCCGAGCTCCACAAATGAAAGGCTGCGCTTCGTGTTTTTCTGACAAAGGCAAAAGCACGTTGGAACGAAACAGGACGGCACAAGGAGCGCTTTCTATCAACAACAAGGCATGGCTTGATTCAGAACTGGAAGGAATATTTATGGGATCTTCTGCCCCTCAAGAGGCAACGACCTTCGTCATACGGGGACGGCCCGTTCCCGATTTTGACCGACTGAAGTCAGCAGACGCCAAGTGACGTGCAACAGCAAAACTATCCACGCACCGTGCTGATCAGCTTTTGCATGCAGCGAAAAGGCGATCAAGCTCTGAAGGAAGAAGAGATTTGTCTTACGTATTAAAGGAAGCAACAGTGACACCCTCTCTCCCCACAAAAGTGCGGAGACTATTGCAACGGTCTGTGTCTAAGCCTCGTATATATAGCAGGGATGAGGCCCTAGCTGTATTTATCGATGCTCGGCACACCAAATTCACGTGGCAGTATACCCGACTGTCGGCAAAGCAGCAAGGTGGATGTCTATCCCACATACAACATAATCCGGGAAGCCAAAGCTGCTTGTTTACCCGACAGTATAAATGTGGATACCAACCGGGCCGAGGTACCTCTGCAGTCTTTGCTGCCGGTCGTGAGCTCTTCTTCTGCTTCTGATCGCCTTTGGAAAAGAGCTCAAAACAAGCACCGGCTGGCATCTGATGCTCTAGCTCTCCTGAGTAACGGCATCTCCCTGGAGCTTCCAAGATCAACTCCTTCCACGTCTGCAGCGGTTGGAGCTCCAAGCATTGATTCGGACATGAGTGATGAGGAATAAGCAGCGCACAATGACCTCAGGTTGGTCCATATCACCTTAAGCGGGGCGTTGATTTAATGAAAAGCGTTCTCCTTGTAATCATAGAAACAAATACAGGTCCAGAGCCGAATTCTTTATGGCTGACGTTTAATCGTGATATCACAAGTAGTATTTTGCTGACGAAGCTCGTTTGGTAGCATTCACGCTTGAGAGAATGAGATAAGTAATATTGATATCATTATTTTCCATAAAACGCCTACAACGCAATCACTAAGTCTAACTTTTCTTAGTCTTCTAAGTTTAGTTGACAATATAAACTTTCTTTAAAGCTCAATGATGCCAAAAACGGTCTTAAATTTCACAAATTCGACAGCAGACCTTATGGCTAATTTCGAACTAAAAACGCGCAATGTTAAAAGGGCTGGTGAGGTCAACTGATCACTCCCACACAAAAATAGATCCTGAAATCGAATTCAGGGCACCCAATAACCTCTCTGCCCACCTCCATGATGCTTTCGGCTAATTATCTGAATAAAAAGCGATTTTGAGGGCCACCTGGCCCACTGTGCACCGTCAGCTGGGTACTACCGTCCGCTGGGTGCTACCGTCAGCTGGGTGCTACCGTCAGCTGGGTACTACCGTCAGCTTGATGCTACCGTCAGCTGGGTACTACCGTCAGCTGGGTGCTACCGTCAGCTGGGTACTACCGCCAGCTGGGTGCTACCGTCAGCTGTGTACTACCGTCAGCTGGGTACTACCGCCAGCTGGGTGCTACCTTCAGCTGAGTTCTACCGTCAGCTGGGTGCTACCGTCAGCTGGGTACTACCGTCAGCTTGGTGCTACCGTCAGCTGGATACTACCGTCAGCTGGGTGTTATCGTCAGCTGGGTGCTACCGTCAGCTGGGTGCTACCGTCAGCTGTGCACTACCGTCAGCTGGATGCTACCGTCAGCTGGGTGCTACCGTCAGCTGGGTGCTACCGTCAGCTGGGTACTACCGTCAGCTGGGTACTTCCGTCAGCTTGGTACTACCGTCAGCTGGGTGCTACCGTCAGCTGGGTACTACCGTCAGCTGGGTACTACCGTCACCGACACCGGCCGCGGGTCGTGCTCTATCGTCAGCTGCCGGCACGGATACTAACTTCAGCTGGGTACTACCGTCAGATGGGTACTACCGCCAGCTGGGCTCTATCTTCAGCTGTCAAGGCTGGTCTAATGTCGGCTGATTTATCCAACATATTCAGCTGTTCAAAACTAGGGACACTGGTGGAAGCCGGCAGAAGCAGCAAAAATGTGTTGGGGAAACAAAATTGGCATGTTCGAGGGCAAAGAGATATCACCAAGCAGCTTACTCTAACTAACGGACAACACATCACCAGAGCCCGGGAAAAACTGTACCGACATCTAGAAGCATTATCCACAGGAAGAGCGCATTTCAGTACAGCTACACCACCGCCTCAGAAGTGCCGCCTGTCGGAGGGTACGTCTGGCCGCCAGTGGCGCCACTTGCCGGCGCACCTGCACGTGCTGCTGCTGGTCGTTGATGAGCCGCTCGATAGTGGCCAGGTTGGCGCTGGACACGGACACGCCGTTCACCTCCAGCACTCTGTCGCCGGCGTGCAGCCGAGCCAGCTCCGCCGCCACGCTCATCCTGCTCAGAGGGCCGGTCAGCGCCGGGTCAGCGCCTGTACTCCAGCTCATGGTTACACTTGTGATATACGCCGATGAGGGCGTTGTTTTCAGCTTCACATTTTTTGGGTTCTTTAGAACTTTATGGATAGGCCCTAAGATTGAAATTGCAAAAGTATAAACAAGGGTGTCAAACGATATGAAACTATCAAACGGCATAAAAAACTGTTTCTTGTGCAATTGTATATCATCCTGTGGGTGTGCTTACCAGTGCTCAGAAGGTAGCAAAATACTTTGAAATATATAACTTATATTTCTTTATTTCAATCTCTGCTTATTCGTAAAGATCTTGGAAAAATTTGATTGCACCTTTCTTCTTACTCCGAGATCCGAGTGATCGGGAGGCAGGTCACCGAAAGCGAGTTCCTGGACTGAGGGTCAGAATTCCACCAGATCGCGGTATGTTTCCCCCCAACATATGACAACGCGTTTAGCGACAATGTGTGACCAGTGTGGGTGGTGCGTTATAAAACCCTGCACAATTGTACTAGGCTTCACTTCGGAGAGATTAACCATAAAATGCATTGAATAACATAAAGGAGGAATTTTGCGGCGACAGCTCCATGCTCATAAGCACCGGGACCTGTTTTGTACTAGCTCAGTGTAGCGTCTGTCATTGTGTTGACGCTATGTTGCGGTTAAACCTTCGCTGCCGCCGTGTTTCTGCTCTGTGGTCAGTTCGTGAGTAATCACGTCACCTGACAACCGAGAGTTCCGGTCGGGTCTCCGGAGGGCCTGAGGGCTGTCTGCGCTGGCGCCCGATCGAAAGACAGGACGCCACGGGCTGCAGTACTAAGAAAGCGGCATTTAAAGGGAGATACGCAAAAAAAATTATTGGGTAGATCGAAAGGTCACAAAAAGTTGTTTCAGACGTCCTATTCTCATATTTGCGAATTCGGCCTGCAAATGCCTTAAAATTGCTCTCAAAGTCAACATTTCTGGACGACTTTACCGGTACACCTCATATCGGTGTATATAACGTACACACGGCTAAGGCTATCAATTTCTCTAAGAATTAGGTCATATCTATCCTAAACAGTGATGTAGAAATTTGGACTACTCTAGAAAAAATTAATTTAGAAAAACAACATTCCAAAACTATTTTGAAACAGAAATATAGGGCTTAAAAGAAATCACAGTTAACCAATCACAAGCCTAGGAATCCTCAAACCCGGGTCACGTGACCTATCTGACGCAAAAGTTTTATCATCCTGGGGCTGAAGCAGAAAATGACTCAAGACCCGAGGTACAAAACCGCTGAAGACTTGAGTAATTATGTTTTTTCCGTTTCTAGGGCAAACTAATTCATTTTGTAGGTTTTAAAAGCTTTTTAAAATTAATTCAAATACAAATACAGGAGAACAGACATTTGTATTAAAAAAACATTGCTTTTCAACTTTAAATAGTTTCCGTAAAGTAAGTGATGGGTTAAGGTTTCAGTATTTTATCGGAACTGATAATCTATTTCGATAATAAGTGAGTGGCCTCCAGAAATTTTGCCAAAGATACAAAAATAATTGATAGTTTCGTAATCAGGATTTTTTTCAAATAGCAAGAAACCACAATAATAATTTTTCGCGTATCTCCCTTTAAATGCCGCTTTTAGCCATTTTGTTAGGACATCTTCCACTATTTGAATACAATTACGTTTGTTACACCGCACTGAAGCCTTTTACCCAAAGTCTAACATCGCCGCGCAAAAAAGCAGCAAAAACGCACAAACTACATTACAGTTCCCCTGACAACAACCTTAATGCCTCGCAATGGTGACTGGCTAAGGTTAACTAATCTCCCTTAAGCTACGGCTAAGAGAAGCCTCTACAGCAGCACGGTGTAGGCTGAAGCCGTGGCTGGGAGCAAGACGTACTCAGCGATGCGGACGGCGAGTGAGCCGGGGTCGGGTGCACCGAGGCGGATGTGGCGGGCGGCCTCACCGCCGCCGGGCAGCTCCACTAGCTGGATAGAGTGGGGCACGCGGAACGGCGCCGCCGGCGACACCGCCTCCATCCGACGGGCATAGCAGCCACCACTGCAGAGGGGGAGAGAGAGAGAGAGAGAGAGAGAGAGAGAGAGAGAGAGAGAGAGAGAGAGAGAGAGAGAGAGAGAGAGAGAGAGAGAGAGAGAGAGAGAGAGAGAGAGAGAGAGAGAGAGAGAGAGAGAGGGAGAGAGAGAGAGGGAGAGAGGGAGAGAGGGGAGAGAGAGAGAGAGAGAGAGAGAGAGAGAGAGAGAGAGAGAGAGAGAGAGAGAGAGAGAGAGAGAGAGAGAGAGAGAGAGAGAGAGAGAGAGAGAGAGAGAGAGAGAGAGAGAGAGAGAGAGAGAGAGAGAGAGAGAGAGACGATTAATCGCGTCCATATTTTACAATGCAACATAACATTTCAGCACTTGAAAGCCTCTCCGATTACACATCACATTCTGCAGACCTCAAAGTCACCCAAGGCCAATACATCTCGGCATGAGCTGGGCGCGCCAGCACTCACCAGTAGAGCTTGGAGCGTTCGATCAGGGCGTAGGCCTGTCCGTCCTCGATGAAGCCGCTGCAGGAGGTGCAGCGGAAGCACTCGGGGTGGAACTTGTGCTCGGCCGCCTCCATCACCGGACCGGTGATGACCTGCAGGAACCGGGCGGCGGTCAGAGAGGTGCACCGGGACACTGCCACCACAAGTCGGGGCACCGCCACTGGCGCAGAGTGCATCAATACTTGGTAGGGCGGATCATTATCGAGAAAAAAACATCGAGGTGGAAAACGACAAATTAAATCCACCGGTATCCGAAGTTCGAATTCTAAACAAAGAACCGTTTCGATTGAGACGACACTTCGCATGGGAGCTTGAGCCTGGAGATTTACGCATTAGATTCACAAATGTGTCAAAATGTTTCGGCTCAATACAGCACAGAGATCCTCCTTGTCCTAGAGAGCCACAAATCCCCCCTTCAGCTATCCCCTTTCGGATTAATATTCATCTATCGATTATCCGCGACACAGTTCACTGGCTCTCCTCAGCACTGCTCAAAACGCCATTCTAACCAGGGTCGAGACTTCCAAACTAAGAAACTCCAGTGAAAGTGTCGGTGGTATCTCTGGGCTTTAAGTTATCCAAGTGCTACTCCATCGTTTGGTGTCTGCACATCATGAACACCGATCCAACCTCCACCGGTTTGCCGACAGGAACAATTTGCTTACAACAGACGAGGTAAATTTGAAACGAAATCTGAAATAGCCAGCAGGACCGGGGACCTTTACATGGCAGCTGGGACACTTTCTCGGCCCAAGCCGCCTACCTTGGAGCACGTCTGACACGCCTCCCCGAACTTGGCGGCGTAGTCGGTCTTGCAGAAGAGGATGCCGTCCTTCTCGAAGTACCAAGCGCCGAGGGAAGCGTCACACACAGAACACCTGGCACCAACCGCGACCGAACCCATCATGCTTTGGCACCGCAGGCCAGGGCTGAGCCCATAGGCGGATCCAGGATTGCCGATCGGGGGGTGGGGGCACCTTCCCGGGGGGCGCCATCCGGACCGGGGGGCGCCATCTGGACCAGGGGGGCGCCACTTATGACCGGCAAAAGCTATCAGGTGGGCAAAAGGAGCAAAAGGATAAAGGAAAAAGGATATAAGCAAAAGGATAAAGGAGAGATTAGACAAATGGAAATTGGACGTCAATTGTACTCTGGAAACACGGTTTAGGAGACAGGAGCCATGTGAGATTGGCAATTTCCCATTTCTCAGGTTGAATAAGCCAATAAATGATGAAAGGAACACAAGATCGCAAAAACACAAAGCCTAACATGATACAAAAACCACTCAGGGATAATAATAAGTGGTGGAGGAAAATGTCGGGACGATGAATAAAGAAAACAGGTTGGAGTAGTAATTCCTCCATTTCCACACGATTAGGGGTCCTATTAAGCTTTTGCACCTCGGAGCAAAGTACTCCCGGAAAAGTCGGCAAAAAAACAGCACGTCATGACAGGAATCTAGCAGAAGTGATGGTCACAACTTTTCAAAAATGAGAAGACGCAGAACATGAAAAACGACCCGGTAAAAACGATATTAGAACACACAAAAATTCAAGTTAGAAACCACATAAACAATACAAAATACACAAAAAACTACTAGAAAATAACCCATGCATTGGAGCGTTAAATATGACATACCTGTATGTTTTCCTGGGTTAACATGAAAAAGAGCACAGAGAGTTAGTTTGGGGAAGTGGCTTACGAACGGTATTATTACACGACCAGGATTCTGCAAAAGCCCAGCCACAATATTGGGCGCACGCCACCAGCTGAGAGCAAAAGTGCGATTTAACTTCATAAATTAAAAGTGCGATTAAACTTCATCCATTTAATCGAAAGCAGTGTTCAATAATGCGGTTGGTTAGAACATTAGGCGAAGAAATGGGTCTGATCTTTTCAAAATATTTGACTATTAAATCAACTACAGAGGGCCAAAGCCTCACAGTTTGATCTCCCCAGGATCATCAATCCGAAAACGGCATAAAGAAAAACCATTGTACATGGATACAGATTTGGTCGCCGGAAGTCAAATTTAAGCTCTAACTCTGTCCCATTAAGACGCCTGTATAGTCAGAACATGTGCATAAGACTCGGCCAAGACATAAGACTCGGCTAAGACAGATGCAAGTTATAATGTATCACAGGACAACTCTGAGAGAAGGAAGTACCATCACAACCAAACATGTGGCAGAAACAGCTTGCAAAATCAGTTGGATCAGCGGTTCTTTTTAGCGTGTTACTCTCACCGTTTAAGTTGTCATTGACAAACACTGCAGCACCTATTTAGTCACTTGGTTGATTCGCAACTGTCCGCCGACCTGGGTAACCCTTGACAAGAAGCCCCGGTCCATTAGACACCATGTATGTAACAGCACCCAGTGCATCCTGTCTCTGCCCACCGACCCAAGCATGAAGCCGCTCGCACGTGTTTCACATAAATAAACACTGTCAACCACTGCCAGAGCTAACGCTGGCCCATTGCCTCGGTCGCCTTAACCATTGCGTCCGCCCCGCGGTGGTAGCACCATTTACCTGAAGCACTCGGGGTGGAAGGACTTGCCCAGTGCCTGCACATACTCGTCGTCATCGATGTCGTTGAGACAGCAGGCGCAGGTGGGGTCCTCTCTGTCGTCGGCATCGACGACGTCGGCCGTCGCTTCTGGGACGGCAGCGGCGGCGGCATCGCCAGTGGCACGGCCGGCCGCGCCCGACGGAGGGCACAGCATGCCACCTGACGGCCACAGCACGCGGCTCGGTCGGAGCCACTGTCACGGCGCTCTTTTACAACATCATCACTGCTCCCTTTAAGCTCGGCATGCTGAAGAATTGATGACTAGCATCAAAACAGAGATCTGGATAAAAAGCCATTTCAGACCCTGGGACATCGAAACATCATGACTCATAAACATTTTCGGAAAGTACATATTGTAGCAGAATTGTGTAGGGGATTTCACAATTTGATATCCCAATGAACTCCATGCCGTATAAAAGGAAACAGGATGCATTGTTTGATAATAATACATCCTAATGCTACTTTTATATGGTATGGGAGTACAAGTCATGTCACTTACTACGACTTGACAAGCCAAGTACATGTCAACGATACTTCAAACTACACCCTGCATTATGCATTATTTGTAAAACCAGTTTAGGCCCAAACACCAAAAGCCACCACATTTAAATAAAATGTGTGCAGTGAAGATGTCTTCAACTTACTCATTCAGAATGGAGTTTCAAGCTGTACTGCAACAATCCTTACAGCTAGGCTATGTTGTAGGCATTACTTGAATGTGTTACTGTTGGAGCCATGCAAACAAATGTGCAACCCAACTTCACATTTAAACTTCAAGTGGTTATATCATAATAGAAACATGTTGTCCAGCCCAAAATTTCTGACATCTGATCTTCTAAAATTTACCCAAAAACCAACAAAACATATGGAAGCATATGTTGACGCCCCTGAACACATGGAACATATGGAAGCAACAATGTGATGACACAGAAGCAGAATGTGCATAAAATCAACAAAAATGTAGCATGCTACTAGGGCCAGTCAATTTCCAGTTTTTTTTTCAGTTAACCCACAATGCAGTTTATAAGCCAGGCTTAAAACGCACCAAGCGATACTGGCCTCTGAAAACAAACACAAAAGTAAAGCACCATCAGGATAATTCAAAATCCATTCACAACAATTAGGCATGCCAGCTCACAGTGAAATCCGGAAAAGGTGGCAACATTCCACCACCAGTTTTTCCAGCCTTCGTACATCATGTACGGCAGGGCACACATGACTGGAGCCCACCTGGACTGACTCCACCTGTAACCAGCCCATAGAGTGACCGGCTGCGTCCCCGCTCAGCACCGCTTAAATTCCCAGCGTGGTACTCTGCTTAATAACAACTTCACACTACTGCTATTGAAGACACATCTGCTGAAGAAGAAGGTATACGATCTTAACCCTTGCCCCGGTGGCAGGTACGAGCCACCTTCGCCCTGGTGGGGGGGCTAAAAAAGACCCCCACGATCTCAAAAACTAAGAGAGCTAGAAAAAAGCACAAAACGGCAATCGAAAGCTCTTCCAAAATGATATCGAAAATACTTGGGTCATTTTTCTTGTCAGGTTAATATCAAGGTCACCAGAGGTCAAAGCAGGTCAAAATCGCTAATATGAGGTGTGCTAAGAAAACCTCATATATCTCAGAAACTATGATAGCTAGAAACATTTTTTCTAACACCATTCGAAAGCTCTTGAGATGCGCTTTCATTATAGTGCCATTCATTTTCGTGTCAGGTCAGAGCCTAGGGAGCTACAGGTCACTAAATATTGGGCATATTCTTGGGAATGTCCATAGCCACCCATGCATAAGGGCGTTTACTTTTTCGCTAATAGCTTCCAAACCAAGCAAGATAAAGCCATAGTTTATGCACCATTGCAATCCTCTCGTCAATACGAATCGAATTATATATGATATTGCTATGCCAGGTCAAATTCAAGAATTTGACCTGACCCAGGTCAACAGTCTGACCCAACTTGACCTGGTATAGTCATGATGTATATCATTTGACTTGCATTGACTATACAAACACTTTGATGACAAAATAAAAGCTCTATCCTAGTTTATTCAAAATTTAGAGAAAAACACCAAAAAATGTTTATTTGACCTAAGGTGACCTTTTAAAGGTCACAAAACAAAGATTTTGGCATCAGCCTCAGAAATTGGCTAAGAGCAAGTCGCAACCGATGTTTGAAGTTGATTCCATCCATACTTACTGAGAAAAGCTCATTTCGTGATTTTCCCCATGTATTGACAATGGGGAGGTCATGCTCTGCACATGACCTTAGGTCACCAATATCAAAAATCCCGGAACAAATGTTGTAGCTCCTGGTGGGCCCAATATGTGGTATGAGTTTCAACTTGATCGATTAACCCTTCTTTTAGTTATGCGGTCCTAAGTATTTTTGAGGTGAGGTCACTTCACCTGGCCTGGTGACCTGACCTGATATGACCTTGAGCCAAAATTTTCAGGAGAGATGTAAAAATGATGAAGGAACAGCTAGACCAAGTTTGGCGGCGCTGCGCTCCGCTGTTTTTTATCACTTCGGAAAAACCCGAGAGGGGTCTAAAAAGACCCCCACCCGGGCGAAGGTTAAGACTTTATACCGATCGAACCCACAATAAAAACCAACACCACCCTTGTAATATCTACTTTAATGTAATACCAACCCCATTTGTGTAAAATTTGCTGAAAAACCCTCGCCAGATAAAAATATGATGGTTCCCCACCCTGCAACGTATAAAGACTCAATCACACGGCAAGCTTTATGTTCGCCCATTTTTTTTCGTCACACATTTCCCATCACGTTTTTCATCTTTTAGTTTTTTGCCACCACGTCTCTTTCTGGACCCTGGTTCTCAACTTAAATTCACAACTGGACAAAGCTAACTGTCAAATCAATATACTTCTCATGACCTGAAGCTGTATGAACAGAAGCAGCCTGGAGGCCGGATGAGCCTGTCTACAGGCGAATTTATAGGGGATAGGTGCCTCCCCTGCACCCCACCATCCTTTGCAATTGTCCTGGTGGCCCTCGCGCCAGTGAAATTCCGGTAGTTTCCCCTATTTCCCCAGAACAAAGAAGGGTTTCTTATCGGAGAGGGGGGCCACTTTGATCAGACGGCGTTGTCATGTCCTAAATTACGACGCATCGGGATGGGAGGTGCATGTGCCAAGCTTCATCCTGTGGCCGCCAACACTTGCAGCCTGAGGAGGGGAGAGCAGAAATCAACATTTCAGGCCGCTACCGGCGGTTTCAAGGGCGAGAAGGGTACAGTGAGGGAACACGGAGCGAAAATGCTTGATCGAGGATTCTTCGCCTCCTTACTTGCTGAAGAATTAGCCTCACTGCCAGAAAAATGCAAGCAGGGGCACCTCGTCATGGACGAATACCGAGGGCAAAGAGGATATATACTACTTCGATCGGAAACTCAACACTCTCATAAGCCACGCACTCAAACACTGACATGCCCCAGGTCGTACCACAGGTCCATTAAATGGTAAACGATTGGTCAATAACAAATGATACTTAATTATGGACCTGCCTGTGATCAGTGCCCATCAAGACGTTCCATCCTACGCTCCTCCCCTGGGATGCGGGAATCGGCATATTCGCGAGGCGATCACCTTGACTTACAATATACTAGCTTCTGCAAACATCTTTCATGTATTGCAACAAAATCCTCTGGGAAGCAAGGTCCCAAAACTGGTTTTACACTAGGATTCTGGGTCTAAAATTCATATTGGAAAATATATCTGACAAGTGGAATAGTAAAAAATTACAATATTTAGTGAGTCAATCATTCACCTATAATAATAACTAGACAGAAAACTCGACTTTTCACAAAATTCCCAGCGACAACGCCGCAGAGTGGCAAAACATTCAAATTCCGGGACGTCCGCCATAGGTTTACGTTGTTTCCGTGTGTGAGTCAAAATGGTTAAATCATGCGCTGCGTATGCGTGCATGAATAGGTTTTGTGCTCTTAAGGAAGATGGAAGAAAGGTGACCTTTCACAAGCAAGTTTTTCGGAAATAATGGCTGAAATGTCGTTTTTAAGCCTTTAATTGTGATGGTATTTTGTGCTGCCGGTATCGGCGATCTCCGTGAACAATGTAGGGCTTGTTTATGGATATAAGTCGAACCAGCGCCTTTTTGCAGCTTGGCTGCTTTAAGTTTGTCCACAGGTCTGGTGTGAATGGGTTAAGTGAAACTTTTCCGCTATATTTTTTAACTTTGACTTAAAATGAGGGGAGTACCGAGGCAGCACCAATTAGAGCACCACTGCCCTGCCCAGTCAGCCCTTGCCCCCTGGATCCGCCTCTGAGTGGGCGCCCTACCCCCTGACCGATGGGCCAGGCGCGGATCCAGGATCGCCGATCGGGAGGGGGACACATTGCCGAGAGGGCACCACTTGTGGCCCAGGGGGCGCCATTTTTTACCCAGGGGGCGTCATTTTCGGCCCACGGGGCGCCAAATCCTACCGCGGGGCGCCGATTTTCCCATCCTGGGGGGGGTGGAAGTGGGAAACTTTTTGCCTCGCAGACCTAGTGTAAAGCGACATTTCAGGGGGCGCCATTAACCTTTCAAGGGGTGCGGAGGGTCGATCGGGGAGGGGGTACCTGCTCCCCTTGCCCCCTGGATCCGCCTATGAGAGGGCGCCCTACCCCTGACCGATGGGCCAGGCGCGGATTTAGGATCGCCGATCGGGAGGGGGCACATTGCCTAGGGGGCGCCACTTTTGGCCCAGGGGGCGCCATTTTTTACCCAGGGGGCGTCATTTTCGGCCCAGGGGGCGCCAAATCCTATCGCTGGGCGCCGATTTTCGCATGGGGGGGGTGGTAGGAGCGGGAATTATTTTTGCCTCAAAGACCTATGTGTAAAGCGAAATTTTAGGGGGGCGCCATGAGCTTTCAGGAGGCGCCGAGGGTCAATCGGGGGGGCACGTGCCTCCTGCTCCCCTGGATCCGCGACTGCGATGGGCGCCCACCCTCACCCCACTCCTTGACCGAAATCCTGAATCCGCGCCTGAAAGGCCCGTTGAGAGAAGGGTTGGCTGCAAAGCCGCCAAAGATTCCACCGCCCCACGTGATAATTATGGGCATGTCTCAGATATTTGTTTCATTCAGCCGTGATTAAAAGGCTCAGAGAAACGAAGAGACATCACGCAACAAGACATTACTCGTCAAATTTGGTCATAATTCAGGACTGATATACACATTTAATACACTCAGGCCATTGGCAGCCGTCCTTTTCGCCACTGTAATCAGCTGACGCTAGTGCTTCAAATGGGCACGGCCAGCGCCCCAGCGGCCGGTCGGGAGTTGGCTGTCTAGTTATTATACAAGTCAGTGGAGTCAATTGAATCTCTTATTAACACGCGCACTGGAGTGGGGCCTCGGAGGCCCCCCACCTGTTTTTCCGAGGTGGCCGGAGAACCGCTTGTAGCGGAAAAACGAAACCTGGCCACATTTAACAGAATTTAATAGCGCGTCGATTGGTGAAGACTTTTTGAAAATCGGTCGAAAATTTTTTGACTTATAGGCTTTCAAAGTCAGACCTGCATTTTGAGATCGCCGTAAACGCGCGGTCGGACCAGTTAGCTTGCATTGAAGACCGAGTGGTGACATCATATAAGCGGGACTATATGTCAAGGTCACTTCACATGAAAGTCAAGGTCAAGGTCAAAGGTCACAGGTCAAGGTCATATCTGCACTTTCAAGGTCACTGACCACTGTGCGTCCGGCCAAATGACGTTACCCCGTCTGACATATATTATGCTATGACGTCATCGGTAGGGTACCCCCATACAAAGGTCAATGTCAAAGGTCAAGGTCAAAGGTCATTGGGAAAGGTCAATCCTCATTTCCCGCCAAACAGTGGCTACAGTGTTAGTCAAAGTGTAAATAATAAGTAGTATACCATATGGTGACCTTAAAGGTCAATGACCTTGAATGACCTTGACCCAAAAGTTGTGGGGAAGCCTCTTTTAGACCTCTTCTCTATGAACCTTGTCTGCCTTTAGCTTATTCCTGCCATTTTCCTGCATAATCACAGCATTTATCTAACGATACCAGCATGGCCAATATTTGACCTTTACGACCTCGTTTGACCTTGAAGATATTGACCTAGGTCAATGAAAATTGGTCATCATGTAGATCACCATAGCCCCCACCCACCTACCAAGTGGCGTTTTTCTAACCCTCTTAGTTTCCGAGATCTTAGGGGGCCTACCAGGCCCCCTCCAGTGCGCGTTAGTGCCAGACCCCCCTCCAGTGCGGGTGTTAAAACTTATTTGATGTTTAGGAATAAATTTTCATAACATTTTGCCCTTTCCATACTTTTGATTATTTTTTATACACCAAGATGTTCGAATTGGACTAACAAAGTTCCACTAGAGCAGTGAATAAAAATTGTAGAAGAAACAATACTGAAGTGAGTAGGAAGTTCACCCTGCCTGTGTCTAACCCTCCACACGGCACTCTGGGATTTGGAACACTACTTAAGATTACTCATTTTGGAAACAAATATAATGCAGAATTACGAGGAAAGAAAACGGAATCCATCTAAGACATACTAGTCTATTTAAGACATTTTAATTCAATCAATTTTAGCATTAGGCCTCATCATGGGCAGGGGAAAATTTTATCACCAGCAGGACATCAGACAAGAATGCTCCAGATGAGATTGGTCCAAATCCAGATCAGATTGGTGGATAGGGGCTGGGCACAACAGCCCTTGCCCAGCAGGGAAAAGCATACACAGCAGAACTAGGGGCCCTAGTCCAGTCAGCAGAATGTGGCAGGCTTCTTTACTTTGGGGCAGTTCAAATCCTTCCCCAACTGGAGCATAAATTTGGCTGCTGGGGCAGAATTTTATTTCCAACAAGGCATACATTCTATCAATCAATCAATCAATCAATTTTTATTTCATTTTCCATATAGACAGGTGAAGAGAAGCAAAGGACATGAACAGCAGATAAGAAACATGAGAGAGGCAAGCAATAGTCATACAGTACAGCACAAGGTGAGTATGTTGTGATATTAGTATGTTATGAGATTAGGACAAATAATAATGCTGGTCAGTAGAAATAACACAAAAACAAAGCAGAAAAACAAAAGAGAAGCAATACAAAATAAAATGAGCAGACAGATCATCCAAAACGTGCCTAACAAAACAAATAAAATGACGGAAAAAACTAACCAATTATAATTATATGTTTGATTGAAGTTGTGGGCCCACATATGTTCTTTACGTTAGTCACAAACGAAGGAAAAGAAAACACCCAGGTTCACACACATTGTGCCGGATAAGAACAGATAATTGCGGCAATTAATGAAGCAAAAACAAATTAATGAAGCAAAGACAAAGCAACGAGCAGGAAGCCAACAGCGCAAAAGCAGGACACAGAACATAACCAGGCGAAATGAGAGCAGAGATGACACTAAGTGCGCAAAAAGCAAACGAAAACGGATAAACAAAAGTTGAGTTAAATAGAACAGCACAAGAGCAGCGAGAAAAAGCAAAAAGAGCAATACAAGAACGAAATGAACATAGCAAAACGAAATGAGCTCACGTAATATGGCGCGACACCTGATATATGCAGACACCTCGACCATCCTCGGCGGCTGAGAGCCCATCCACCATCCGACATTATCTCCGTGAGGCCAGCGAGTGGGAGCGTAGAGAGTCTGCACCGCGCGGAGATTCAACAGACAGAATCAACGCTGCCTGATCATGCGACGAGAAGGGTCTGGGACCCGGTCATCACCGGGCCAAGCTAGCGCGGTCGGCACTGACGGCCGGCCGCATCGCACGGACCGGCTACCGACTCCACGCTTCAGGATCTCGTCATCCGTCCAGCCTCCAGAAGCGAGCCGATGGCCTGGTCGGTCCCTCAGCTAAATATCGGCTGCGAGAGTGTCGGCTGCTTCCCACCACTCAGATCCCAGTAGTATGGCGCACAGATGCTTTCCGCCATGCAGCTCCCGGCAGTACAGCGCACGCGTAATCACCACTGAAGGCTCAGTGAACGCTGCCTAGTGGAACGGTGAACGTGAAGAGGCAGATGAGGCACCGTCACGGTTGATCTTCAGCTTTTAACTGGTCAGCTTAAAACACCTTTGACCATCCTCCCAGGAGGTCGGTAGTCCACCCGCCCACTCCCCAACCGAAAATCCGTCCCAGTCGGTGGGGAGGGGGTGGGAAGAGCCTACAGAGTGCTTAGACCCATCACATCATATACCCATCTAGTTGTTTGAGAGGGCAGACAGCAGGTTTCATACAACGCTGCACCGTGCCAGCGATGAGACCAGTCGCCTTAGGTAGATAGGTTATCCATGCACTTCCTCAGGTCCACCAATATTTGTTTGCTTATCGGGTCTCCGAACCGGGATCCGTCGGGGCACCCAGATGGCACTGGTCTGGAATGGGCAGCAGAGGGTTGCTGCGTCCCATGTGGCCTAGCGTGTAGGTCACTTGGTGTGATTAGGCGTCGCTGTCTCCGAATGTAGAGGGAGTCAGCCAGAGAGACGGCGATTGCGCCGAGGTAGCCGACGTCATGATTGGACTTCTGCTT
>JAOTON010001697.1:417500-450869 GCA_034440635.1 Lepas anatifera
ACCAGCTACTAGCATTCAGAGTTTTCTAGAACTTTAAGAAGTGTAATTTTACTAAAAACTTGTCTTTTTGATTCATTTATTGCTAGAATTGTGACTGATAATTTATAATTATTCGTAAAAAACTCAATATATAATTTATTTGAAAGCAGGATTGTATGTATTAGGGGTGCTCAGTCAAAGAGCGAGGCAACTCGCGCATGCGCAGTGGACAGCGATGGTGCCCTGCGGGTGCATTTCGCAAAGACGCAGTTTTATAGCCCAGGGATTCCTGGAATTTGCTTGCATTGTTTCTTTTACTCAATATTTTTTAAGAAACCTTAATCGATATCAAACGTGCATGAATGGCAATAGAATAGATCAAGAAATGTTTTATGTGGTTGATTGGCCATTGTTTCAGTTTTATGAACCAAACTCGCTCATTTCTCAGGGTAAAGGTGCCACTTAAAAAACATGTGCAATTCAAGCTGAGGTAGCCGCCGACGGGGCGCTGGTGTCGCACCTGGAGGCCGAGAGGGCGCTGGCGTAACACCGCACTGCAGTGGGGGCACTACGGTCGTGCCTCACTGCTATTGGTGCGGGTGCGTCGACGCAAACGTCGGGGGAGAGGACAGGGACGAATCTCAGAAAGGCGATGATCCGATCTGATGGTAGTTTTCGATGGTCTCCAAACTTTGGTATAAGAAGTCAAAATCCGAGCATCGGCGGATCTGGGCGGGCAATGGGGCCAATGCCACTACATACATACATAGGGTAGAAACTTGGAAAGCCATGCGAATTTGAAAAAAATATCATCACTTTTCATTTATAAGATCACACTTTTCACCCTCACTTGCCCCCCCCACCCGTCAAGAGTTTACAGTCCACTCAGGAATAGACGTCACGCCCCACCCCGCCGCACTCGCTAGAATCGCGGGTCAAATATCCCCCTCCCTCTAAAAAGCTCGAGTCCTGGATCCATCTACAACCGGTGGAGCAATATGTTTGAAGATGTGAGGCACCCCACAAACCCTCACCCTATAACTTGAATAACGGCCAAACGCAGTGTTTACAACATTATATTATCAACAGTACACGTGTGTTCATAACGATAATTTTGCACTTATCGGCGTGCCAGCAACGATCAGCAACCCGGTCCTGAGACCGGCCCTGTCGCCCCTTTATGAACCTATGTGAGCTTTTCCCCGTCCCTTTTACTCACCATACGTCGAAGACAGGAGCATATAATTTAATCATTACATTTTTCTGATTACGTCACCTGTTTACGCTTGAACACCCAAATTAATTCGCCTGTAAATCACCGTGGTATTTCTTGTTTCGAACCGATATATATATATATATATATATATATATATATATATATATATATAAACTTAACTCAGAGACAAGACGAACTCGGGAAACGTTCAAGCTGCCCTGCGTCGTCTGCGAGGGTAGCAGCTTTTGACTCATTTTAACTGGTTTATACCTGCTCTCTATCACTTTCTCACTTTATTTGATTATGGCTCACGACAGACCTGTATGGCAGAGCATGTCATGGATAGGAAATGATAAGGGATATACTGTCTAACCAGATCCATGGAATGATGGAATCAGAATGACCCTGGTTGCTTTCGAATTCGGCTTTATGTATGAGTCGTCCTTTCTTTCGTCGATTCAATAGAATTATTCACTTTTTTCGTTTGTGAATAGGACTTAGGTAGATTAGTAATCGTGTTTTTCAAATGGATTTGTTTCGAATTTTCCCGACAACTTCGGGTATGGAATGAATGGTATGATTAGATGTGAATTTTCTTGGCAATGACTAACTCTACCGCATGGAACGCTACACACAATCAAGCGATAAAAAGCTGCTTGCAAAACACACGTAGGAGGAGGAGGCTCAATTTGACAAGGTCTTCATCGTGACTTCTTTGTTAGCTCCTAAGCAGTTACCGCCCGTCAGGATGGATTACATAGAGGTCAGTTCCCAAATGTCCATGCCAGCAACGCAGCCGCTCCACTCTTCACATGTGTCCTGGCGCTGCCCTGGATGCTGGTAAAAATGAATAGCAAAAGCTGCTGCATGATACATGTACCCGCAAAAACCACTGCGTCGTCGGCTCCGTGCCTTCCTGCCACAAAAATACACATATTTTTCCGGAAAAGAGTTCATCTGCAGAACCGATAATCTGCTAGGTAACAGCACCGAATTCCACAAGAATAGTCAATGTACTTTTGCCGATTTCTTGCGCTTAACCTCTATGACGCAACGCGGCTTGGTGCTCTGATTCTATCGCAACCGCAGGATTCGAGTCAAATTCCCGATGACCCATTCAAACTTTCGCAAAGTTTCGCTCTGCTGGCCACCACCGTCACCAGCTGGCGCAGCACCCGTGAAGAGACGCTCACGCTTTCCAGGGTCGATACTATCCTCCTGGAGACGAACCTCCCCGCCACCTTCCACTCTGGAGAGCAAGCGCCGGCGTCCACTTCAACTTTGATGTAGGCCTGAGGACGTAACGACGTAACGCCCTCGAATCTGTCCGGAACACCGCAGAGGAGGCACACCTAATGTCACTCCCACCACGAATTACGAATAAGTGTGGTTAGATGATTCTCCATGAAGGTCGGAGTCTTACGAGGAGATGGTGGTGCCCCGAGCACGTTTCAAAACGGCGATGGACGTGAACTGAAGGCAGCGGCCGGTCAGATCTGCTCAAGCAGCCGAGCCGAGCTCTCCGCCCCGCGCGCAGCCTTACAGGTAATCCGAAATTCGGCAGAAGTCACTTGTGTTGAGTCCATGGTTGCATGCGCCGGCCCTCTGGCTACGCTGTACCTGCTGGCGAGTGGCTCTGCCACTCACGCCTTCGTCTGGAGGTGGAGCTCAAGCTGCTGCAAGAAAATCTTTATACAATGAATCCCTGGACACTGCAGCCATTCCAGGAATGAACGAGCCGACATCCTGCCACGGATGTGTCTAGCCTGCCTCAGGAGCATGCGTGCGTCGATGAAGAGACCCTAGCCAAGGCTGTTTTGCACACTGCCATCTGGGATGAGACGATCAATGCAGTCAGAAGCTAGATGTTGTTTACTTCTCCAGCAGACTATTCCCAATGAAAAATCTGAAATAAAAGCAAAGAAATTCCTTTTATAAACAGCATCATACAAACCTTGAATAGTTTTCACCAGCTTCAGCCAAATATACAATTTACTTAGCCAAAGAAGATTAAATTTTTGGCTCTTAATCTCAAACATATACTGCAAGCAAAAATATACTGATTTCTTAAGGAAAAGAGGTACCACAATCATTGAAAAAACACTTGCTGGGTTCTATTATTAAGTCCCAAGGCCCCACTAGAAGTATCCTCCAGTACCAACAGCTATCAATTAAAGCAAAATGGTTCAAACATAACAAATACATAAAAAAATACTGTTTGCCTAATATATGCAGCAGAATAACTAATTGAAGTGGCAGGCATTCTGGTAAACCATAGAAGCATGGGTGCAGAACATAAAATGAAGATTCTAACTCACCCATGTGAACAGAAATTATGGGTCTGTACCAGATATACAAGATCTAAAGGTTTAAAAAATCAAGCTGGTTCCTCATAATCAACAACTGAAAGAACAGAACACAATGTTTACCTATATACTCGATGAAGTACCTAGAAGATGAATGTACCTAAATTCATGCTGGAAGCCTTACACAGGTTTTTATTGTGAATCAAAACATAATAAAACTCACAACTTCCAATTGGCTTCTTGTTAAATAACTTATTTAATAAGTGGCTTATTCAAAATCTTACCTTGCTTGAATGCAAATACTGGGATTTTAGTCTATAACTTGATTGTGTAGAATTTCACTCAATACTCTGTGAGCAGCTAGCTAAACCGCTCTACCCCTTTATTTACAGAAACATTCCGCATCATATAAATCTGATATGACCTGAAAAGTGAAAATATCACAACATTAGCACATTCATGAGTACTTCAAGAAAACTCACAGTGGAAATAAATATTTTGTTTAAAATACAAGTACATTTCAGAAAAAATTGGCACATCTGACACAGTCTGACACAGTGAACAGAAAAAGGACAATTATATTTCTGACATCTGAAATAATATATTAACATTCAGATCTGGCAATGTTTGACAACAGGCATAGGCAACAACAAAAAAGCCTGACCTTCATTAGAATGTTATTTTATTTCATACTCTATATGAAGAGACAGAAACTATAATAGCTATAATTAGGTATGAGTACTATAAGAAGCCAGTAATAATACAAAAATAAATAATATGCTGAGTTATGTACGCAACCACGAGAATTTCCTTTTCACTTACCATTATTATTATCCACTGTGCTCTGCAAATCCTTCTTTACCGTGGGTAGTGTCCCTTCAATGATTGAAATACGAGCGCCATTCTCGCTGAGGTTTTCAAAAGCTCATCGCCATCTCGGCTAGCTAATTCGGAGCGATAGGCTTCTTTTGATGACGTCACATGCCCGGAGGGTACCGTTATTTAACTTCCACGCTTTTGGTGGAGTTTCGTTCACTAGAAACTTTTATTAGACTTTTTGTTAAAGGGAGATACGCGAAAAAATTTTTATTGTGGTTTCTTGATATTTGAAAAATCCTAATCCTGAAATCAATAATCATTTTTGCATCTTCGACCAATTTTTTGGGAGGCCACATCACAATTATCGAAATATTTATCAATAGCAGTTAGAGTATTAAACCCAGCACTCCATCACTAGCCAGGGACAGTCTTTTCTCGTTGCCATGGTTACTTAAATTGTGTTTTGATGTTTCTCATATTATGTATTTGTATTCAGAATGTATTTTTACACTTTTTTTAGTCATTAATTTTACAAATTTATCCCACAAGAAAGATTTGAAAAAAAAATTTAAACCTCTACCTACGGTCCAACCCGAACAAACCGAAAATGTGTTCGGCTGCAGGTGGACTGGCAGGTTTTTTCTGCCACGCGCACGCGCAATATCGTATTTTATAGAATGCAGACTGCAGCCAGCCCCTAATATGCAGAATTGCTCCTGCGCACCACAAAAGAGTTTGTAGGTTGCCAGCAGTCCAACACACCTCTGTTCGAGTTTTGCAAAACAAACCCAGGAGCCGGCCGGGAGTAATGCAAATTGCCGTTGAGTCACTTTAGAACCCAACTAGAGATGAAAATCTGTCCGGCGGTACCCCGAAGGCTGTAATGGGCTCGGCTTGGTAAAGTAAAGACATTGAAGACATAAGTGTCGCCACCGAAAAAAGTGGGGGGGGGGGCCAGCCAAACTTCAACCTGATGCTGACAAAAAACTTTCAACATCAGGACCAAAAACTCTTCGAATTTGGGCTCCTCGTATCCTTCCGCAGCGGCTGGATATGAGAATGTCCGGTTTCCCTAATTTTTACTGAGATCAGGAAATTTTTGGCCGAAAAGTGGGGGGCCAGGTCCCCTGGCCCCCTTTTTCCGACGCGTATGAGTGAAGACCCGTTTTTAGTGTTTCAAGTGTGTAGACTATGGTGCTCTGAACAGAAACATACAATGGCTGATCCAGGTTTTCTATTGTAGAGGGGAAAAAGGTGCATTTAGATCAGAATCTATGAGCGCCGAGGATGGCCAGGGGTTGTGCTGTAGATTTGATGTGTATCGGAGGGACCAAATGTGTATCGGAGGGACCATCGCCCCCCAAAGCGTTGGAGGGGGACCAAACTATCTTTTGGCCCCCAAAACGCCGGAGAAATTTTTGAAAAGTGTTTACGCTAGGTCTGTAGAGTAAAAAATATTCGCTCCCCCTCGCCCCGGAGAGCGATCATCCCAGCAAACATGCCCATGTGGGAAATATGCGTAGTGCGGGTGGGCTGCCCACTTGTTCTATGTGGGCCCTACATGGGTCGACCATGTGGGGATCATATGGAAGTGGCCGCGGGTTCCAGATGGGTTCCATAAGGGCCTTGGAAGATGGGAATGAAATGGGCTCCTGATGGTATGCAGGTGGGTTCACAGCGGTAGAGAGTATATGGTTTCTATGTGGTGCCGATGCGGGCCAATACAAATACTTTCCATATGGTTTCTAGGTGGTATCTGTGTAAACCCCTCCTCCCAAATGCTGGCAATATGGTTTCCATGTGGTATCGATGTAGATCCGTACATATGCATGTCATTTGGTTTCCGGGTGGTGCTGATGTGGGTTTGTACATATGCATCCCATATGCTTCCCATATGAATTCCGTCATGATTCCTCTCCCATTATGAAGCCCCATACTTAGATGCACCAAAAAGGCATACCTGTCGCATGAACACCTTAAATCAGAGTTTCACGACAAAAGCTAAATGCACCCTAACTACATTTGACCAATATTTAGATCATGTACAACTCATGGATCAGTGGTTTTGCCCTGCACACATTTTGTGAACGTTCCAGCTCATTACATTCAGTGGCAAGTCGTTAAAGGGAGATACGCGACAAAATTCAAACGTTTTTCCATTTTGTTATTTTTACCCTCACTTATAGCAACTAAAACAGTAAAAATACTGCTAAGCATTTATTTCAGAGCTTCCTGTACTTTTATCTCCTAGGCACTTCCAAACATCAACGTTCTAGGCAAACATGCACAAAGATGCCAACAAGTAAAACTATCACACAATAAAACATGGATAGCTCAAAACAGAGAACAACCGGTGCTGCATGAAAGTATCAAAATTCCTCTTGGATGAAGGATAAAAGGGCTATCTATAAATTAAGTGACACAAAGGACGGTGGGATCCACACACAATGCCATCAAGCTTAACATATGACCGATGGGTGACAAAGAGCCTGGGAAGAGAGGGGATAAAAACACAAAATTTACGCTGCATAGTTTATAGAGGCAAAGCTGGAGATCCCTTCTTGATTCAGGGGGTTCTGGATGGGTTAACGCTGGCACTGCGATGCAATTCAAATACAAAGTAAGTGTAAGACCAAAACTTCAGGGGTCCTGACCTCCCAGCAATCCGGGATTCTGCATCTCCACAATTATACGTGTTCTCCCCACTGGATTGAGATACAGAGCAGGCAATAGCCCGACTGTAACCACTGATGGCGTCACTATCGATGCTGCCACTGTGGTCGCTGGTGGCATTACCATCGAAGCTACCACTGCGATCACTGGTGGCGCCACCGTCGGTACTCCGATCCCGGTCACTGGTGGCACCACCGTCGATTCTTTGGCGCCGGCCGCCGTTGTCGCTGCTTCCACCGTGGCTGTGGTTGTTGCGTTAACCGTCTTGGTCGCGGTAGTTAGTGAGCCAGACGGTTACCACCTTGTCGACAACTCCCTCGGTGCTCGTGAGGCCGGGCTTCTGCTTTACAGATCCTGTGAAAAATGGACTGTTTTACGAATGTACGAGCGAAAATTTGTTAGCATAGTTTTGATTAAATTGAGAGCATCGGGTTGACGGAACAAAACAAAAATCAGCTCAGTGTATGGACGCAGAGGCGCTGTAGGGCACTCGGCTCTCACGCCACTAACCCAGTTTCAAATCCCAGCCGGGAATAGCAAGAAAGGAGGTCTTGATCCCCGTATATGAGAACCAATAAATAGCTTAAAGATAATTAATTGTTAAAAAATATTAGCATTCTGTATGCGGCATTCGTTCACTGGGAGGCCATGAGTGGATCCCCAACAATCATTTCAAAGATTCTTGAAAATATACGAAACCCGCGCCCCACCGGGGGTCAGGCGCCACCTTCGCCCCACGGGGGCCATCAATGCCCCTCTAACTCCGAAAATATGGGGGTTAGCGCAAATCTGCAAAGTGCATTAGAAAGCTCGCGTGAATTCAGTAAGAAATTACTTCGCATGTTTAAACGCTCAGGTCAATGGTTTGACCTCCAGAGGTCAAGAAAGGTCACGATAGGATATTTTCACTCAAATATGCAATGCTTAAGAAAACTGGGCATAACTCCAATGCCATTAGATCTATTGAGATCTGGTTAAGTAAATTTTATAGGAAAGTGGCAGTCCTTTTTCCGCTATGCGGAACGTAAAGACCTTCCGCCAGTGGTTTGACCTCCAGAGGTCACCTCGTGACCTAATGTGACCTGAGGTCACGAAAGGTCAGAAAGTGACCTTGCCGTATATCAAATGAAAGCCAGTGACAAGGCAAACACGATGGTGTTTGTTTCAGCGCTCTAGCTTAATTAGGCCAAAAGTTATTGTCAAAATACTGTTTTTGACCCCTGGTGACCTTGGATGACCTTGGAAAAGTCAAAGAGCAAATATGACGCATGGAATCCGTGAAAGGGTGTCCGAAAACGCTGTTCTGAGCAGTCTGAGTATCTGCAATCATTTTTGCGGCTTTTAGATCATAAGACAGCTTTTCCCCATGCTTTTCCAATGGGAGAGGTCGCCTCTTGACCTGACCTCAGGTCACCAAATCGAAAAATCCCGGATATACACCTTGTAGACCCTGGAAGGGTCATGAAGTGTAGCAAGTTTCAAATTGATCGACTAAGAAATGTAGCTTTTATAGAGCTTCAAAGTTGAAGTGAGGTGACCTTGGTTGACCTCGCCTGGTGACCTGACCTTTAGTGACCCGAAGAAAAATTTTAAGGGATGGTGGGAAAATGATGCGGTGAGAGATAGAGCCCTCAAACGCGGTGCTGCGTTTCGTCGTTTTTCTGCTATCTCGAAAAAACCTTAGGGGGCCATCGATGGCCCCCGGTGGGGCGAGGGTTAAGACATGGTTTTTTAATGCCTCTGGGGCACGCCCCTTGCTACCTCACCCTGTATCTGTGCATTTTGTTAGGAAAAAATTAAACTCAATAAAAAATTGGGCTCACCAAATGCAACGTTTCAAAGTCAATGTGTCTCCTGCAATATTCATAGATGAGTGAAAAGCCCTGTCATGTATGTGGATCTCTTTCGAATAAAACTTTAAACTTCAAGACAGGTGCGGTAGTCCTGAGCCAGGAGCGGCCCGAATCAACGTAAAAGTGATAAACCGGCAGTGACAGTGATGAGCCGGGGGTGACACTGATAGCCAGAGACGGTAATGCGAGACAATAATGGTAACGATAACAATAATGTGTGACATAGTCGAAAAAATTCAAAATATCTTGCTGCACTTTACTTTACTTTACTTACGCATTATTTGATGAACATTCATGTTGTGTAGCACACATCTCTTACACATATCCTAGCATTAAACTTTGGAAAGAAGTACGTAGGAGTGTCAATGCAACACGTTTAAACTCCCCGCGTGTGTCAGTATTTCCGTCTCACACTTGTTTCCAGTGAAGATGTCAGAAGATAAAACGGCAATTTTGTGTCAGTTTTAGGGTAAAAAAGTTGTCATTACCATTTTACCAGGTGATATTTACTTTCAAACTTAAGTTCAATACCAATGGCTAAGCAAGCTTGTCCAATTTTCAAAATATACATGTGCACCATCAACAAACAGAATTCAGATATCTGACACCATATTGCTATGTTGGTTGAGACTTCACACATCTGACCGGTATTTTAATTTGGTACCATTCTTGAAGAGCACAGCCGTGTTGTAGTTCCATTAAATTTACAACTCAAACCTGTGTTGAGTATCTACTTCATAAAACTGCTCAACGGAAAACACATCCTCCTTGTGTTCATTTTTTCCAGTGTATCACTTAAGAACATTCATTCTGAAACACTCTGCAGAGTAGCTATGCAGGCACAACCAACAAAAACAAAGCAATCTGATAAAACAATGAAAAATCGAACAAGAGAAAAATACTAACTGCGGATAAAACCCGACCATTAAACAGACTAACCATTAGGATCGCAGCTGGAAATGTCTTCACACACTTACCAATGATGACATGAAGGTGCCGTCGGTGGAGAGGCGCTCACCAGGCAGGCGGAACTCCTTCATAGTGCTTGCCGGAAACCAGGAATCCTGCAACACCCGGTCGTTGCTCACGGGGAACAGATGGCCTGCCTTCTGCGTTGCGTGCTATCCTGTTGATGGCGATGCTTTGAGAGGCGGAGATTCTCTTGATGTGTTCCGGCTACCTCCTCCACTGTTTTAAACAGTCTTGTCATGAAGGTCCACAAGCTCCTGCGGTCATAAGGTATTTTGATACGTATCTATAGGTATGTATTAGAACTCTTCACGGGGTACTGATGCGCCAAAATGTATTTTTAATAGCTGCACGTGTCCTAAAGCAGCAGCTGAAATTAAAATTTATTGACTGTCTAAGCATGAGCATCATATCTTTTTTTAATCGCAATTACCGCTCCCATCAGAATATCATTATAGTATTTTAGATATAACAGGTCTGCACATATTCAACCTATTTTTATTTTCTCTCTGTACCTCACAACTTGATAGAAATATGCAGGCAACGTGAATAGCTACATTAGGAAATACTAAAGTGGAAATATGGCGGAAGGATTCCTGCAGTTGCGACATTGATTTTAAATTGTTTGTACCTACTTATGGCTCTTTGTCTCAATGGTAAAGATTTTTTATCATTTCTAGAATTACAAATCATTGAATGAGTCCACTTATTTACTTGACCTGACAGTTTCGTCGATAAACCATTATCACAGTGGCATGCAACAACGAGTAATCACACGACATACAGAATACGATTTTTATTTTTGCTACTTCTCGTGTCATTCGTTTCGTTACAGAGCGTCTTGCGGTCGGCATGTCCTTGGTTGAATTCAGCATTCACCAGGATTATTGTTGAATGTTAATCCCGATTTTTTTATCCCGTATTTCCAAGGACTCGTAGATCTTTCACTTCCGGACGTCATGTATTTGATTTCTCAGGACCTTCATGCCGATGTTTTTTGGCTTGGGATTAGTGCTGTGGTGGTGTACTTTCAATGTTTGCCCCAGGCGGTCTCTTAACTCTCATATCTTGCGTCGGCAAGGTGCTCATAATACCGAATTCTGAGCTCTCTCCCCGCCTCTCCCACGTATAGGTTGTCAGCAGTACAAAGGTTGGAGCATATTTTATAGATGACTCCGGAAGAGTGACATAGTCCTGTCTGACCCGCCTTGCAGGTATTGGAATCGCGCCGGCCAGCAGGACGTTTGGCTGGTTTGAGTGCAGAACAAACTAGCTCTCGCTTGACAGTATTTGGATTCGTCCAGGCAGCCATTCTTCAGGATGCTGTTGATGGTGTGCGTCAGGCTGTCATCTATGAAAAGCAGTCGTATTCTTCTTACGCTGTTTTTTCATGATGTTTTCTTGGCCTTGGTCTTGCTGTTGTGTCTGGTTGCGGTTGATAGCAGAGCTGCTAATAGCTCTGTTATCATCGAATATTGGTATCCATTACTTTTGAAGATCGTGGTTAGTCTTTGAATACTGCGTGTTTTTGCTTTTGTCGTCACTTGAAAGGCGGGTCGCACGTTGGAACTGTTAGGTCAGCACTGCCTTTTTTGTTTGCATCGGCTGGGCTGAAGTAAAGTGAAAAGGGACTCCTGATGACGTCGGTTTTGCATGAAGGTTAGTGCTGTACTTGTCGTCTTTTAGACCAAGGAACCGAACCCCAACAAAAGCAGCACCATGACCAGGAGCACATCGTGAAAAAACAAGCTTTAAAAGAATACAACTGCCTTTCATATATGGCTGACAGACGTACACCATCAACAGTAACCTGAAGAAGAGCGGCCTGGGTGTACGGGCTGCCTGGACGAATCCGAATACCGTCAAGCAAAAGCTGGTTCGTTCTGCACTCAAACCACCCACATGCTCTGCTGGCCGGCGCGCTTGCACTTCCTGCAAGGCGGGTATGACGGGACTATGTCACTCTTCGGGAGTCATCAATGACTGGTTCTGCAAGCATTGTACCGCTGACAACATATGCCATTAATTGTATTTCTTGATGCTGGTGTTTTCTGGTTTGGTATGAGTGTTGTGGTGGTGTATGTTCCAATATTTGCCGCAGGCGGTCTTGGAATACCGCAGGCGGTCTCAATCGGTGTAATGAGGAATGAGCACCTTGCCGACGCAAGATATGAGAAAGAAAAGACCGCCTGCGGCAAATATTGGAAAACACATCACCACAACACTCATCCCAAACCAGAAAACATCAGCATCAAGAAATACATTTAATGACATATGGGAGAAATTATCCGATTCCTTGGAAATATGGGATGAAAAACCCGAGATTAACACTCATCAATCATTCTGGGGAATGCTGAATTCAGCCAAAGACATGTCGACCGATACACGCTGTATCGAAACGAATGAGAATTAAAATACAAAATCGGCCACTGTATGTCGTATGATTACTCGTTACACCTCACTGTGATCATGGTTAATAACCGAAACTGTCAGTTAAGCTAAATAAGTCAACTCATTATATAGTTTGAAATTCTATGAAATAATTTTCAAAAAATAGTTATCATTGCGGGAAAGGACTACAAATACATAAAATTTAATCATTTTACCATGCACTTGGACAGTAAACATGCTGGTGAAATTTCCATTTGAAACGCATTCAATACCAAAATTCCCACAACAGGGTTTTAGCATGTTTAGCCGATGCAGCCAATTATAGACCAATTAGTTTGCTTTGCTCTTTATCGAAAGTTTTTGAAAAAATAATTTTCAAGAAAATCTACGGCCATTTAACACAGCATGACCTGTTGACGGAAAGACAGAGCGGGTACAGACCAGGACACAGCACACACCTTTAACTATTTTACCTTACCCACACCTGGTACGACACGTTGGACAAAGGACAAGACCAAACAATACTGTATTTAGACATATCACGCTATTTTGAGAAAATTTGGCACAAGGGACTATTATTCAAATGTGAACGAGAATTTGGACTGACTGATCTTTTACCATGGTTACGTTCCTCTCTGACTGATCGAAAACAGTGTGTATTCATTAATGATTCTAAATCCTCACTGCCATCTTTAAACGGCGGATGTCCACAGGGTTCTGTGCTGGGCCCCCTGCTCGCGTATTATACTTAAATGGCTTATCAGGAAAAACAACAATCAAATGATGTTTCTTGCAGACGACACCTGTCTTTTTGGCAGCCACAACATGGAAAATCTTCACATTAGGCAAGAATCTCTCCAAAACGACCTAAATATAATTCAACAATACGGTCAGGATTGGCTTATCACGTTTAACGGCTCAAAAACAATACAACAAACATTTTCCTACCGGAGACAAAAAAACATTCCAAAACTATTTTTTGACAGTCTAGTCATTCCGGTCGCCGCTAAAAACAAGCATCTGGGAATGACATTTTCCAATGATTTGAGATTCCATGAACATGTTAACGATATAGTTAAAAAAGTCAATATGACGCTTGGCCCACTGTACCCAGTTGCCCCCTACTTGTCCCAGTCAACCCTACAACAGATTTACCTTACCTACGTAATGCCCTACTTTGACTACGCAGACATTATTTATGACGGACTATTGACTTTACATGACAGCCAGAGACCCGAGAGACTACAAAACAGATCAGCACGACTAATAACATCCACTCCCTCCAGAACGCCTACCGGGAAGCTGATGCAGGATTTGGGCTTGAATTCTTTGAAATCTAGAAGATAATTGCATAAAATTAAATTTTTTCATCAACTTTACTCAGACAACACTCCCACTTACATAAGCGCAATATTACCAAACACTAGGGACAACACAGTAAACAGAATATTTAGTACATCGCGCCAAAGAACGGAGATTCCTTTTCGAACGGTAAACTTTAGCCACTCATTCCTACCAAGCGCAATCAAATCATTTAACAAGCTCCCGAATCGAATGAAAGAAATCAACTCTCCTAGGGTCTTCTTGAAACACCTAAGAGATCACTTCAAAGTTAACCAACCACCGTTATATTATTCATTAGGATCCAAAGTTCAGGACTCTTGCTTAACACAATTAAGACTTGGGATTTCGAAACTAAATGCTCACGCCTACCAAATTCAAAATTCGGACTCCCCCTCCTGCTTGTGCGGATATCAAAATGAAAATACAGAACATTATTTTCTGCAATGTCCCCGTTTTGATCCTCAAAGAACTCTTATGGAAAACAGCATATCTACGATATTAAATTATTCTTTCAGAAACATGCATCGTAAAAACAAGATTGACATATTAATCCATGGTAGAAATCTCCCTCCAGACGACGACAGGGCAGTAGCTCACGCAGTTTTTCAATTTGTTCATGGCACAAAGAGGTTCGTTATTTAACCATAGACATTCAATTAATCATTTATAGTCAGTGCTCGATGTGGTGTAGTGAGCCGTACTTTCGATGGCGAGTGTCGCGGCGGTGCGGTGGCCTCTGGCGGCGCTGAGATGGCACCATGATTGTGTTTGCGTGGGACGCCTAGATTTAAGCGCTTCGGCGCTTTTGCGTTCCTCGTAGCAGCCTTTGTGTATTTTTTCTGAACCATGAAATAAATATTATGGATTATGGATGTTTACCTTTGTTTGCGTATGTAAAAATGAACACCTCAAAATAAGCGTACTTCTGCACCCCAGGCGCTCAGCCCTACCACCATCTCGGTCACAATTTCCCGACAATCATACTGTTAGCACTTGGTTTAGGGCTGCCATGTCCACCGGAAACTGCATGAGAGCAACTGTGGTAAAACAACACAACTTTTTATTAAGGCATCCCTATACAACCGCTTTAGTGGGGTTAATTTTCAGTAAACTAGAATAATACGTTGTTTTAATTCATAATTATCAGTTCAAATGACTTTACATACATGCTATGGGAGTTGCAATCATTGGCCTTAACCATCGCCCCCCGTGGGGGTGCTTAAACATCCCCTTGGGTTTCTCCGGCGGGATGAAATAAACGGCGGTGCGAAGCGCCACCGTACTTGGCGCACCTTATCCTTGATCAATGCCGCAACTTTCCCAAAAATTTTAAGGTTGGATAAGCTCAGGTCAGGTCACCAGTGCAGGTCAAGTGACCTCACCTCCAAAATTTTTTTAAGGTGGCATAAGTAAGAAATGGGTGAATATATCGAATTGATACTTTTACCACATAATAGGCCCACCGAGTTCTACAACATATACTCCGGGACTTTTCATATCGATGACTTAGGGTCAGGTACGGATCATGATATCTCCATTGGAAATACGTGGGAAAACTGGAAATTGCTGTATTTGTGTAGATACAGCTGAGAATACCTTCGCATTCTCCAAATCGTAGTATCCTGGGCCCCTTTCCAGGTTCATGCTGCAATTTTGGACTTGTAACCTCTGAGGGATCACCTGGAGCTATTTAAGCAGTTTTCAGGCTTGGGTCAATAAATTTGCAGGAAATGATGATACAGCTTATATTTTGATACCATTGCATTTGGATTGCTATTGCGAGCCGATTAATATGCATATTGACTATGTTAAAATGGAAATTAACCTTGACCTGACGTGAGGTCGCGTCATTTATGTGTTTTGTCCTAGCAGAGTCATATTGTACATCATTCGATTCTCCATGACACGAGGAAGCGAATGGTGCCTAAAAATGGTTCCAGCTCAACTCTGTCAGACGCTAGAGCCGAAAAACTCGGCTCAAAATTCCACCTTTTTTCACCTGTCATAGCCTCAATATTGACCTGAGCCAAAAAGTGACCGATGTAGTTTCTTCATTAATTTGTATGAGCTACCCAACAGCGTCGCGTTTTTTTCGCTATTCCGCATATGAGCCTAGTTCGAGGGGCATGTTTGAACCCCCCACCAGGGCGAAGGTGGCTAGGAGGCCCACTGGGGCGGGTATTCAGTGAAATGAAGTGTAGAATTTTTCTGATTTTTCGCAAAGTTACGAATCACCGTATTAAATTTGACACGTACATACATGCACTACCAAGTGGTTCTGGAAAGCCCCGAGTGTATGTGATATAACTGTGCTTTAGTATTCGTACCAGCGTGGTGGCTTCTAACAGACGCAGTAACTCTCAGGACTGTGATTTTCCAATATATTTAGGGGTGCTCAGCCCGTGGGAGGCGGCAACCCATAGGGATGGCAGAGCTGCGGGAGCGGCACTCTTCGTTGCGCCAAATCTGCTATGAATCAATTTTGGGCCGTTTACCGCACAGAGAACATTTTAATTGCATGGTGGGCAGCTATTCTACAGCTTTGCCAAGCCTTTTTTCTTTTTAGGCGTGATCCTAAAGCTGCATAAAGGTCTTAAATGAATCCAGTTCGAGTTGCAAATTCATCCACGATTGAAGCATATCAGTTTTCTGGGGGTTAAATTTTACCTTCGGAATGGCAGAGTGCATGGAAAGTGAAACGGAACCCAAAAACTATGGGAAAACTCACCGAGAGCTTTACAAGTAACGTGTGTTTTTTCTCTAAACATGAATGAATATCACAACTTCATCGTACCTGTACATGTCCTGTATTTGTGCGCGAACACCCTTCTTTCCCTAACACACAGGGGTGGCAAGAATCAAGGCGGAAGTGATGAGTCAGGAGCGACACGAATCAGGACAAAGTAATAAGTCGAGGACGGCAGTGATGAGCCGGGGGCGATAGTTACAGACTAGGGACGGCACAAACCATAGGGTGGAGGTGATAAGCTGGGCGCGACAGTGATTGGCCCCGGCGACAGGAAACAAAACAAAGGTCATAAGCATGGCTGGGGATCTCTTCTCGATCCAGGGGGGGTCCTGGGTGGGTTAGCGCTGGGACGGCAATGCAAGCCCTATACAAAGCCAATGGGAGACCCAAAATCCAGGGGGTCCTGAACCCCCAACGCCCCGGGATTTCCACCCATGTTCATAAGTTGAGGGCGGCAGTGATGAGCCGGGAGACAATAGCTATGTACTATAGGCGGTAAAAATCAGTGTAAAGGTGACGTGAAAATGCTGTAAAGGTGACGTGAAAGAAGGTGAAATGCTCCGGGGGCGGCATGAATCAGCGCCACCGTTGTAAAAGGGGCGGCATGAATCAAGGCAGCAATGCTCAGTCGGGGGGTGACACGTATATTGGGGGTGCTCAAAACAGGATTGGGGTGCTCAAATTAGGATTGGAGTGCTCGGAGAGAGAGAGAGAGAGAGAGAGAGAGAGAGAGAGAGGAGAGAGATTATTACACCCCTGGGATACTTTCGAATGGCGTGTTAAGGTTTGGCCCCATTTGCAGTTATAGAGGGATAAGGAGGGGAGGGGGGGTTACGACGGCCTAATAAACACAATGCATAGTTTTCAAATGCACATTTCGCACTGTTCAAATCCACTGCAAGCAAACACAAATTCTGTAATAAAATCAACCAGTCAAATCAAGGAACACTGGATGATTTATTTGAATGACACTCGAATAGGTACTCACTCACACCGGAGGTGCCGTGCACCAGAAGAGCTCGATGTTTGACGAGGGTGGCAACTTCTCGTGTCATGTCTGCACTATATGTTGTCTTAAGTCCTACCTTACACTGTCAATAATCCAATTTCGGCCTCGGACAGGTTTTAGCTATGCAACCGGCAGAACATATTTTCAAATTCACGGGCTCCTCACCACAGTTCCACCTCAACCAGTTTCTACTTGCCACTGACTGCCTCGCAAACACGGGCCTTGGCTAACGCTAATGGAATGCGGCCATACAAAAGGTCGGGTCCGTCCCCCGCCCAAACGCCCGAGGCGCGGTCGAGCGCGGAGGGGAGGCGCTGGCCCCGGCAGCGCGCCTCCGGTTCGTGACGCGAGAGGGGTGGAAACGCTGCGAGGCAGCGCGTAACCGCGAGCTCTCTTACCTGCTCACATAGCGATTCGCTTCTTCGACAAAGTATGAATTGAGTGCAAACTCATGCTTGCTGAGACGGAGCTCATACTTTCGTTGTGTGCATGGTACCCGTCGGTTCTGTATCTGTGTATGTATTAATCACCAACAGGCACATACCCAATTATAGGTGAAGTCAATGGAGGATAAAACGCATAATTACTAACAGTCTGCTCCTAAAACGCGCTAAAAAAACATTTCAAAACACAACAAGCGCATACAATCGACCTGGGCACTGACCTATAATAGCTGCTTTAGGTGTCGTAAAAGAGGCGATACACTTCTTAAGTCGTCCAATAGGATCCGTAAAAATATCACAAGTTGGCGAGAAAGCTAAACAATTGTTTAAAACACGAGGAGCCCGCACAAACACACACGATTGTACCGTGTTCACTCGACCAAAAGGCACATCTAAGAAAGTTGCACTAGCATTCCTGAAAGTTATAGATGGTACATTAGGGTCGGTTAAAAAAACTTTTTTTTTTACTTTTCATACTCGAACCCATTTTTTCCCATCATATATTCAATTTTGATTTCAATGAGCCACATTCCAAGCTTCTACGACAACGGGAAACATCACCTCAAAACGGTTAAAGATTTCATGTTTTAGGCGCGATTGGCCGCCCGGCGTTGCAGTCTCCCCCTGTTGAATTGTGATGAAAGGGTGCATAACCTACCAGTAAAGACAGCGTGGCATGTGCGTGCGTATAAGAGCGGTAGATGAGATTTAACATGCAGGAATTTACTTGTCAGCTGTATTTGCAGCGCAATACAAATACATGTTATTCCACAAAAGACCTGAAATTAATTTGTTCAGCACCCTAGTACTCTAAATCCCGACAGCACAGGAATGCCTTCCGGAAGCGAACCTTTCTCTGGCAACATTCGTTGGTGAAGGTCGTTGTGGCAGGTGCTTCTCCCTATTCTCCTGCGAACTATTTAAGAGCTCTGATACTGCTAGAAGAAGACCCTGCTGCATATTTTTTACCCTTTGGATGGCTTACGAAATCTTCCACCAGCTTTACACCACGTTCTGTGCGACCGTTCACGACAGTAAGTTCTGGAATACCTTGAAACTGGGCTATACCAGCCACCAGCTTCTCAACGGAGCCATTTCATGTTAGAATCTTTCAGATTAAGGCTCTCGAATACCATGGCCAGCTGTCACGAGTGACAAACTGGCTGAGGATTAGTACCGAGCATTCACCGAGCTCTTCATAGCCTCTATCGGCCTCCTCTATCTTAAGCTTACGCTAGTCAAATGTGAATTGTTTGCTGTTTTGGCCAATTGTTGTGCGACTGGCTCCTTACCTCCAAGATGGGTGTTCTCACCAGCGGGACAGAATATAAATTTCTGTGCACAGATACCACAACTGATGGAAAATTGACTTTAGCACATTCAGGGCGATTTCTATATTAACTTAATGAAAGCACTACACTTACTAACAAATCTACTAACTCTTATAACAATTATTATACTACTCTTACTAACAATCTAACTATCCTCTCACACTTCTTTTCCTCTGCGCGGCGGCTGCCCAGCCGGAGAGGGGAGCTGCAACCTCACCTCCGGGTTGCAGGGTAAATTCGCGGCACCCTGGCCAGGTGTTTAGCGCACTTTCTAAAATATGAAAATTATTGATTTAACGGAGGATTTCGAGTAACGTAGACAAGCGGACATCAGTAGCTGACACACAAAATTCTAAATTCTAAATTCCAAATTCTAAATTTAAGGTCTTCAACCACAGAAATAACCTTCGCACTCTGCGGGTCTAAACTTATTAAAAGACCTCCCTTGGCATGGCTATGCCATTGCCACGACACGTCCATTCGCAAGCTAAAACATCTTGCAACCCATTACTTGAAATAACTCCCTTTGCTTTAACAGACTAAAGTAGCTTGCCCTTACACAAAATTCTAAAATTCTCCCACGCACTCCTTTAGAGGCGGGCAAAGGTGCTATGCACAGAACGCCTAATAAAAAAGCCATTGATTGATTGATTGAGCCCTACACTGCATTTTATGTATAGCTTTGAGGCTCATACAAGGCTATAAAGCTGACTATCCGCGACGGAGGAACCCAAATACATGGTTTAGAACCACTTACAAGGAAAGCCGCTAACTCTTTCGGGGTCTGAGTGGCTCAATCGGTTAGCGCTCCCGCCCGGCTCGGCCAATGGCATTAATTATGTGCTGGGTGTCGTGGGTTCGAGCCCACGCAGAGGCAGAATCTGGCGCCCTGCTCTAGCCCAGGTTAATTCTCTCCCTCTTGCCTCTGATGCCATATGACCTGAACAGTTGATGCGTTGTCTAACCCCAAAAATTATACTATTCAGTCTATAAGTATCTTCTGGAAGGATGAACAGAATCTGACTCAGTAATAGCACGCACTTTGTGCCATAAATGTCCTATATTCCATGAATATGGCTCGCTGGTGGGCTCCGGGTCTTCTAAACAGCCATTTGTTGGAGGCTACCTCTCCTGACAGCCACACGTAAACCAGCTTGTGCAATTCGTGATTATCTTCTCAAGGAAAACAGAGCTGGCATGTTTTCCAGAACCAAAGCACTAGTCGGGCCTGATGATCCAGGAACGTTCCATGATAGGTCTTCCAATAAAAATGCTCCGGTATTGTGTAGAGGCGCTGAAGTCAATGTGCAAACGCATCTGTTATCTGTGACCAGAAAGTTATAATCTGCCTCGCAAATAATAATCACAATGCTGGAGGTAAAAAGGCAGTGACACAGCGTCTGGCCTAAACAGCAAAACCATCCACCTTTTAGTTGGGTAGGCTAAAGTTTCCGACAGAGGCTATGAAGAGCTCGGCTCGGTACCAAGCCTCTGCCGATTTTTCATTCCTGAAAGCTGGCTGGTATTCGAGCGCCTAAATCTGAAAGATTCTAACATGAAATGGCTCCGTTGAGAAGCTGGTGACTGCTATAGCTTCCCCTGTTTCAGGGTATTCCAGAACTTACTGTCGTGAACGATCCCACAGCATTGTGTGAAGCTAGTGAAAGATTTCGTGAGCCATCAAAAGGGTAAAAAATATGCAGCAGGGTCTTCTTCTAGCAGTATCAGAGCTCTTAAATAGTTCGCAGGAGAATAGGGAGAAGCACCTGCCCCAACGACGTTCTCCAAAGAATGTTGGCAGACAAAGGTTCGCCTCCGGAAGGCATTCCTGTTCTGTCGGGATTTAGAGTGCAAGGGTGCTGAACAATTTAATTTCAGGTCTTTTGTGGAATAACGTGTGCTTGTATTGCGCTGCAAATACATCTGACGAGTAAATGCCTGCATGTTAAATCCCATCTACCGCTCTTATACGCACGCACATGTCACGCTGTCTTTACTGGTAGGTTATGCACCCCTTTCATGCCAATTAAACAAGGGGAGACTGCAACGCCGGGAGACCAATCGCGCTGGAAACATGAAATGTTTAACCGTTTTGAGGCGACCTTTCCTGTTGTAGATGCTTGAAATATGGCTCATTGAAATCATAATTGAATATATAATGGTAAAAAAGTGGGTTCGAGTCTGAAGAGTAAAAAAGTTTTTTTTAACGACCCTAATGGTACATGAAGCGAGAAACATTCCAAAAGATGAGATGATGCGGTGAGACCTTGAAAAACCTTGCTTGTGAATAAGATGTCATGTTGTACACGCCTTGCCAGTAAAGTACGAACATCACAAAACCTCGTCAATTCCTCGTAATCTAATGGTGGGCTGGGTGGGTCAACATGGTTCGCAAGCCACAGCAAAAACTTGTGCTGGATTTTTTCTACACGGTCCAGATGGCATTTTGCGGCTCCAGCCCCAACCAATGAACAATACTCTAATACTGACCGGAAAATAGCATTAAAAGCCGCCACGGCGGCCTTCTAATTCAGCTTACATCTAGCGGAGGCCGTCTGGAAGATTCTGATTAATAAACCGAGTGATCTGTTTGCTTTGGAAACCATCGAGTTGATATGGTCGGAAAAGGTAAGCTTTTAGTCAAGAATGATTCCCAAATCTTTTATGAAAGAAACGTTCTCCAAAATTTTTCCGTTGATTTTATAAGCCGAATTGATGATATTGCATTTTAAAGGTTTCGAATTCAGACGCTATTGGTGATGTTACAAAAATCATAGAACTTAATAGCTAAGTTTATTTTCATTGCATAGGCGGATGAAAGTTTATATTCAGCGCATTTTCGACCTGGACCACGACATATGGGGGTGTGCCACTTTTGGGCGGCAGCGAAACATATCGCGGGGGCGCCAAAATTCGAATCCTGGGGAATGGGTGGAAGCGACACTTCAGGGGGCATTATCGACCTTTTAGGGCAATACTGCGGTCATTCCATGGGCGCCAAGTGTTGACCGGGGGAGGGGAACATTCCCTTTCCCTGAATGTTCCCTGGATAAACCAACACTCACGGTACATAAAATATTGGTCCGTGACCAATTATGACCAACAATATTAGTTCCTGTTTGGTTCTCGAAATTATGATTATGTCAGAACCATTTTTAGGTCCACAGGTCAACGAGGTCGCTAGATAGAGGCCATGGAAGTTTCGGGGCTAACACAAACATTGAAGCAGGAATAATTTTCTATCTTAAAAGTGGCTGATCTAAATTAGTTTGAATGGATATCGCTGGATACAAGATACAACAGTTCATATAAAAATAAAGCTTTGACATCAGGTCAGTTTTTGACCTCGTGACCTTGTGACCCCTTCTTTAAATTCATAATTAAAAAACATATTCTCATTTTTCACAGGGTGCTCCTTAGGCCAGGGCATCTTTTAAAGGAAAAGTCAGTGGGGGGGGGCATTTCTGGTGCTGGCCATTATGGTGTCTTCAGGGGAGCAAGACCTATTTTGAGGGGGTTTAATAAAGCTTAGACGCGATAGTGTTAAATGTTTCTCAATTTTTGTGCTATTTCGTGTCTAGAGATTATAGATGCTGCCCAGGGCTGACAGTTTTTTTCAACAGAAAAGGTCAAACCGAGTTAGACAAAGGGCCAAAGAGGGGCAATTATATCATTTTCACCAAAATAGCAAATAAACACAAAATGATTTTATCCACATAACCAGAACATTTGTTTGGGATCATCAATCTCCCCTCACCCACTTTTTAAACAACAATTTCATGATCTTAGTCAAAATGGGAGTAAACCGAAAATTTGTATAACCAGCCGCTGCGGAAGGCAACGAGAAGCCCAAATTCTAAAAGTTGTTGGTACTAACGTGGAAAGTTTGCTGTCAGCATCAGGTTAAAGTTTACCTGGCCCCCTCACTTTTTTGCCGGTGGCGACGCTTATGTATGCTACCACCACAGTAATAAATAAAAAGGCTAAGCACTTCATACCGCCACACGAGCAACCAGTCTTACGCACTTTGACTACACCGTGTCCTGTCTAATCCACGAACGAGCTCTCAGCGCTGACGAGTGCCTGCTTGTGAAATGAGAGCATCATGCAATGTCACGGTACTGGCTGGGATGTGGGCTTCCGGTCGGATAGAGCAGGATGTTTGATTGGTTGTAGGCCAGCGTTCTTCTCCAGCGTTGTGACTAGTGGATACTGAGGCTGTTTTGCCGGGATTTCCCGTAACTAAGCGCTTTGTTTCGTCTTCGCACGATGGAGTAGACAGCCACGGGTGAAAATTGTATAACACAATTGTTGTGGATTGCCAATTTTGGACCAGAAATGGAACAAAGTAATAATTATCCGGGTGTGTTCTGTCTTATTTTCGTTAGGTGAGTCTGCGTTTGGTCAATTTTAAGTCATCTGTCTATTTCACTGGGGGCCAATTTCTGGGCACTGGGGAGCATTTCGGCCGACTAGGGGGCAAATGCCCCCCAGTTAACATGTTAAAATATGGCCTGCCTCAGGGTATAAGCTAACCAATAGTGGGCGACCTTTGTGTAAATCAGATTTAGTAACAGGTCACAGAGGTCATCACCTAGGGAAAGTTATCGTTTTTGGACCATGAGCGGTTCTCCGGTCACCTCGGAAAAATAGGTGGGGACTGGCCTGCAAGACCCCCTCCAGTGCACGTGTCAAAAAAGTTGTGAAGCGCCTTAAAGAGGTGATCTGCGGTGATGAGTGGTGATGATGCAGTGGTAAGCGGATATGAAACAGGAAAAGTTTGGAAATGTAAAACAGGGAAGTCTTAGGCAAAAACCATAAACCTAGCGATGTTTGTGCAAAGAGGAACAAAATTATTGTAGCGATTGAAGGTCGATTTGAATATTTTTCAAGATTATAAGGCATATTAGAAGTATTTAGATGATAAGAAGTGATTATGAAAACAAGTGATTTAAACTCTCCGTTGCAGTGTTAGTCCAGTCAAGTTAGCATTTTTATAATGGGAACATGTCATAAAATTCGGACCCCGCCATAAGATACACCATTGTGTGTGCAATTGATAGGGGCGTAACATATCCAAAATTCGCAAAAATCTACCGAGCGGATATTTTATAACAGGGGTGCAAAGTCCACGTGCCAGAGAAAAACCAGAAAGTTCAAAGTATAACGTTGTGGTGTGTCGAGCCTGCAACATCGTCCCAATGGCTATAATTTTTGGGAAGCAAGTACAAATGATGCTGGCCAATTCAAACAACCTTAGCCGGCCGGTGGCCTACCCTCGGTTTGCACGTGCTGCACGTGCAAAGTCAAAATGTTGCAATTTTGTCCTTATTTGCAGTGCTTCCGTTAGCTCTCTTGTCGATGTTTACCGTTGGATTACTGTTTTTGTTTGTCATTTCATTACGCAACATGTGCTAAAGAGACACACAAAAAATTAGGTCTCTAGCTGTAACGGTTTGCTGCTGACAAGCGTAACTGATGAGACATGTCGGGATCCTTCATTTCGGGAATACTGCATACTACAAGGGCTTTTGGGCCAGCCAAAGCCGTAAAAATATGCATGGGATGTAAGACAGGATACACATTTCAAAACAGGATAGAATTAGACGGGATGAGATATGTTTTCCAGGTTTAATTCCGAACTGGATCGGTTTTTAACAACACTTTCCAGCTATAAAGAAATGGAATGGGACGAAACTTCCTTTTAGGGTCATATTCTAGGACAATATAATGTCCGCCAATATATTGGCGGAACGGACTAACTGGATGAAATAATTTGGATGCTAAAATTTGGCGTATGCTGACATTGCAAGTATATAAAACTTCATATTTTATTCGCTATAGGTGATGGAGCTTTGCTTTCCCGCAGGGTTGTCATCGTGACTCACGTTGATTCATGGACTCTTCTTGAATGTGTTACTCATGAGCAGGGGTGGAGATCTCTTTTCAAACCAGGGGAGGGGTCCTGGTCTGGTCGGGGCCGCATGGGAGTGGATGTTTTTCGTAGGAAAATGAATGCACTAAAATTCGGTCAATGCCTATAAATACCATATGAAACCGTATGATGGTAGGATTTTTCACGAGCCGGATCATGACCTTCCCGGGAGGTAAAACCGACATGCACATTTCAACACACTTTGAGCATTTATTCAGATTTTTTCCAGAAACACAAAATGAGATACGGTTCTAAACCTATGCCATTGACTCGGTCTTTGAAAGGATAGTGCTTATAATGTACCGCGTGCTTTTTAATCTAGTTCTCAATGAAAACGTGTTAGTAGCAGACAACATTGGGGGAGACCGGGCCTGGTTGCATCACGGGTTGAATGCATCAGGGGCTGTAACTAAAAACATATTCACTAGATAACAGTTTAAGCGGGCCCACTAGAACCGCGCACGCGCAATGTCTTTCCGGTGAAGAAACCAGCGAAGGCGGTCGGCCGATACCAGGTGAGGAGGCAAAAACAATTTTTTAGGTTGGAAGTATTTTTTTAGTCTGTTACATTACGCTTTAAATGAAATACAAGATAACATGCGTGTCATAAGCCTGGCAGGTTAAAGCGTGTTTCTCCAGTCTTTAACGCGCGCACTGGAGGGGGCCTCGGAGGCCCCCCACCTGTTTTCCAAGGTGGCCGGAGAACCGCTTGTAGCCGAAACACGATACATTGCCACATTAAACAGAATTGAATAGCGCGTCAATTGGTGAAAATTTTTTGAAAATCGGTCGAAAATTATTTGACTTATAGGCTTATAAAGTCAGACCTGCATTTTGAGATCGCCGTAATCGCGCGGTCGGACCAGTTAGCTTGCATTGGAGACCGAGTGGTGAAGTCATAACACCATCTAACCGGGATTATATGTCAAGGTCACCACACATGAAGGTCAAGGTCACAGGTCAAGGTCATATCTGCACTTTCAAGGCCACTGACCACAGTGCTTCCGGTCAAATGACGTTACCCGGTCTGACGTACGTCATGCTATGACGTCATCGATAAGGTACCCCAATACCAAGGTCAAGGTCAAAGGGCAAGGTCAAAGGTCATTTGCAAAGGTCAATCCTCATTTCCCGCCAAACAGTGGCTATAGTGTTAGTCAAAGTGTACATTATAAGTAGTATACTATATTGTGACCTTACAGGTCAATGACCTTGAATGACCTTGATCCCAAAATTGCAGGGAAGGCTTTTTGAGACCTTCTGTGTATGACTCTGGTCTGTCTTTAGCTTATTCCCGCCATTTTCCCGCATATTCACGGCATTTACCGGTCGGTCCCCAGCACGGCCAAGTTTTGACCTTTATGACCTCGTTTGACCTTGAAGATATTCACCTAGGTCAACAAAAATTTGTCATGATGTAGATCACTATAACCCCCACCCACCTCTTAAATTTCGTTTTTCTATGCCACCTAGTTTCCGAGATCTTAGGGGAGGGGGCTACCAGGCCCCCCTCCAGTGCGCGTTAGTGCCAGACCCCCCTCCAGTGCGGGTGTTAATTGAGGCAAAGACTTTTGGCGGGACCTCTTGGCTTGTTCAATATTTGGCGCCACGATTGATTCAGGGCAGAGACGGGGCAAGACGATTCATTTTTCGCGGGGCAGGTTGAAACATTGTTGCAGCCTACCCCCGCGCTTAGTTTTGTTTATGGGAAAATTGGGAAAATTCCCGCCCCCCTTGACTACGCCCCTGGAGGACGGATTATGTGTTGTCCCCCCTCCGCCCACCACTTTTCACGCAGCGTTCCATCACGCTGTCCCGAGCACTAAAACCATAGCGAATAACAAAGAGCGGGCTTCCTGCAAACACACCAATTACAACTACAATTTCTTTCCGATACATAACTGCGGGTACAGCCGCCCAATTTGGTGGTCTCTTAGGGGCCCTTCACTGGCTCAGGGATCCCGAGATCAAGTCAGAAACCTTCTGCAAAATATATTTTCAGTGCAAATATACCTTTCCTGACGCATAGTCATGACGGGAAGCCGTGGCGCTGCACCTGGTTCTGACCTAAGGTCAGGTATGGAGCATGACCTCTCCGTTGGAAATGCATGGGGAAAACAGATAGTGGGCTGTATTTGTGTGGATAAAGCTGAGAATACCTTCATATTCCCCAAATCGCGGTATCCTGGGCTCCTTTCTAGGTTCCTGTTGCAATGTTTCACCTGTGACCTCTGAGAGGTCATCTGGGCTACTTAAGCATATTTTCAGACTTGGGTCAATAACTGTGCAGGAAATGACGATACAACTTTTATTTTGATACCATTACGTTGAGATTGCTACAACGAGTCGAATATGAGTCGACTATGAGTATCGAGTCGACTATGCTGGATTAGATAGTGACCTTGACCTGATGTGTGACCTGATGTGCGTGATCAATGGTCGGGAATTATTGTCACCAGTTGAAAAAAATTATAAATCAAAATCAACCGACTTATAGTTTTACAGGCCCAAAAATGTGTCCGTGATTTACACCATCCACCAAAAGGTCCCAACCTTAATTGACAGCGATTTGATGAATTTCTCGTGAAATTCTTTTAAGTTTGTAATTTTGAAGTAATGTTTTGGTCGTTCCTTTTTCAAATATTATCACTTCTATTTCAAATTTCAAATTAAATCAAATCTTTACCAATAATCCTTAGTACCAAGATCGAGATCACGAGAGGGTATCACACCCCACATCGTGGGACTCCAACTGCCTTGAACCGGACCACATCGGCACGTCAAATTTTATTATTTACTGCTACAAAATAATAATCCAGAACTTATAAATCTCGGCGTTTAAGGTCGCTTCAGCTGCCAGGGCTATATAGCGAACTTATCAATCCCCACCCTGAAGGTACCGTAAAAAATATATATTCACATTGGAGCGATCATTACAGTAAACCCAGGGACCTGTTGGCCTAGTGGTTCTTACTTCATTGCCAACCATTTCAGAATGAAACCCGTGATGAATAAGCAACCAACTGACTTAATTATGCAGCCGGATTAAACGTTTCAAAGGTTTAATTGGCCTCAAAATGGGTGTTGCATGCGAAATCCATAAAGTGAAGGATCCCGACATGTCCTAGCAAATAAGCTCTTCAGCAGCAAACCGTTACAGTTAGAGACCTAATTTTTAGTGTGTCTCTTTAACACATATTGCATAATGACATGACAAACAAAAACAGTAATCCGACAATAAACATCGATAAGAGAACTAATGGAAGCAATGTAAATAAGAACAAAACTGCAAAATTTTTACTTTGCACGTGCATCACGTGGAAGCCGAGGGTAGGCCACCGGCCGGCTAAGGTTGTTTAAATTGACCAGTATCATGTGTACCTGCTTCCCAAAAATTATAGCCATTGGGACGATATTGCAGGCTCAACACATCACAACGTTATACTTTGAATCATCTGGTTTTTCTCTGGCACGTGGACTTTGCACCTCTGTTATAAAATATCCGCTCGGTAGATTTTTGCGGATTTTGGATATGTTACGCCCCTATCAATTGCGAACACAACTATGTATATTATAGGGGGCTAGAATTTTATGACATGTAAATGCTAACTTGACTGGACTATGTAAGTTTATCAGAGCGTATACCTATTAATCAGCATAATCAGAATAAACTGACCTCAGTCGCTCGATGAGAATAAACTGGGTCGTTTTTTTAATTGGGGTCTCTTCAGGAGCAATGGAATATTGAGCGCGGGTTCATTTTGCACCTTGCAAATATTTTTCTACGCCAGTAATTTCACATTACAATATATTTATACTCCCTCACTTCCAGTTTAGGGGAAGTCCGTGCAAGAGTACGCACTTAACTTTCTGAAGGCTTCCACCTTTCTCCTGTATGTCTAACAGCTAAAATTTGTATATGGTTGCTTAGACTGAAGAATTGTCTATGTATAGTCCATGTTTCAACTCGATGGCTCTGAAAGGAACTCGCCACGAGCCCATCAAAAATAAAAAGTCACGTGCGTACTCTTGCCGGAGTGGGTCGGTAATAGTACGCAAAAGAGGGGGCTGGAGTACGCATTAATGCCCCGCTGTGCTTTAGGTGCATAGGCCATAGCACGATTTTTTGGTCGCAAAACTAAGCGATTGTATGATTTTATATCGTTCTGAATATACAAGAGCTATGTTGCAACGTTTGGTTTTCCAAAAATGAATTACGAACTCTGTCCTGAGCAAAATTTAAATTGTCCTATCTCTTAAGCATGCACACTCTTGCACAACGGTCTACTGCGTACTCTTTCCGGACATGCTCCCTTGGGAAGAAAGTCTTCATAAACATGCTGGCAGGCGTTTTAGCGTCAGTTCGGTCCTACAGCTCAGCTTTCTTACTGATGACAGACCGTAATAGAATACTTTCGATAATAGAACCATGGTCTGCAAGTTTACCTAGTTAAGAAATATTACATCAAGGGTGCCCAGAACCTTATTTTGCTCTGTACTCCCGCGGAAAGAACAGGAACACTTTAATTTTTTGTGCAACCTAGGCACTGACCTTGCTTGTTTATACCAGGGTATCCACTATCTCAGTGGTTGCTAAGGAACCAAAACAGCTGCTGCGCACTCTTATCTCATGCGTACTCTTACCTGCCCTTACCCTACATTGTTCCGGTTAAGCTGAAAATGTTTTTACTCCAGTGGTATAATAATGATCCCTCAAGACACATTCATTTTTGCATTAAACAGGTGTAAAATGGGTTGTGCAATAATGCCGGAAAGAGGAGTTTGGTACCGTACCTATAAAGAGATTTAGTACCGTAGAAAGAATCCTAATGGTTTACTTTTTCGTAGTTGATATTTTCACAAGCCACGGGTTGTGGTCGTATTATTCCTGGTTCATGACATTTTACGCTGCTCAATCTAAAAATATCGGGTGTAAAATACTCACGGAAATAAGAGTAGATTTTGGCACCTTAGAAAAATCCTATTTCTGACATATTTTTCAGTGTAGCAATAAACACATATTCTCTTACACCCAGAGTGCCAGGGAAATGTTAGTGTATTTCTGGATGTTTAGTGGCGGCTTTTATCTGTTGATGTGAAGTGCTTCTTTTATGAAAAGTCGGTAGTGGTTTGTGCTTGCGTGGTTGATGTTGGTGTTTTCTTTCAAAAGTTTGTGTGGAGGTTTTGACTTGTGTTTGGGTAACCAGTGTTCTGCTGGGCCAGTTTATTTTTGCATGTGCATGGTAAGGCGTCGTGATAGTGTTGCTGTCGTGGCACCAATGTAGTCTTCATGAGGCCTACAATCCTCATGGCGGAAAGTGACACATACAAGGTGACTTATGAAAACTTCCTGCGGCCATATTTTTAGAGAAAAATTGTTGGGAATTTCGAGTACCTTCTAAATTTATTCAGCGTTCTTGAAACCTCTTGCTAACCAAAAACGAAAGGTACCAAGAATGATCGGTTGTACATGATGCATTCACTTTTGGGTCGTCTTATTGTGGTATGCCCCACGAAGCCAAATAAAACCCTGTTTCTGAAAACTGCTAAACTCGAGAGCGCGTTAACACAGTGATCTAAGGCAATAGGAATCAACGAAGTTGGAAATGCAAAGACAAGTCGAATCTTCCTTGTCCTTTTCAATTTTATCATCATCATGTATTACTCACACTTCCACACAAATGAGGTGGCTTTTAAAGTGTTGTCGCAATGAGTATGAAGTGATTATAAACTATGGAAGGAGAACTCCCAACGCGTCGCCTTAGCTCTGATGCGCGACTTCCCAGGGTCGCGCGCCACCAAACGGAACAGGTATGAGCGGGCCGGGCAGTGGAAACATGCTTCCGTGGGTGAAATGGCGCCAAGAAACACAAAGGAGACCCGTACCTGGTCGTGGGGACACCCGTCTGGAAGGTGCGATTCACTCACATCGCGTGTTTGCGCTCCCTGGAGGCCGGGGGAGGAGAGGGGTCAGTGTTGACTCTTTCAACCGCAGACGTGCCAGCCCAGCGTCTCGGCGATCGCCCGGAAGAATGAGGGGGGATGAAACTGCGTGCCGGCGAATTCAGCTGAATGCCCAGACTGGTATTTTTCCAACCGCAGATGCAGAAATTGGCTGATGCGCGCGCTTCAGCGCGGCAGTTTCTTGCATATCAGCCAGTGGCGTAACCAGGATTTGAAATTAGGGAGGGAGGAGCAGGTTGGCAAAGTGTGCCTCCATGTGTGCCCCCTCCATATACTTAAAGTTGCAAAAAATGCGTTTACTGTGGGGTGCTTCCCCTTTTGTGTTATACGAGTTTTTTTAAGATTTAGATTTAAAGCCTATTCATTTTAGCTTAAGCTTTAGAATGCATATTTTAGCTTAAACTTTAGAACGTATATTTTATCTTGGCAACTGCATCCAGCTTTAGATGGTCATAGGCTATGACCATCTAAAGCTATGACTCATAGCCGGTCTTCACCTGTACTGTGCTCCCTTGGTTTTGCTATATAGGTAAAGCCAGGAGCGCCGCCACCAATTTTGTACTGGGAAGGGACCAGGGGCGTTGGAAGGGGGGGCAGGGGCGCAGCCAGAGCTTTGGTATGGGGGGGACACACCACCTTTAAAGGGCACCCTGGGAGAAAAATGACACCTTTTTAACGCTACTTACGATATCTTAGTTTATATCAATTTTTGGGCACATTTGGTCCAAGAAAAATGCAAATCAAGCATTGATGGAGAAAGAAAACTCGGCTAAAATCGGAAAAAGGTAATTAATACCACCAAAATCATATGGAAGTAGCCAAACACAAATGTTTTGGGTAGATTTAACACGCGCATTGACGGGGGTGGGTACCCGCCCCCTCGGGTTTTCCGGAGACAGCAGAAAAATGGCGGCGCGTAGCGCCACCGTACTTGGCATACCCTTTTCCTCATTATTTTTACAACTTTTGTGAAAATTCTAGGGTTAGGTCATCTCAGGTCAGGTCACTAGTACAAGTCAAGTGACCTGACCTCAAAAAGTTTAAGATAGCATAAGTCGGAGCAGGGTGAACTTATCCTATTGAAACTCATATCACATATTGGGCCCACCGAGTTCTCTAAAATATGTTCCGGTATTTTTGATATCGATGACCTAAGGTCAGGTATGAGGCATGACCTCTCCCTTGGAAATACATGGGAAAAAATGTTTTTACTGCATAACTCAGTAACGGATAGTGATAGAGCGTTTATTTTTGCTGCATTAGACTCGCCTGGGCTTCGCGGTTCTAATGATATGAAATTTATATAATTTGACCCTGACCTGACCTCAGGTCAGGTCAAACCCCTTGATTTGACCTAGCAAGGTCAAATTATATATCATTCGATTCGGCTTGCTGCGAGGATTCATATAGTTTAAGTCGTTTTGCTCTATCTTTACTTGTTCAGATGTAATGACCAAAAAACTTAATTTACATGATATTCCTATTACGGCATGCTTTGACCTCTCGTGACCTTAAATATGACCTGACAAAAAAATGGTCCAAATATTTTCGATGGAGAAGTGGATGGGCTGCCCAACGTTTACCGTTTACCGTTTTTCGCTACCTACCGTGGTTCTCGAGATTTTAGGGGAGGGCGGGTACCCGTCACCCCTCGTCAAAGCAAAGGTGGCTCAGACCCCCGTCAATGCGCGTGTTAAGGACAAGTCAGCCATCTCATGAAGTACTTAACATCATAGAAATCAGGGGATCCAGTGATATTTGTCACTATGCGCAAACTAAGACTTATTGGGGTCGAAGATTCATTTGTTATGCCCACTGGTTTTGCTCGTACAATTTACCATAAATTTTTAACGGGAATGTGGCACCTTTATAACGTGATTTTAATTGGGATAGCCAAATTGTAAAAGCATGCCGTAAACCCGGTACTCAAAATGTCATTTGTCTTGAACTACATTTTTAACATTTTTTTCAGAGAAATCATGGACGTTCCATAATTTTCGGCTAAATATACCCCTAATTCCACTAAGTTCCTGGATTCGACCAAGGTGCCACATTCAATTTAATGCCGAGTGAAGCCTGGTTGAATGCAAATTAAGTGCTGCACCTCTCACAAGGGCATTGGGAGGAGGAAGGAGTGACATCGTGTCATTGAGAGAGAAGAATGGGGAGATGCCTATTTTTAGCGCGTCTATAAAGTTCAATATTTTCAACGATCGCTAACGCAGGGGCAAATGAAAGGTAAGCAGGCGGACGGTTCGGATGGGGAGGGTGTGACTGGGCTGAAAATAGTTTAAAAACCAGTTTTTATTTATATAAGCTCCAATAGTTGTTTTTATTAATTGAATTGAAAATTCATTTATGGTGACCACTAGTTTTGTCATGACGAGT